>CM035170.1:11856979-12371979 GCA_020205615.1 Panax quinquefolius | reverse complement strand
ATGAATATCTTTGGCCTGTAGTGCAAAGATGACTATTTGATTCAAGATGTATATTGATTGATGTTACAGGGATAAAATATCGATGATGGACTTTTAAATTCATAGATGATAGTAGATTTCATTCTCTACTTAACTCTTCTAATGAATTATTGTTTCCACTGCAGTTGTTGATCTAAAACTTGTTGTCTATTGTATTCTATCAGATTTTTTCCTGTTGAAGACTAAAGATAATTTGTTGTACATTATCTTAGTCATAATATTCTTTACTGGGCTAGTTGAGCTCACCCTTTTCCTTTTTGTTCCATTTTTCTTCTTAGGAGAAGAGAATATAGCGGGAACTAGTCGGGGTGTGGAGTAATGGTTCAAGACGATTGTTTTAGTAGTCCTCACTATTTTGTAAAATAGTGTATCAATAATTGTAATGAGGACTTATTTGAGTGTGAATATTATGCAGAAGACAATATTTGTATTTAAACTCACAGATTTATGTGTTGTCGTATTTTGCACGACAATTGTATTAATGATGTTGTAGTTGTTTTACGTACCATGTATTTGGCGACTTCAGAATGGGTGATGTATACCTATTTTGGGGGCGTCACAAATGGTATCGAGCTTAGGGATATGATCTCTGGCGGAGATCGGGGAATAGAACTGGAGGGAGAGGCGAGTAAATCCTTCGCTAGTGTGTCCTACTTAAGCTTATTTGGTGATCGATCATAGTATAGGGGTATTTGGCGTAATACCTATGATCGATCATAGTATAATGGCGTAATCGTTATCGTTAACACTGTTGGAATACTCGGTGGGTAAAGTAAAGTAATACGCGTTGTTGCACAAGATGGCACGCGATATTATTAAAGATTTATGAATTATTGATTCTTACGTAAGAAGACACTACTCAATAATTGTTACAGTAATTACTGTTCAATATTTTATTTTATTGAGTCAATAATTGCTACGTTGATATTTTATATTATTGTTGTTCAATAATTGTCACTGCACAATATTTTCCATTATCAGATTAATAATTCATATTATTTGAATAATATTATTAGATAGCATTATTGGCAATGTCTAGAAAGTTCTGTCAAGGAGAGGTTTGGTCACCTAATTACGCGCCAGTAAGGAGAAATCCTTATCGGAAAGCCCCCTCTCTCCCGAGAACTGCCTGGTTGTCATTATTGTGATTCTATAATATTATTTGTGAATAATTAATTATTGATTTATATGATAATGAAATATTTATTTGATGTGGATATAAATGATGGATTTATTTATGTGGTTATAAATGAAGGAATTAATGTTGAGGTGTTTTATCAGTATTTTATCTGATTGGAGGTATTAAAATATCAAATCGGTGTTCTTAAAGCTCTATTGCATGAGTTATAATTTTAATACGACCGTTGGATCGTTGTGATTTTTGGATATGTTATACATATATAAGTTGAGTATATGTTCACAAATTTTGAACCGTTAAAAATTAACGCATGATTTGTTATGAATTTTAAGGAGTGTTAAAAATCATTCGTTTGTGGGTTTCAGATATTTTCTGTGTGGAATTTGGAAAAACTCAAAGCTACAAAATTGTAGAGAATTCGATTTCATGTGGAAAGGACATAAAATTCGTATTTTTCTGATAAACGAGCTATTTTCTATGAATTATTGAAGTTTCAAAAAATAAAATGATTTTTATTAAAATTATGGGTGGGACCCATTTTTTGTTTTTTTTGAAAACATGTGCTAGAATTGTTTTGTCAAATGTGGTGGCTGGTCTTTGATGGCTGGTGGCGTAGGAATTGAGAAAATAATAATAATAATATTTTATTATTTTAGTCTCCTTTGGCGTTCTAGCATTTTCCTATAAATAGGCGCTTAAGTTAGAATTGAAAAGGATACCAGAAACAAGTTTTCTTTCTCTCTATATTGTCGAGCGTAATTTTATGAGTATTTAAATACTTTGAGAGTTGCTATCCAGTTCAAGGTTCCTTCGGCTTTACATCCGATATTCCAGTCAGAAGTATTGCTGTTTTGAGGTAAGGGATTGTAAGGGTTGTTATGTTTTTCAGTTTCGTAATTTTTCTGACCTTAAAAAATTCTGGAAAAATTTAAAATGATAATTTGATGAGTTTTCTAGATTGTGTCCAAAAATGACGATTTTTGGATGTATAGATTAGGAGTTATGAATTTTATGGGAAAAGACTATTTTAAAAGTAAACCATTATAACTCCTTGTGGTTAACTCCAAAATTGGTGAAATTTTTATTGGGAGTACATGTATATAACAGAAGTATACTCTGTAAATATCAGAATTTTTGGACAAAAGTACAATTTATGATAAATGTCTAAATATTTGGCAGTTTTGGCCATATGAAAAATAGTAAATGAATTTTAAAAATTCCGAGAAAAATATATGTTCAATATGGGACTATATTATGTTAAATCCCAGAAAAGAAATATTGTTGGGACTGATTTGGTATTTTTCATGAAAATGGACTAGATATTAGTAAATAAATTAAATATGTTATGTGAAGTAAGAAAATTGGAAAATAGATTTTTATGGCTTGAGAATCCTATATGAGGTATATGCAGATTTTTGATGAGGGTTTTGGTTATTGGTGATGAAATCTTATGAGTTGGCATTTTAGGATGATTAAATGTATTATTTAGTAAAGTGTAAACAATTAAAATAAATTATTTATAAGTTTAAGAAATGTTATTATTTCAATATCATTACACCGAAATATTGGTATGAATTTTATTGTGGAATTTCTACCTTTTTCATGTCGGGAGTGGTTACTATTCATGAGTTCTTATTCACTTAGTACTATTCACTTACAAAATTGGTTTCTTTTTCTGACCAAATTATCGTTGATTTATGAATCTTACTCTTGAAATTAAATCCATGTTTTGATCATATTATTTTTATTATAATATATAACATTTTTATAATTCTGATGAATAAATTTCTTTTTGACCTGAGTGTAAAGATTGGTAGATTATTGATATGATCGTAACTATGGGTTCTCTTTGGCCAGTAGTGCAAAGATGAATTGTTGACTGGTATGATCATGACCATTGAATTTATAATTAAATATCTTTAGCTTAAGTGCAAATGTGAATTGATCAATATGGTTATTATTATTGTTTATATAAATTCTGAAATAATTATATATTTCTTTGAGATATTAATATCTTTGGCCAGTAGTGCAAAGATGATCTGTTGTTGAATATCTTTGGCCCGTAGTGGAAAGATGAACTGTTATTGAATATCTTTGGCACGTAGTGTAAAGATGACTTTTGTTGTTGAATATCTTTGGCTCATGAAGGCAAAGATGAATCATTGATGAATATCTTTGGCCGTAGTGCAAAGATGAATTTATTAGTATGATTATGAATATGAACTATGATTTGGTATAACCATGATCTTTGATGTTTCAGGTGAAGACATGTGATGAAAATTATCTTCGTCCTAAATGCGAAGAGGAATTTAGAATCACAATTATGATTATGAGTTATTCATATGATTGTGGACCAGAACTGTTGATTGATGTTTCAGGGATAAAACATTGTTGGTGGATTTTTAACATGGAGAAGATAATAGACTTTATGGCTTATTTGACTCTTCTAATGGATGGCTCATTCCATTGCAACTATGGTTGAAAAATTTGACCATCTACCATATGTTCTAAATCTCTGATTTATTACTGTTGAAAGCTATTGATAATTTAATTATCTTTAGTCATGATATTCTTTACTGGGCTAGTTGAGCTCACCCTTTTGCTTCACAATTCCTTTCAGGTAATAAGAGTGTAGCTGGGTCGAGCGGGGGTAACAAGGGAATAGAACAGTGGTCTCTAGCTGTGGAGTTCTCCCTAAACAGTATAGAAAAGTGTGTTGTATTTTATACATCATTTAGTAGTTATATTTGGTGAATCAAATAGGGTGAGGCGAACCCAACGTTGGAAGGGTGTTTTGCCACTATCATACAAGATGTCTCATGACATACAACCTCGAGTCATCATAAGATAGGGATGTGCTCATCCACTTGCTGAGTATATCTACGAGCACTACCTATATAATCTTGGTGTTTGGTTGAAGTATAACTCTCAATTAGAGACAGTGGAGATAATGATATGTCAAGAGAAGACTCACCATTGGAAAGAATATAATAGTAATCTTCTCGTTTTTCTTTGGGGACTATTGGGTCAACCAAGGATAATTTGCGTGGACATATGATATCTATCATAACCCATTAGACGCGTGGGCTCCCATATACTGAAGGTTTCCTTGAGCACTTCCCAAAGATTCTAATTTCTAAAACAGTTTTTGACTATACCTTTATGTAAGGTGCCATTGTGAAGTGCTATCTAAGGTTGGGATGAGAGTCACAGTTGGTATATATTTGTATCAAAACTCACAGCATATGTGTTGTTTTATTTTGCGCGATAATTGTTGTAATAAAGTTGTAGTTGTTTTCTGTACCATGTATTTGGCGAGTCAGAATAGGTTGGGTGGAATGGACCTATTTTGGGGGCGTCATAGTATATATATATATATATATATATATATATATATATATCGGGGAGGATCTAAAACGGACCAAAAGAACGGACCAAGGAGCGGACCAAGGCAAAAACACACGGGTTTGAGGTCAACGCTGTTTTTCCTACCTGCACTCCCTCAAACCAGCGTGTTTTTGCCTTGGTCCGCTTCTTGGTCCGTTCTTTTGGTTCGCTTTAAATCCTCCCCGATATATAATATATATTTATTTATTAATAACTTACATTCATTGATTAATCACTTACATTCATTTATATAAGTTATTAATATATACGTGTGTGTATATATATATATATATATTAATAAATCATAACTTAGATTCATTAATTAATCTATATTCATTAATTAATAACATACATATACATTTATATATATAAGTTATTATATATATATATATATATATATATATATACACACACATATATATTAATAACTTGCATTAATTAATTAATAACTTACATATATATATATATATATATATTAGTAACTTACATATACATTTATATATATAATTTATTATATATATATCTATATATATATCTGAGACACACACACATATAAATTAATAACTTACATATATAAATTATAAATATTCATCCATAATCCAAGTATGATAATGTTCTTGTATGATAATGTTCAATGAAGGATGATTAATGGTGTATGCATCAAGTTAAGTTAGGATGCAAATTAATCTTGTAATTTTTATGATGATGTGTTTGACATTTTTCTCCCCTTATGATTAGGATGTTTAATTAATATGTATGGTTTAAATATTAAATTGTGTTTAATTAATATGTATGATTTAAACTTTAATTTTTTTTCATAAATATTTTGAATGAATTTTATATTAGGTTACTGATAAACGAATTCGAATATTCGGATATCCGAATAATTTGTCTATTCGGATAAAATAAACGGTTACGAATATTATCCTTATTCGAATATTTTTTCGAATACAGGATACGGATAATATTTTTAAAATCCGCCGGATACCGGATACGGATACGGATAGTGAATTGGTTTTTCTGATACGGATACGGATATACCTGTATCCGTATCCGTTTAATACCGTTTACACCCCTAGTAAAAAGTTTCATAAAAATTATGGCAACCTTTTTTTACCTCTTAAGAAATAAAAATTATTGAGTTAACTCTTTTTAAAAATAGATTCTTTTCACTATTCTATTTTTTTTTAATATTCACTTCATTTTTCTCACTGTACCATTCACAATCACCACGCAAAACAACCCTTCACCCACCAACACCACCTCTACCCACCACCATAGTAATTATATAAAATTGTTATAATAATTATTATTGTGACGCCTCCAAAATAGGTATACATCACCCATTCTGAGTCGCAAAATACATGGTACAGAAACAAATACAACTTCAGTAATACAATTATCGTGCAAAATACGACAACACATATACTGTGAGTTTAAATACAAATATTGTCTTCTAGACAATATTCACACTTAAATAAGTCCTCATTACAATTATTGATACACTATTTTACAAAATAGTGAGGACTACTAAAACAACTATCTTGAATCATCACTCCATACCCCGGCTAGTTCCTGCTAAATTCTCTCATCTTGAGAAGAACAATGGAACAAAAAGGGAAAGGGTGAGCTCAACTAACTCAGTAAAGAATATTATGACTAAAATAATATACAACAAATTATCATTAGTCTTCAACAGGAAAAAATCTAATAAAGTATAATAGACAACAAGTTTTAGATCAACAACTGCAGCGGAAACAGCAATCCATTAGAAGAGTCAAGTAGAGAAAGAATTTTACTATCTTCTAAGATTTAAAAGTCCATCATCAATATTTTATCCCTGTAACATCAATAAATATACATCTTGAGTCAAATATTCATCTTTACACTACAGGCCAAAGATATTCATTTGTATCACCAGTTGGTCATGTTCATCTCAACACCTGTTCATCTTTGCACTACGGGCCAAAGATATTCATCAGGTAATCATTCATCTTTGCACTACAGGCCAAAGATATTCATCATTTAATCATTCAACTTTGCACTACATGCCAAAGGTATTCAGTAATATCATCATTTAGGACTGAGGATGATGAAAAATATTTTAAAGAAAACGAATCCAGTGAGATAAAAGAACAAATATTAGATATTTGTATTACAGTTTATCGAAGTTCAATAATACTCCATAATAACCAATTTTGAAGCAGAATTCAAAAATAAAGATTAAAACATGGATACAATCAAAGATAGTAACCATAATAGACATCTTGGACAAAAAGAAGAAAATTTTATTTTTTGGTGAAAAGTGCCGTATTCTTGAATAGTGCTGTATACGTGAATAGTAACCCCGACACAAAAAGATAGAAATTCTACAATAAAATCCATACCAATATTTTGGTATAATGATATTGAAAGAATAACATCATTAGGAAAAAAATAACATCCCTTACCTCAAAAAGACAGTACTTCTGACTGGAATACTGAATATAGTGTTGAAGGAACTTGCACCGTATAGCAACACTCAAAGTATCAAAATACTCACAAGAATACGCTCGATAATGTAGAGAGAAAGAAAACTTGTTTCTGGTGTGATTTTCAATTCTAACTTATCCCTCTATTTATAGGAAAATGTTAGCATGCCGAAGCAGACGTGACCTGCTACCTGATGGCTTTACCTGCTACTATTGCCACCCACCACATTTGAAATTCAATTTGAGCACATTTCTTACCAACCAAAAGTGGGGCCCACTCAATTCTAGAATTTTCCACCAAAATCATTTATAAACCTAATTTCCGAATCAGTCATCTCTTAAAATTCATAACAAATTATACGTTCATTTTTAACGGTTCAAAATTTGTGGATATATACTCAACTTATATATGTATAGCATATCCAAAAATCACAACGATCCAACGGTCGAATCAAAATTATAACTCACGTAATAGAGCTTTAAGAACACCGATTTGATATTTTAATACCTCCAATCTGATAAAATACTGATAAAACACCTCAACATTAATTCCTTCATTTATAACCACATAAATAAATCCATCATTTATATCCACATCAAATAAATTTTTTCTTATCATATAAATAAATAATTAATTATTCACAAATAATATTACAAAATCACAATTATGACAACCAGGCCGTTTTTCAGGAAAGAGGGGGCTTTTCGATAAGGATTTCTCCTTACTGGCGCGCAATTAGGTGACCAAACCTCTCCTTGACAGAACTTTATAGACTTTGCCAATAATGTTATCTCATAATATTATTCAAATAATATGAATTATTGATCTGATAATGGGAAATACTGTGCAGCGACAATTATTGAAACAACAATAATATAAAATATCAACGCAGCAATTATTGAACCAATAAAATAAAATATTGAATAGTAATTACTGTAACAATTAATGAGTAGTTCCTTCTTACGTAAGAATCAATAATTCAAAAATACTGTGCAAAACCGTGTTTTACTGTGCAACCACGCGTATTATTGTATTTTAACCAACAGGTAATCCAACAGTGTTAACGGTAACAATTACGCCGTTATTTATAAAAACTCATACTTTGTCATTTTCTTCATCCGACAGTTATTCTGTTATGGGGCCCATAATCGTACGAATATTTCCCGACAACAAGAATATTCCACGACCAAACGAATATTCTCCGACGACAAAATGAATATTTTATAACCACTTGCTTATTTTGCAAAATGTTCACATTTCACCCATAACCAAAACATTATATCAAATTAACACCTTATTATTTCAAAATAATAATTAGAGAAAAATTCAATTTTATTTATAAAAAGCTGGGGTCTTACAACCTCCCCTACTTATGAAATTTCGTCCTTGAAATTGACGTACGTACCTGGTGTTTCGAAAAGGTGAGGATACCTCGCCTTCATTTCTGATTCCAACTCTCAGTTCATTTCTTCAATAGCATGGTTCCTCCACAAAATCTTAACTTGAGGTATAACCTTTGTGCATAGGACATGTTCTTTCCTATCCAAGATCTTGACAGGTACCTCCTCGTACGTTAAATCTTCGGCTATCTCATCTGGTTGTAACACAATAATGTGGTTTGGGTCGTCCATGTAAGACCCCAACTTATTAATGAATAAAATCAAATTTCCTCTAATTATTATTATGAATAATAAGATATTAATTTGATATAATACTTTGGTTATGGGTGAAATGTGCAAAATTTTTAAAATAAGCAAGTGGTTATAAAATATTCATTTGTCGGGGAATATTCGTTTGGTCGTGGAATATTCTTTCTCACGGGAATATTAAATACGACGACGCACCATTTGTGGGCCCCATAACGGATAATGCATCGGATGAAGAAAACGCATAAAATTGAATAAGCAGAAGTTGTTATCAAGAAGATCATTGAATACCGATGGTTAAAATACGATGAATACGCATGGTTGCACTATCGCATTACCCGTGATTGCACATGATTGTTGAATTATTGATTCTTACGTAAGAAGGCACTACTCAATAATTGTTATAATAATTATCGCTCAATATTTTATTTTATTGGTTCAATAATCTTTGTGTTGATATTTTATATTATTGTTTATTCAATAATTATCACTGCACATTATTTCCCATTATCAGATCAATAATTATATTATTTGTGACGCCCCCAAAATTAGGTATACATCACCCATCTTGAGTCGCCGGACATGGTATGCAGAATTCAAATACAACTTAATAATACATTTGTGGTATACAATACGACAAAACACAAATCGTGAGTTTGAATACAAATATTGTCTCTAGAGATTATACAAACTCAAAAGGAGTCATCATTACAATTATTATCACACTATTTCACAGAATAGTGAGGACTACTAATGCACCATCTAGGACCATCACTCTATTCTCCGAATTAGTCCCATTTACGTTCTCATTTCACGAGAAACGGTGAAAGAAAAGGTGAGCTCAACTAGCCCGAAGAAGAAATATTATGACTAAGATAATGCAGAATAATTTATCGTTAGCCTTCAACGATGTTAAAGCGATAAAATATAATAACTATCAAGTTTAAGCGCAATGGAACAAGCAATCCATTAGAAGAGTCAAGTAGGAATAAAATCTACTATCTTCATGATTTAAAGGTTTTCATCACTTTTATCATTGGGACTCAAACTTAATAAATAATCCATATCATCGAATCACCCTTACACTCGGCCGAGGATATTCTTTAGTATCACGATCATAAATTATCCATGCACTATGTGCGAGGACATTCGTGTATTCATTAATGGTCATGATCATGCCAACAATCGTCCATCAATGCACTACAGGCCAATGAGGACTTTTATCACATCATTTGTAACATTACGATTAATGGTTTTAAGAATAATCCTCAGTCATAATCATACCAAGTCCATCTATGCACTATCTGAACGAGATGACTTTCAATAAAATATAAACATGAGGATGATGACAATGATATAAGAATTTAATAAAACAAGTTCAAGAATTAATTTATCTAGGAACTGATAACGTCCAAATTGTCAACATAATACTGCTTTGTAGAGTAAAATTTAAGAATGCTCGGAAGAATATTTCCATGAAAGATCTTTGGATAAAGCGCAAATATCAAAGATATTCCACTAATTTCATGGGTATAGAAGTCAAAGTTTTAACCAACTGAGTATAATAAAGAATGGAATAACAAAAGAAATCACCATGCATGCGATGCACCACACAGGCAGGTTATTCCAACAGAATAATAAAGGATGGAATCAGGTCCGACGTAAATGCACAGACAGGATATTCTGACAAAATAATAAATAATGGAACTAGGTAAAACAGAACGCATGCAGACGAGGATATTCAACGAATAATAAATAATGGAACCAAGTAAAAGCGTAAACGCACAAATAGGATATTCCGATAGAATAATAAAGAACAGAATATTAGAAGAATGTCACCATGTATAGGGTAGCCCGCGTATACAGGTTTTTCCAACAGAATAATAAATAATTGAATAACAGAAGTTCTCTTCATGAGTACAACAAATAACATCCCTTACAGTAAAAGCTGAATATAAGAGTAGGGAAGTAGCGAGAATACTTTTCTATAGGTTCTCTTGTAATTCTCTACAGAGTTTGAGTGAATTAAGTAAGAAATAATGAAGGAATGAGCTTCTATTTATAGAAGAATGATTGGACCTATAATAACTAACTTATGAAGCGGTCAGATTGATTTACTTTAAATGGGACGATCGATTGGTTTACTATTAAAACTTAAAACAACGATCCATATTGATTTATTCTATTCAATCTTGACCTTGAGTCACGGAAAATTAGCACATCTCCTATATGGAATAATATAATACCCAAAAATGATCATCGTAAAAATAAATATATCTACCGCATCTAGTACAGTTAATAGTATGCTTAATGAATAGTACCACCCTAGTAAAAGTAATAGAATACGCGTGAATAGTAACTTAGTGACATAATATCGATTATCGATGCTTACGTGAGAAGTCACTCACTATACTCAATTATTGCCAAAGAATTGCTGCATCATATTTTCATATTATCGATTCAATTATTGTTACAAGATCATCCGCATTATATGATATATTATTAAATCAATAATCGAGACTCACGAAAGTTATTCATATTATTATTTATAATATCGACAATGTCTCTAAGTTCACAAGAAGAGGTTCGTCACCCAATTACGCCGCCAATAAGAAGAAATCCTTATCTGGAAAGCCCCTCTTTCCTGAACGAACCTCGGTTGTTAAATATTGTGAATTATAATATTAATGATGAATAAGTTCGTGTTGATTAAAGATGAATTTTATAGTTTCATCAGGTCGGGACTTTATTGTGTTAAGATAAATTGATGTTCGAGGATATATTGTTCAATGGGTATTCGGACACTTTTCGTGGTTTGAGTACTATTCATGAAGTTACTATTCATGAGTTACTATTCACGAAAGTTACTATTCACGAAGTTACTATTCACGAAGTTACTATTCAAGAGTTACTATTCACGAAGTTACTATTCACCCGTAAGATATATTTATTTTCATTCAAATCATTTTTCTAAGATAATATTATTCCATGAGGAGATGTGCTAATTTTTCGCATCATTGTCAAGATACAATAAGAATCAATATGGATCACGGTGGAAGATATAATAAGTAAATCAATATAGATCGCCGGTTTAAAGTTTTAATAGTAAATCAAGATGGACCGTTGTTTTAAGTTTTAATAGTAAACCAATCTGGATCGTCTGCTTAAAGTAAATCAACTGACCGCTCATATGTTAGTTACTGCTTAATCCATTCTACTATAAATAAGCTCATTCCTTCATTATTTCACTTAATTCACTAAAACTTTAGAGAGAGAATTACAAGAGAACCTATAGAAAAGTATTCTCGCTACTTCCCTACTCTTATATTCGCTTTTACTTTGAAGGGATATTATTTGTTAATACACGTAAGGGGTTTTATTTCTTTCAGTATTCATAAATGTAACTTCTATTATTTCATTCTTTATTATTCTCATTGAATAACCAAAGATAATGCGACTACCCTATACTTGGTGACATTCTTCTAATATTCTCAGATTTATTATTATTCGCTGGAATATCCTCGTCTCGATCATTTACAACCGGACCGGTTCGCCTTTTTATTATTATTCTCATTGGAATATCCCGTTCACGTGCATTTACGCCGACCGGGTTCCTTCTTTATTATTATTCGTTGGAATATCTTGTTCATGCGCTTACGCCGGACCTAGTTCCGCCTTTATTATTATGGTTGGAACATCCAATAATGTAATTTCACCGACCGGTTCCGCTATTTATTAATCTGTTGAATAACTCCGTCATGCCAAGTACCGCATTTACGGTGATTTCTTTTGTTATTCCATTCGTTATTATACTCGGTTGGTTAAAGTTTTGACTTCTATATTCCATGAAATTAGTGGAATATCCTTGATATTTGCACTTCATCCAAAGATCTTTTATGAAATATTCTTCCGATCATTCTTGAATTTTACTCTACAAAGCAAAGATCTTGTTGATAATTGGACGTTATTAGTTCCTAGATAAATTAATTCTTGAACTTGTTTTATTGAATTCTTATATCATTGTCATCATCCTCATGTTTATATTTTGTTGAAAGTCATCTCGTGGCATTCAGAGTGCATAGATGGACTTGGTATGATTATTAACTGTGATTATTCTTGTAATCATGATCGTAATGTTACAAATGATGTGATAAAAGTCCTCATCGGCCCTGTAGTAGTGCATTGATGGACAGCTTGTTGGCATGATCATGACCATTAATGAATACACGAATGTCCTCGCCCGTAGAGTGCATGGATAATTTGTGGTCGGATACTAAAGAATATCCTCGTCGTAGTAGCAGTGGGTGATTCGATGATGTGGATTATTTATTGTCGAGTCCTAGCGATAAAAGTGATGAAAAACCTTTAAATCATAGAAGATAGTAGATTATATTCCTACTTGACTCTTCTAATGGATTACTTGTTCCATTGCGCTTAAACTTGATAGTTATTATATTTTATCGCTTAACATCGTTGAAGGCTAATGATAAATTATTCTCGCATTATCTTAGTCATAATATTTCATCGGGCTAGTTGAGCTCACCCTTTCTTTTCACCGTTTCTTCGTGAAATGAGAACGAGCCGGGACTAGCTCGGGAACTGAAGAGTGATGGTCCTAGATGGTGCATTAGTAGTTCTCACTATTCAGAAAATAATGTGATAATAATTGTAATGAGGACTCCTTTTGAGTTTGTATAATCTCTAGTAGACAATATTTGTATTCAAACTCACAGTTTGTGTTTTTGTCGTATTGACAGTACTACAGCTTGTATTATTAAGTTGTATTTGAATTTTGTACCATGTATCTGGCGACTCAAGATGGGTGATGTATACCTAATTTTGGGGGCGCCACAGTTGGCTAAGATGTGAGAATAGAACTAGGAGGGGAGAGACGGGGAATTCCTTCGCTAGTATGACCTACCCAAGTTTTTTTTTTTGGTATTTAATTGGCTCACGTAATATAGGGATAATATGTTACATGTCAATTAGCCTTTTATTTTGTGGCAGTATCTGAAATTGACATCTGAGAATGTTGAGAATAGCAATGGAGCACATGCGACCGTTGATTCACCACATATCAATAATTAGGATAATGTGCATCAGGAATGCGACAATCCTCATGCAAACAACAACACTGACCAAATGATGAATGATGGAATGTTCAGAGGCTTTATGCAATTCATGCAAAGAAAGAGAGCAGCTCCCGTCCAAAATGTAGGTGGAAACATCGAAACTCTGACGGTGGCCACCGCTAAACAGATTCAAGGAGTGGGACCACCAAGTTTATTGGAGAGCCAAAACCACTTAAGGCGGAAGCATGGATAAAGCAGATCACCAAGATATTTGATGTCTTGGGATGCTTTGAGGAGCAAAAGGTTTCCTTTCACGCCTTTATGTCATGAGGAAAGGCAGACATCGTGGGAATCCAGAAAGCGTACTCAACCGCCAAGATCGAAGATATCTTGGGAAAAGTTCTAAGAACAATTCAACGACAAGTAGTTTCCCGAAAGTATTCGTCATATAAAAGAGGTAGAATTCATCAAGTTGGAGCAAAATAATATGACCGTGTCGCAGTATGAAGCCAAGTTTGCCGAGTTGTCCCGGTTTGCGTCCCACTTGGTGGATAATGAAGAGAGAATAACACGGATGTTTTTAAGAGGTTTGAAGCCGGAGATACGTCAACATCTTATTTCTGATAAACTGTGTTTGTATTCAGATATTGTAAATAGGGCTCAGTTAGTGGTGCGCGATAACGAGTCAACGCAACCAAAGGAGAGCAGTCATCGAAGCGGTGACAACAAGTGTAGAGGGAATCAACAGGCCAAAAATGGTAACCACTTCAGTGGTAATCAGGGCCAAAACAATAAGAATGGACATTTCAAGAAGAGGAGATTCAACAATGATGGAAGGACGTCAGCACCAGCACCCGTTGTTAAGGAAGGAGAACGACCACCTATCATATGCTTCAAATGCGGAGGGGAGGGACACATCACCCAAACCAAGCTAGCGATGTCAGCCCAAAGCATGTTATAATTGTGGAAAGAAGGTCACTTAAGCCGTATTTTGTCGTTCATCGAAGACAAGTTCAGCTAGGATGGAGGCACCAAAGGCCGTCCCAGAAAAGTCAAAGCTGGTAGTGCAAGGGAGAGCGTTTGTTATGACCTCCCAGAAAGCAAGGAACCCTAATGAGGTCATCACGGGTAAGCTTATCATAAACTCTAGTGAAGTCTATACTTTATTTGATACCGGTTCTACCCATTCTTTTATTTCTCCTACTTGCGCTCAACGATTAAATTTGACTCCGGAGAAATTAGACTTTGACTTATCTGTGAAAACTCCGTTGGGAGAAACTTTCATTACATCCACTGGTTATAAGTCTTGTTTGATTCAAATTCCAGAATCACATTATTACCGTCAATCTTATTTCTTTAAAATACTTGCGTTTGACGTAATTCTAGGGATTGATTGGTTAACTACTCATCATGCAAAAATTAATTATTTTCGTAAGGTTGTTAGTTTTCATATTCCTAATCAACCTATTATTCGAATTCAAGCGACCAAACCATTAAAATCAATCACGGTCATTTCAAGCCATAAAGTTATTCGTTTATTGAAAAACGGGTGTCAAGCTTTCTTAGCTCATGTCATAGATTTAAACAAAATACGCCGCTTTGAATGATATTTCTATTGTTAATAAATTTCTTGACGTATTCCCGAAGAACTCTCGGCCTACCCCAAAGCGTGAAATTGAATTTTGTACGAGCCTTGAACACGGTACAAAACCCATTTCCAAAGCCCCATATCGAATGGCTCTATTGAACTTCAGAGTTAAAGACCTAATGTGGCGCGCCCCAAAATAGGTATACAACACCATTTCGAAGTCGCCCAAATACATGGTGCGAAACAACTACAACTTTATTATTACAATTGTTGTGCAAAATACGACAACACTTATGCTGTGAGTTTAAATACAAATATTGTCATCTAGACAATATCCACACTCAAATAAGTCCTCATTACAATTATTAATAAACTATTTTACAGAATAGTGAGGACTACTAGAACAACTTCTAGAACCATCATTCCACACCCCGACTAGTACTCGCTACATTCTCGCCTCCTGAGAAGAAAAATGGAACAACAAGGAAAAGGGTGAGCTCAACTAGCCCAGTAAAGAACATTATGACTAAGATAATATAGAACAAATTATCGTTAGTCCTCAACAGGGAAAAATCTAATAGAATACAATAGACAACCAGTTTTAAATCAATCTTCGCAGCGGAAATAATAATTCATTAGAAGAGTTAAGTAGAGAATGCAAACTACTATCTTCTATATATGAATTTAAAAGTTCATCGTCGATATTTTATCCCCCGTAACATCAATCAATATATATCTCGAATCAAATATTCATCTTTGCTCTGAGGCCAAAGATATTCATCATTGGTCATGTTCATCTAAACACTGCTCATCTTTGCACTACGGGCCAAAGATATTAATCGATCTATCCATGTTCATCTCAACACTGCTCATCTTTTGCACCACGGGCCAAAGATATTCATCAAGAAATCATTCATCTTTGTACTACACGTGCCAAAGATATTCAAGAATATCATCATTTATGGTCGAGGATGATGAAAAATATTTTAAAAAAAACGAATCCGGTGAAACAAAAGAACAAGTATTAAGGATTCAGTACTTTAAACAATTCCAGATTCAAAAATACTTCATAAATAACCAGATTGGAGTAAAATTCAAGAATGAAGATCAAAACATAGATCCAATCAAAGATAGGAATCATAACAGACAATCTTGGACACGTAAAAGAAAATTTATTTTTACGTGAATAAAGTGTCGATTCGTGAATAAAGGTCATTATACGTGAATAGTCATGTGATACGTGAAGTAACTCCGACCTCAAAAGATAGAAATTTCACAAAAAAACATCATCACGCTTCGTGAATACTACTAGTGAATAGTAACTCGTGAATAGTAACTCATGAATAGTAACTCGTGAATAAGAATCATTAATAGAAAATAATCGACATGAAAAAGTTCCAAATTTGATAAAATTTCCAACCAATATTTCGGCAAGATAATGATATCAAGAAATAATATCACTTACGAAGAAAATAACATTCCTTACCTCAGAAAGAATAGTACTTACATTCGGAATCTTTGGATATAGTCTTTGAAAGAACTTGCACCGTATAGCAATACTCAAAGTACTAAAATACTCACAAATACGCTCGATATTATAGAGAGAGAAAGAGAGAGAAGATTTCAGTTTCTGGTGTGATTTTCAATTCTAACCTAAGCACCCTATTTATAGGAAAATGCTTAGAACACCAAATCAGAAAATTTAATATAATATTGATATATATAATAAATCTTCTTTGCCATCCTACCAGCTGATCTCAAACACCTAACACATGTCCATAAACAACAAAAACGTTTTTCTAAATAAAAATAATTAAAACTTCCAAAAATCAATTATTTCGAAACTTTGAAACTTCATTAATTCATAATAAATAGCCCTTTTATCAGAAAATTCGAATCTCGCAATTTTTTTTATAGAAAATTCAATTCTCTACAACTTTACAGAAGAAAGTTTTTCCAAATTCCAAACAAAAATTGACCGAAATTCATAAACGGGCGATTTTACAGGCTATAATCAAATTTCAGTCAAGAAATGGGTCCACCAACATGTTTAACATGTTTTAAACAACTTTTGCAACAAAAATACTTTTCCTCCACATATACTCATATATCCCACATTCATTGTAAAAATATCATCATTATTATATAATATAATAAAATATTATTTTATCAGAAAAGATAAAATATCAATTTTTAACAATTGTCACTTTAAAAATTTTCTCCATCTATAACCACATAAAATCAATATTTTCCTCATCATATAAATCAATAATTAATTATTCATAAATAATATTATGTAATCACAAGATCGACAACCGGTAGTTCCAGGAAAGAGGGGCTTTCAATAAAGATTTCTCTCATCTTGGTGGCATGCAATTAGGTGACAAAACCTCTCCTTGATGTAATTTTTAGACATTGCCAATAATGTTATCTAATAATATTATTCGGATAATATGAATTATTGTCTAGATAATGAAAAATACCGTGTAGTGACAATTATTGAAATAACAATAATATAAAAAAATCAACGCAACAATTATATAATCAATAAAATAAAATATCGAACAGTAATTATCGTAATAATTATTGAGTAGTGCCTTCACGTAAGAATTAATAATTGGTGCAATACCGTGTCTTCTTATTCAATAACGCCAGACATCGTGTTTTAACCACCGGGTATTCCAACAAGATTAATCTGTGAATAACTGCATTGTTATTTATAAACAACTTATACTTGTCATTTTTTCATCCAATTGCTTTTTCAAGTGGGCCTACACACGAAAGGTCGCTATCGTCGCATTTAATATTCTCCACAAAGAAGAATATTCCACGACCAAACGAATATTCTCAAACAACAATGAGTATTTTATAACCACTTGCTTATTTGAAATATTTGCACATTTTACCCATAACTAACCACATTAATCAAATCAACCCTTACTATTTCAAAATGATAAATAGAGGAAATTAAATTTTATTTATTAATAATTTGGGGTCTTACACCGATTGCAGGAATTGTTAGACATTGGTTTCATTAGTCCTAGTACGTCTCTTTGGGGTGCTCCTGTTCTATTCGTGAAGAAGAAAGATGGGAGTATGCGATTTCAGTATTGATTATCGGAAGTTGAATCATGTCACTATCAAAAATAGGTACCCATTGCCACGTATTGATGACTGTTTGCTTCCCGGTTGCAAGGAGCCAAATTCTTTTTAAAGATTGATCTTCGTTAGGATATCACCAATTGAAGATTAGAACCGATGACATTCAAAGGCGACTCGCCGTAACTCGACACGGGCATTATGAATTTCTAGTCATGTCCTTCGGATTGACTAATGCTCCTGCTGCCTTCATGGATATGATGAACCGGGTATTCAAGGAATATTTGGTTCACTTTGTGGTCGTCTTTATTGATGACATCCTTATTTATTCCAAAAGCCGTGAAGATCATGAGCAACACTTGAGGCTGACACTCCAAAAGCTTCGTGAATACAAGCTTTATGCTAAGTTGAAGAAATGCGAGTTCTGGCTTAAGGAAGTAGCATTCCTTGGGCACGTAGTATCAAGTTGTGGAATATCTGTTGACCCGACAAAGATTGAAGCTATTCAAAGCTGGGAGCAACCTAAATCAGTGACCAAAGTACGTAGCTTTCTCGGTTTAGTTGGTTATTATCGGAGATTCGTGGAAGGATTTTCTCGAATCGCTACTCCATTAACTCAACTCGACTCGGAAAGATACAAAGTTCGATTGAGCGAAGAATGTGAGAAGAGTTTTCAAGAACTCAAGAGGAGACTCATTTCAAAGACTGCATTACAATACCATCCGCCTCGGAGGATTTGTCATCTCTGATGATGCTTGGGCAAAGGGTTGGGATGTTTTCTCATGCAACATGGGAAAGTCATAGCCTATGCTTCAAGACAACTCAAAGAATATGAGAGGAATTATCCTACTCATGATCTAGAGTTAGCAATTTGTTGTCTTCGTGACTTAAAATTTGGAGGCATTACTTGTATGGGAGAAAGTGGAGATCTTTACGGATCATAAAAGCCTCAAATATTTCTTCACTCAAAAGGAACTCAACATGCGATAACGACGTTGGCTTGGACTGTTGAAAGATTATGATCATACCATCCAATACCATCCACGAAAAGCGAACGTGGTAGCTAACGATCGAGTAAAAGATCATATGCAAGCACGAAAAGCGATATTGTCAACGCAAAGGCCCATTTTGTGTGACTTGCAAAGGATGGAGATAGAGTTAAAACTCAGGACCCCCATGATGATGGTGAATATACTGAGTAGAACCGACTTTAATTGATAAAGTTAAAGTCGCTCAAGCTACGGATCTTGAGTCGATACGTATGAGGAAGAAAGTGCAAGAAGGTGCTATCTTAGGAAGCAAGAATCGATGAAGAAGGAATACTTCGAGTCAACTCCAGACTTTGTGTTCCTAACGACCCTGATTTAAAGTATAAAATCATGATGGGGACACACAACACACCGTTTGCAATCCATCCTGGGAGTACCAAAATGTATCATGATATTCGACATACATTTTGGTGGAGCAATATGAAGAGAGAGATAGCGGAGTTTATCTCAAGGTGTTTAACTTGTCAACGAGTCGAGGCGGAGCATCAAGTACCAAAAGGTCCATTGCAACTACTTGAAATTCCAGAATGGAAGTGGGAGCACATTACCATGGATTTCGTTACTGGTCTTCCCAAGGTTTCTCAAGGCATAGATGCAATTTGGGTCATTGTTGATAGATTGAACAAGTCTGCTCACTTCTTACCTTTACGAGAAACTTATACACTTGAACGTCTTGCTCGTATGTACATAAATGAGATTGTAAGACTGCATGGTATGCCAGTATCAATAGTTTCTGATCGAGACCCAAGATTCACTTAACGATTTTGGGTTAGTTTGCAGAAAGATATGGGCACGGATTTACGATTTAGCTCGGAGAGGACTATTCAAACTCTTGAAGATCTATTAAGACTCTGTGTCCTTGATTTCAAGGGAAGTTGGGACAAGTTTTTACCATTGGTGGAGTTTTACTACAACAACAGTTATCAAACAAGTATTAGTATGGCTCCATTCAAAGCGTTGTATGGGAGAAAGTATCGTTCTCCAATATGTTGGAATGAGGTGGGTGAAGCAACGTTGTTGGGACCGGAGTTGGTACGTATGACTACAGAAAAGATTCAAACAATCCGACAACGTATAAAAACTTCACAAGATCGACAAAAGAGTTATGTTGATCTTCATCGAAAGGACGTAGAATTCGATATTGGAGATCATGTGTTGTTACGTGTTGCTCCAAGGAAAGGAGTTACGAGATTTGAAAAGAGAGGAAAGCTCAATCCTCGATTCATTGGCCCATTTTTAATTCTTGAGTGAGTGGGAACTGTGGCCTATAGACTCGCCTTACCGCAAAGTATGTCTCTTGTTCATAATATTTTTCACATATCTATGTTACGTAAATATGTGAAAGACCCGAACCACATTATTGAGTTAGAACCAGACGAGATAGTGGAAGATTTAACGTATGAAGAGTTACCTATTAAAATCTTGGATAAGAAGGATCATGTTCTACGCTCCAAGGTTATACCTCAAGTCAAAGTTTTGTGGAGAAACCACGATGTGGAGGAAATGACTTGGGAGTTAGAATCTAAGATGAAGTCAAGGTATCCTCATCTCTTCGACATACCAGGTATGTACCCTAATTTCGAAGATGAAATTTCATAAGAAGGGGAGGTTTTAAGACCCCAACTTTTATGAATAAATAATAATTTTCTCGAATTATATTTTTGAATATTATGGTATTGATTTGATATAATGTTATAGTTGTGGGTAATATTTATAAATTTTGCAAAGTACGCAAGTTGTTATATAATATTTGATTGGTCGGGGAATATTCATTTTAACAGGGACTATTCGTGCAAATCTACAAGAATCATTGGTGGACCCTAACAATGGAATTATTGTCGGATTGAGAAAATGACAACAATACTTTTATGAAAATAACTACGAGGTGTTATCGTTAAAGCGTTGAACTACCTAAGAGTAAAAACAAAGAATATGTCTAGCGTGGTTACAAAGAAGACTGCAGTATTAATTATTGATGCTTACGTGAGAAGTCACTCACCTATACTCAATTATTGCCAAGAATTATTGCATCATATTTCTCATATTATTGAATCAATTATTGTTACAAAGATCATCCGCATTATATGATATATTATTAAATCAATAATTGAGACAGCGAAAGTTATTCATATTATTATTTGCAATATCGATAATCGCTCAGAAGTTCGTCAAAGAGAGGTTTGGTCACCTAATCATGCGCCAATAAGGAGAAATCCTTATCGAAAAGCCCCTCTTTCCAGGAACGACTTTGGTTGTTAAATATTGTGAATTATAATATTAATGATGAATAAGTTCGTGTTGATTAAAGATGAATTTTATAGTTTCATTGTGTTGGACTTATTTGTGTTAGTATAATTGATGTCTGGAGGATATATTGTTCAATTGGGTATGTGGGACACTTTTCGTGTTGGAGTACTATTCACGAGTTACTATTCACGAGTTACTATTCACGAATTACTATTCATGAGTTAATATTCACGAGTTACTATTCACGAGTTACTATTCATGAGTTACTATTCATGAGTTACTATTCACGGGGTACTATTCACCCGTAAGATATATTTATTTTCGGTCCAAATCATTTTTGGGTACAATATTATTCCATGAGGAGATGTGCTAATTTTTCAGACCGTTGGTTGAAGATATAATAATAAATCAATATGGACCGCTGGTGGAAGATATAATAGTAAATCAATATTGATTGTTGGTTTAAAGTTTTAATAGTAAATCAGTATGGACCGTTGTTTAAAGTTTTAATAGTAAACCAATTTGGATCGTCCGTTTAAAGTAAATCAATCTGGACCGTTCATAAGTTAGTTACTATGCAGTCCATTCTTCTATAAATAGAAGCTCATTCCTTCATTATTTCTTACAAATTCACCGAAACTCTAGAGAGAGAATTACAAGAGAACCTATAGAAAAGTATTACGCTACTTCCCTACTCTTATATTAGGTTTTTTTTACGGTAAGGGATATTATTTGTTGTACTCGTCGAGGGTATTATTTCTTTCAGTATTCATAAAGAGAACTTCGTTATTCTATTCTTTATTATTCATCTTTGGAATAACCAAAGATATGCTGTGACTACCCTATACTTGGTGACATTCTTCTAATATTCCGTCTTTATTATTATTACATTGGAATATCCTCGTTCGAGTGTTTTACGCCTGGGACCGGGTTCCGTCTTTATCATTATTACATTGGAATATCTTGTGCGTGCGCGTTACGGGACGGGTTCCATCTTTATTATTATGTTGGAATATCACGTGCAGGCGTTTACGGCGGGACCGGTTCCGTCATTATTATTCTATTGGAACATCCCGCTTGGCGGTGTAATTTCGCACCGACTCGTTTCGTTACTTATTAATCTGTTGGAATAAACCTCATCGCGCAAGTACCGCATGCATGGTGATTTCTTTTGTTATTCCATTCGTTATTATACTCGGTTGGTTAAAGTTTTAACTTCTATACTCCATGAAATTAGTGGAATATCCTTGATATTTACGCATCATCCAAAGATCTTTTCATGGAAATATTCTTCCGAGCATTCTTGAATTTTACTCTACAAAGCAAAGATCATGTCGACAATTTGGACGTTATCGGTTCCTAGATAAATTAATTCTTGAACTTGTTTTATTGAATTCTTATATCATTGTCATCATCCTCATGTTTATATTTTGTTGAAAGTCATATGTGGCTTGTAGTGCATAGATGGACTTGGTATGATTATGACCGTGGATTATTGATTGTAATCATGATAGTAATGTTACAAATGATGTGATAAAGTCCTCATTGGCACGTAGTGCATTGATGGACGATTGTTGGCATGATCATGACCATTAATGAATACACGAATGTCCTTGGCCCGTAGTGCATGGATAATTTGTGGTCGTGATACTAAAGAATATCCTCGAAAGTAGTAGTGCAGGGTGATTCGATGATGTGGATTATTTATTAAAGTCGAGTCCCGCGATAAAAGTGATGAAAAACCTTTTAAATCATAGAAGATAGTAGATTTTATTCCCTACTTGACTCTTCTAATGGATTGCTTGTTCCATTGCGATTAAACTTGATAGTTATTATATTTTATCGGTTTAACATGTTGAAGGCTAACGATAAATTATTCTCGCATTATCTTAGTCATAATATTTCTTTACTAGGCTAGTTGAGCTCACCCTTTCTTTCTTTGTTCTCTTCGTGAAATAAGAACGAGTGGGACTAATGTGTCGGGAACAAGCAGTGATGGTCCTAGATGGTGCATTAGTAGTTCTCACTATTTTGTGAAATAGTGTGATAATAATTGTAATGAGGAATCCTTTTGAGTTTGTATAATCTCTAGTAGACAATATTTGTATTCAAACTCACAGTTTGTGTTTTGTCGTATTGTACACGACAGTTGTATTATTAAGTTGTATTTGAATTCTGTACCATGTATCTGGCGACTCAAGATGGGTGATGTATACCTAATTTTGGGGGCATCACATCTTTGCCCTGTAGTGCAAAGATGAATATTTGATTAAAGATGTATATTGATTGTTGTTACAGGGATAAAATATTGATGATGGACTTTTAAATCTTAGAAGATAATGGAATTCTTTCTCTACTTGACTCTTCTAATGGATTGTTGTTTCTGCTGCAGTTGTTGATCTAAAACTTGTTGTCTATTATATTTTATCAGATTTTCCCTGTTGAAGACTAATGATAATTTGTTATATATTATCTTAGTCATAATATTCTTTAATGGGCTTGTTGAGCTCACCCTTTTACTTTTTGTTCCATGGTTCTTCTCAGGAGGAGAGAATTTAGCAGGAACTAGCCGGGGTATGGAGTGATGATTCAAGATAGTTGTTTAGCAGTCCTCACTATTTTTGTAAAATAGTGTATCAATAATTGTAATGAGGACTCCTTTTGAGTTTGTATACTCTCTAGTATATAATATTTCTATTCAAACTCACAAATATATGTGTTGTTGTATTTTTGCGGCAATTATATTCTTTGAAGTTGTATTTGTTTTCATACTATGTATCTGGCGACTCAAGATGGGTGATGTATACTGTTTTGGGGGCGCCACGGTTGATATCAAAGCTTAGGGATATGATCCCTGGCTGAAATGTGAGACAAGAACTAGGAGGGGAGAGACGGGGAATTCCTTCGCTAGTATGACCTGACTAAGTTTATTTGGTGTTTATTTGGTCGGTCAGAGTATAGGGATAATATATGACATGACTATTAACCCTTGTTTTATGGCAGTATTTAAGAATGGCAGCTGAGAACGTTAATAATGGAGTAAATCAGACCGTGGAGACTGTGACAACCCCAAAACAGGTCCATTCTATCCAACCTATTCTGAGTCGCCAAATACATGGTACAGAAAACAACTACAATTTTATTACAACAATTGTCGTGCAAAATACAACAACATATATGCTGTGAGTTTGGATACAAATATATACCAACTGTGACTCTCATCCCAACCTTGGATAGTGTGACGCCCCCAAAACTAGGTATACGTCACCCATCTTGGGTCGCCAGATATATGGTACAAAATTCAAATACCACTTAATAATACAGCTGTAGTGTAAAATACGACAAAACATATGCTGTGAGTTTTAATACAAATATTGTCATCTAGACAATATCCACACTCAATGGAGTCCTCATTACATTTATTATTACACTATTTCACAGAATAGTGAGCACTACTAATACACCATCTAGACCATTACCGTTCCCGACTAGTCCCAGCCACGTTCTCATTTCTCAAGAGAACAATGAAAGCGAAATGGTGAGCTCAACTAGCCCAGTAAAAAATATTATGACTAAGATAATGCGTAATAAATTATCATTAGTCTTCAACAAAGATAACAACCGATAGAATATAATATACAACAAGTTTTAGATCAAAAATTCAAATGGAATAAGCAATCCATTAGAAGAGTCAAGTAGAGAAATAAAATCTACTATCTTCTATGATTTAAAAGGTTTTTCATCACTTTTATAAATTGAAACTCGATTTTAATAAATAATCCACATCATTAAATCATCCCCGCACTATAGGCCAAGGATATTTTTAGTATCACGACCACGAATTATCCATGACTACTACGGCCAAAGATAATCGTGTATTCATTAGTATCACGACCACAAATTATCCACGCACTACGGGCCAAAGATAATCGTGTATTCATTAGTATCACGACCACAAATTATCCATGCACTACGGGCCAAAGATAATCGTGTATTCATTAGTATCACGACCACAAATTATCCATGCACTACGGGCCAAAGATAATCGTGTATTCATCAACGGTCCTGATCATGCCATAAAACAATTCATCTTTTCACTACGGCTAAAGAGAATCCATAGCCATAATCGTACCAAAAACTGTCCATCAATGCACTACGGGTCAATGAGGACTTTTTCCACATCATTTGTAACATTACGGTCATAATTACACCGAATAATCCCTGGTCATAATCATACCAAGTCCATCTATGCAATACAGGTCACAGATGACTTTCAACAAAATATAAACATAAGAATGATGACAATATTGATATAAGAATTCAATAAAACAAGTTCAAGAATTAATTTATCCAGGAACCAATAACGTCCAAATTGTCAACATGATACTGCTTTGTAGAGTAAAATTCAAGAATGCTCAGAAGAATATTTCCATGAAACGATACTGGATGAAGCGTAAATATCAAGGATATTCCACTAATTTCATGGATTATAGAAGCCAAAGCTTTAACCAACTGAGTATAATAGAATATATGAAACTACAAATGGATTTTCGCCCGCCATGCGGTAATCCACGCAGACAGATCATTTCCACAATTTAATAAGGAATGAATACGAAGGATCATTCACCATGCATGTGGTAATCCACATAGAAAAAGTTATTCTAATGTAATAATAAAGAATGGAATAGCGAATGATTCACCATGCTTGGGGTAGATCGCATGCACAAAGAGTTATTCCCAATGTAATAATAAATAATGGAACCAAGTCCCACGAACGCATACGAACACGATATTCGGCAGAATAATAAATAATGGAACCAGTCCGCCAGAACGCATACAGATAGGATATTAAAACGTAATAATAAATAATGGAACCAGTCCGGCGTAAAAGAAGGACGTATGTGATATTTACGTAATAATAAAAGAACGGAATATTAATGTAAATCACCATGCACGCAGATTGCAGATGTATAAAAGTTATTCCAACAGTAATAATAAGAATGGAATAATGGAAGAATTTCACCATGTATAGGGTATCCCAGCGACATGAGTTATTCCAATGTAATAATAAAGATTTTAATCAGTCTCAGCGAAACGCATTGCGAGACAAGATATTCCAATGTAATAATAAAGAATGAAATAATGAAGAATTTCACCAAGTATAGGGTAGCAGCATGATACAAAAGTTATTCCAATAGAATAATAAATAATGGAATAACAGAAGTTCTCTTCATGAATACAAAAGAAATAATATCCCTTACGAGTACAACAAATAATATCCCTTACAAGTACAACAAATAATATCCCTTACCGTAAAAGAAACTGGATATAAGAGTAAGGAAGTAGCAGAATACATTTCTTCTTTCTCTCTAAAATTTTCTCTCTCTAGAATTTCAGTGAATTCGTAAGAAATAATGAAGGAATGAGCTTCTATTTATAGGAGAATGGAAAGGATATTATTTGAGAAATAATTCACGGACGCAACAGAAATATTATTATGGGCTGAATTTTTCAACACATGACTGACGCATTTTTTTTCTTTCTTTCAATCAACCAAATAAAACAAGAATTATATATAATCCCATTATCATTATATACATATATTATAATCATACAATGCTAATATCTAGCCATTCCCTCCCGTCAATGTAATTCCCCCCTCCCCTTTAGTCAATCTTCACATGTTAATTATATTATATATATATATATATATATATATATAATATTACAACATCACTAACACCCATCAAATTCTCCACCACAACCCACTCACCCATATATAACATATAAAAATACTTACTATTCACACACTCCACCACTCACATTTACCAACACACACACTCATCACATATGATATATATACATATATTACCCACACCACATATAATATATATAATACACTCCACCTTTTCCACCATCCTCCACTAATATTACAAACACACACATCACTTTCACACACGCACACACACCTTATACCTATCACTTTCATATTATCACTTTTCCACCACTTTCCACTCACATTATATATATATATATATATATATATATATATATATATATATATTGTAAGACCCAAATTTTTATAAATAAAGATGAATTTTTCTATAAATATTATTTTTGAATATTATGGAATAAATTTGATATAATGTTATAGTTGTGGGTAATATTTATAAATTTTGCAAAGTATGCAAGTTGTTATAAAATATTCGTTTGGTGGGAATATTCTTTTTGTTAGGAATATTCGCATAATGGCTCAATCATTGGTGGACCCCACAACATTATTCATCGGATTGAGAAAACGATAAAAATATTTTTATAAAAAATAACGGCGGAGGTGTTACCGTTAAAACTGTTGAACTACCGGTGGTAAAAAGTACAAAGAATCTGGCATGTGGTTGCATAAGTAGCACACCAGATTGATTATTGATGCTTACGTGAGAAGTCACTCCATTTATGCTCAATTATTGCTATGAATAATTCACGATCATATCTCTTATATTATTGATTCAATTATTGTCACAGTATCATCTGTATAATATGTTATAGTATTAAATCAATAATTGAGACGACAAGTTATAAATGATTAATAATTATTGAAAGATTAAATATGTGTTATGATTTGTGGTAAGTTTGATTATTTTATGGGGGCCTATATGTCATCATCTAAGAGTCTCTTCATCAATAGTATTTACCTTCGTCAATAGTAATTACCCTTGTGAATAGTATTTACCTTCGTCAATAGTAATTACCCTTGTGAATAGTATTTACCTTCGTCAATAGTAATTACCCTTGTGAATAGTATTTACCTTCGTCAATAGTAATTATCCTTGTGAATAGTATTTACCTTCGTCAATAATAATTACCCTTGTGAATAGTATTTACCTTCGTTAATAGTATTTACCTTCGTTAATAGTAATTACCTTTACCAGACGTCGAACCACTTGTCATTTCACATTACTTTTTTTAAATAAAAAGGAATTTCCTTTATTTATTATTTTGAAATAAGTAAGGGTTGATTTGATTATTATGTGGATAGTTAAGGGTTAAATACGCAAATATTTCAAAATAAAAAAAGCTTTATTTATTATTGGTTATAAAATATTCATTTGATTGGGAATATTATTTGGTCGTGGAATATTCGAATATCGCTTCGTGGAATATATTATCGGGAATATTCGTACGACTACAAATACCATGTGTGGGCCCCATAACGGAAAAGTTTATTGGATGAAGAAAACGACAAATATAAGTGGTTAAAAATAAATCTACAGTAGTTGTTACCAAGTTAAGATCATTGAATACCCGGTGGTTAAAATACAAAGAATACGCTGTGGTCGCACAAAAAAGATACCAGATGCACAAAGATTGTTGAATTATCGATCCTTACGTAAGAAGGCACTACTCAATAATTTTCACAAAGAGTTATCGCTCAATATTTTATTTTATCGATTCAATAATTGTTGCGTTGATATTTTATATTATTGTTGTTCAATAATTGTCACCGCACATTATCTCCATTATCGATCAATAATTCATATTATTTGAATAATATTATTAGATAGCATTATTGGCAATGTCTAGAAAGTTCGCACAAGGAGAGGTTTGGTCACCTAATCGCTACCAAGAAGTGAGAAATCCTTATCTGAAAGCCCCTCTTTCCCGGAACTACTGGTCATCATAATTGTGGATTTCGTAATATTATTTGTGAATAATTAATTATCGATTCATATGATAAAGAAATATTTATTTTATGTGGATATAAATGATGGATTTATTTATGTGGTTATAAATGAAGAAATTATTGTTGAGGTGTTTTATCAAGATTTTATCGATCGAGGTATTAAAAATTAAATCGTGGGTTTCAGATATATCATGGGTTATAATTTTTAATCCGACCGTTGATTGTGGTAATTTTTGGGTATGTTATACATACATAAGTTGAGTATATGTCCACAAATTTTGAACCGTTAAAATGCACTAATGATTTGTTGTGAATTTTAAGAGGTGTCTGATTCTAAATTAGGTTTATAATTGATTTTGGTGGAAAATTTAGAATTGAGGGCCCCACTTGTGGTTGGTGAAGAAATGTGCTGAATTTTATTTCAAATGTGGTGGGTGGCAATAGTAAAGTAGTGTAAAGCCATCAGTAAAGCAGTCAAGTCTCGCTTTTACGGCTAACATTTTCCTATAAATAGAGGGCTAAGTTAGAATTGAAAATCACACCGTAAACAAAGTTTTCTCTCTTTCTCTCTATATTATCGAGCGATTTTGTGAGTATTTAGATACTTTGAGAGTCATTGCTCAAGATAAGTTTCATTCAAAGATCACTTCCGACCTTTCCTTCCAAGTAATCGATTCTTTCGAGGTAAGTGGATATTATTTTTTTCAGAATGATATTATTTCTTCAATATCATTACGTCAAATGTGTCGATCCAAGTTTTTATCAAATTTGGAACTTTTTCATGCTCTGGGTTATTATTCATGAGTTACTATTCACGAAGTTACTATTCATGAGTTACTATTCACGAAGTTACTATTCATTTAGTACTATTCATTAAGCGTGAAAATGTTTTTTTTTGTGGAATTTCTATCTTTTGGTGTCTGAGTTACTATTCACGATACTAAGACTATTCACGATATCAAGACTATTCACGACAAGACTATTCATCTAAAAATAAAATTTCTTCTTTTCGTTCAAAATATCTATTCGATACTAGCTTTGATCAGATCCATGTTTTGATCATTCTCGAATTTTACACCACTACGATTATTTTTGAGGTATTGTTGGACATGGATAAAACAAAGTACTAATCATTAATCCTTAATCCTTGTCATTTTGTTTTCATCGGATTCGCTTCTTTAAAAATATTTTTCATCATCCTCGCCTTAAATGATGATATTATTGAATATCTTCGGGCCCAGTAAGAAAAAGATGAATGATTTTCAAGAATATCTTTGGCCCAGAAAGCAAAAGATGAACATGTGTTTAAATGAATAATGAATACGACTAATCGATGAATATCTTTGGCCCAGTAGTGCAAAAAGATGAACAGTGTTGAGATGAATACGACCGATCGATGAATATCTTCGCCTCAGTAAAGCAAAAGATGAATGTTTGATTTGAGATGAATATCGATTGATGTTACAGGATAAAATATTGATGATGGACCGTTAAATTCATAGATTATAGTAGATTTCATTCTCTACGTAACTCTTCTATGAATTATTATTTCCATGTAATATTGATCTCAAACTTGTTGTCTATCAGATTCTATTAAATTTTTCCTCGTGAAGACTAACGATAATTTGTCAGATATTATCTTAGTCATAATATTCTTTATCGAGCTAGTTGAGCTCACCCTTTTCCTTTTTGTTCCATTCTTCTCGTGGAGGCTAGAATATAATGAAGTATTTAGCCTGGGTATGGAATGAAGGTTTTAGAAAGGATTGTTTAGTAGTCCTCACCATTTTGTAAAATAATGTATCAATAAATGTGATGAGGATTTATTTGAGTATAAATATTGTCTGTAAGATAATATTTGTATTTAAACTCACGCTTTTATCGTTGTAATAATAAAGTTGTAGTTGTTTCGCATCACGTATCGACAACTCGTAATGGGTGATGTATACCTATTTTGGGGGCGCCACAGCTTGGTATCGTAGCTTAGGATACGATCTCCATGAGATCGGGAATGTAACCAGAGGGGAGAGACGAGTAAATCCTTCGCTAAAGTGTGTCCTACCTAAGCTTATTTGTTAGTTGGTCAAGATATAGGGATATTATGTGATATATTGATTTCTTAATTAACCCTTGTTTTATGACAAGATTTGAGAATGTCGATCGAGAATATTAACAATGAGAAATGAGACCGTGGAGATGCCTCAGATTTTACCAACGAGGAGAGAACGCGTGCAACAGTCGGGCAATGTTCCTCCCGTGAACAACACCACGGAGCAGATGATGAACGAGGGATGTTTAGAAGTTTTTGGTAGCTCATGCAAAATCGCACGAGGAGACTCGTGTTTCAAAATACAGAGGAAATGATAGCAATTCACAAGTTGTCACAACCAAGCAGCTCAAAGAGTCGGGACCACTGTAATTTAAGGGAAAGCCGATCCGATCACGGCGAAAAAACACGGGTCAAACAAATTACCAAGATATTCGATGTCTGGGATGCACGGAGGAACAGAAGGTTCCATTCGCCACCTTTATGTTCCGTGGCGAAGGCAGACCATCGGTGGGAGTCTGTGAAGTTGCACTCCATCCAAACCAAGACTCAAAGATGTCTCTGGGAGACGCTTTCAGAGACTATTTAATGACAAATACTTTCCCGAAAGTGTTCGCTATACGAAGGAAGTGGAGTTCATCGATTAGAGCAAAACAACACGACGATTTGTCTCAAAGACGAGGCAAAGTTTGCAGAGTTATCCGTGTGTTTCAGACCTCATTTGGTGGAGAATGAGGAACGATGACGCGGATGTTTCTTAGAGGTTTGAAACCCCAAGATACGCCAAGATCTCATTTCTCATAAACTTTCTTTATTCAGATGTCAAAAATGTGGCTCAATTATTAGAGCGAGATAACGAAAGTACGGCCAATCGAGGGACCATAACCGTGGATCGCATCGTAGATAGCAGAACAATGTAATAATGATAACTCATGAGAAAGAAACAGACGGATGTAAATGGTAACCACTCGGTGGTAATCATGGTCATGAAAATGTAAGAAGCGAAGTCAGAGGAGATTTTAAAAGAGGAGATTTAACAACGACTATGTGAAGACGATAAGCGTTTAAGCAAAGAATCGGTTCTAAGTGGAGGAGAACGACCACCTGGCCATATGCTACAAATGCGAAAAGAGGGACATATCACCAAACCGCCCACAACAGCTCAAGGTATGCTATAGTTCAGGAAAGGAAGGACATATCGCCGAGATCAGACGCAGAATAAACCTAGTTCAATGGGGACGGTGACTCAAAAGATCGTTCCGTAAAAGTCAAAGTCAACGATTCCGGAAGAGCGCTTTGTTCAGGATCGGTCATAATGCGAGAACCCAAACGAGGTGATCACGGTAAAGTTATTTATAAATTCTCGCAAGTTTATACCTTACTTGATAACCGGGTTACCCATTCATTTATCTCCCGCATGTGCTCAACGCTTAAACTCGATTCCCGAGAAATTAGACTTTGATCTATCTCGTGGAAACTCCGTTAGAGAAACTTTCATCACATCCAATCGCTTATAAATCTTGTTTGATTCAAGTTGGCACCATTACCTTACACCGCTGACCTTATCTCTTTAAAGATACTTGCTTTTGATGTGATTTTAGGATTGATCGTTAACTACTCATCATGCCAAAATTGATTGTTTTCGTAAGGTCATAGTTTTCATATTCCTAACCAACCCGTTGTATTTAATTCAAGCAACTAAACCATTAAAATCAATCACTATCATATCTAATCATAAAGCTATTCGCTTATCAAAAAACGGATGTCAAGCTTTCTTAGCCCATGTTATGGATTTGAATAAAGACACGCCAAATTTGAATAATATTCCCGTTGTTATCGACTTTCCCGACGATTTCAAGAACTTCCCTGGCCACCCCGTAACGTGAAGTCAATTCTTTATCGATCTTGAACCCGTACAAAGCCCATTTCTAAAACCCCATATCGAATGGCTCCTATTGAACTTCAGAGTTAAAGGTCCAACTATGTGAATTGTTGGACATCGGTTTCATTCTGGCCCCAAGACATCTCCTCGGGGTGCTCCTGCTTTTATTTGTAAAAAAGAAAGACGGAGTATGCGATTTTGTATCGACTATCGGAATCGAACCATGTCACCATCAAGAATAGGTATCCTCACCTCGTATTGATGACTTGTTCGACCAAACAGTAAGGGCACAATTCTTTTCAAAATCGATCTTCGCTCGATATCATCACCAAGATTAGAATCGAGGATATTCCAAAGACCGCTTCGTAACCCCAGATGGGCATTATGAATTTTTAGTCATGTCTTTCTGACTAACTAATGCTCCCGCTGGCTTTCATGGATATGATGAACCGAGTATTCAAGGAATATTCGATCTGGCCTTTGTTGTTTTTTTATTGATGACATCCTTATATATTCCAAAAGTCGGAAGATCATGAGCACCATTTGAAGTCGGTACTCCAAAGGCTTCGTGAAAACCAACTATATGCCAAATTGAAGAAATGCGAAGTTCGCTTCGAGGAAGTAGCATTTTTGGGCATGTGGTGTCAAAACATGGAGTATCCGCTGATCCGCCAAGATCAAGCAATACAAAGTTGGGAGCAACCAAGTCTGCGGATCAAGACGTAGCTTTTTTGGGCTTAACGGTTATTATCTGAGATTCGTGGAAGGGTTTTTTCTAATCGCTACTCCATTAACTCGCCTAACTCTAAGGATACAAAATTGCTTGGGAGCGAAGAATGCGAGAAAAGTTTCCAAGAGCTTAAGAGGAGACTTATTTTAAGACTGTTTCTAACAATACCATCCGTTCTTCGATGGATTTGTTATCTACAAATGATGCTTCGTGCAAAGGGTTAGGATGTGTTCTCATGCAACGGGAAAGTCATAGCCTATGCCTCGCGACAACTTAAAGAGTATGAGAGGAATTATCCTACTCATGATCTAGAGTCAAGGCAAGCAAATGTTGCCGCTTAAAGATATGGAGGCACTATCTATATGGGGAGAAAGTGGAGATATATTCGCATCATAAAAGCCTTAAATATTTCTTCACTCAAAAAGAACTCAACACGCAAGCAATGACGCTGGCTCGAGCTATCGAAAGACTACGACCACACTATTCAATACCATCCCGGTAAAGTTTAACGTGGTAGCCGACGATCGAGTAGAAGATCATACGCGGAACGAAAAGCGATGATGATGTCAAGTATACGACAGAGCCAACTTTAATAGAAAAGTTAAGGTCGCTTTCAAGCCACCCAATCTTGAGTCGATGCGTATAAGAAGAAGAAAGTACAAGAAGGAGCTATTCCTAAGTTTAGAATCGATGAAGAAGGAATACTTCGAGTCCACTCTAGACTTTCAGGTTCCTAACGACTGATTTGAAGTACAAGATTATGATGGAGGCACACAATACACCATTTGCAATCCATCCTCGAAGTACTAAAATGTATCGTGATCTTCGACATACATTTTGGTGGAATAATACGAAGAGAGAGATTGCAAAGTTTATCTCGATGTGTTTAACTTGCTAACGGTAAAGGCGAGCATCTAGTACCTAAGGGTCCGCTGCAACCACTTGAGATTCCGGAATGGAAGTGGGAACACATTACCATGGATTTCAAGTTACGGGTCTTCCTACGCTTTCAAGGCATCAATGCTATTTGGGTTATTGTTGATAGATTAACCAAGTCCGCTTCATTTCTTGCCGACACGGAGACTTATTCACTGAACGCCTTGCTGCTAGTATGACGTAAATGAGATTGTGAGGTTGCATGGCATGCCCAGATCCATAGTTTCGGATCGTGACCCAAGATTCACTTCAAGATTTTGGGTTAGCTTTGCAAAAAGCTATGGGCACGGATTTGCGATTTAGTTCTAAGATACCATCCCCAAAAACGGACGGACAATCAGAGAGGACTATTCAAACTCTTCAAGATTTATTAAGACTCGTGGTCCTAGACTTCAAGGGTAGTTGGGATAAGTATTTACCATGGTGGAATTCTCCTACAACAACAAAGCTTATCGTGCAAGTATAGTGTGGCTCCATTCAAGCATTATATGGATTTAAAATGTCGCTCTCCAATATGTTGGGATGAGGTGGGTGAAGCAACATTGTTGGGGACCCGAAGTTAAGACGTATGATCACCGAAAAGATCCAAATGATTCGATTAACGATACAAACCAAGACAAGATCGATAAAAAGAGTTATGGATCTTCATCGAAAGGACGGGAATTTAATGTAGGGATCATGATTGTCATGAAGTCGCTTCCATGGAAGGGAGTTACAAGATTTGGGAAGAGAGGAAAGCTCAATCCACCATTTATCGGGTCCATTTCAAATTTCGACCGAGTAGAAATGTAGCCTATAGACTACAAGCATTACCTCCAAGTATGTCTCGTGTTCATAATGTGTTTCATATATCCAGATTTCAGAATATGTGAAAGACCCAACCACGTTATCGAAGTTAGAACCGGACGAGATAGCCAAGACTTAACGATGAGGAGGTACACTATCAAGATCTTGGATAGAAGGAGCATGTCCCACGCCAAGAAAGGTCATACCACAAGTTAAAGTTTTTGTGGAGGAATCATGCTATAGAGGAAATGACCGGGAATTGAAACTAAAATGAAAGCGAGGTATCCTCACCTTTTCAAACACTGTAGATCGACGCCAATTTCGAGGACTAAATTTCATAAGGAGGGAGGTCAGAAGACCTCAAATTTTTTTTTTAAATAAAAAGGAATTTCCTTTATTTATTATTTTGAAATAGTAAGGGTTGATTTGATTAATGTGGATAGTTAAGGGTTAAATACGCAAATATTTCAAAATAAGCAAGTGGTTATAAAATATTCATTTTTGCTTGGGAATATTCGTTTGGTCGTGGAATATTCAGATCGCTTTTGGAATATTCGCATTTACGCTGCCAGCAATGCATGTGTGGGCCCCATAACGGAAAGTTTATTGGATGAAGAAAACGACAAATATAAGTGGTTAAAAATAACTACAGTAGTTGTTACAAGTTAAGACGTTGAATACCCTATGGTTAAAATACAAGAAACGCGCGGGTCGCACAAGTATATTACCAGATTGCACAAAGATTGTTGAATTATCGATCCTTACGTAAGAAGGCACTACTCAATAATTTTCATGTAGTTATCGCTCAATATTTTATTTTATCGATTCAATAATTGTCGCTATTGATATTTTATATTATTGTTGTTCAATAATTGTCACCGCATTATTATCTCCATTATCGATCAATAATTCATATTATTTGAATAATATTATTAGATAAAGATTATTGGCAATGTCTAGAAAGTTTCACAAGGAGAGGTTTGGTCACCTAATCGCGCCGCCAAGAAGGAGAAATCCTTATCTGAAAGCCCCCTCTTCCCGGAACTACCGTCATTATAATTGGATTTCGTAATATTATTTGTGAATAATTAATTATCGATTCATATGATAAAGAAATATTTATTTTATGTGGATATAAATGATGGATTTATTTATGTGGTTATAAATGAAGAAATTATTGTTGAGGTGTTTTATCAAGATTTTATCTGATCGAGGTATTAAAATTAAATCGTGGGTTTTCAGATATATCATGGGGTTATAATTTTTAATCCGACCATTGATTGTGGTAATTTTTGGGTATGTTATACATACATAAGTTGAGTATATGTCCACAAATTTTGAACCGTTAAAAATGCACTAATGATTTGTTGTGAATTTTAAGAGGTGTCTCTGATTCTAAATTAGGTTTATAATTGATTTTGGTGGAAAATTTAGAATTGAGGGCCCCACTTGTGGTTGGTGAAAAAATGTGCTGAATTTTATTTCAAATGTGGTGGGTGGCAATAGTAAAGGTGTAAAGCCATCGTGTAAAGTGTCAAGTCTCGCTTCTACGGCTAACATTTTCCTATAAATAGAGGGCTAAGTTAGAATTGAAAATCACACCGTAAACAAAGTTTCTCTTTCTCTATATTATCGAGCGATTTTGTGAGTATTTAGATACTTTGAGAGTGTTGCTCAAGATAAGTTTCATTCAAAGATCACTTCCGACCTTTCCTTCCAAGTAATCGATTCTTCGAGGTAAGTGGATATTATTTTTTTTTCAGAATGATATTATTTCTTCAATATCATTACGTCGAAATGTCGATCTCAAGTTTTTATCAAATTTGGAACTTTTTCATGTCTGGGTTACTATTCTATGAGTTACTATTCACGAAGTTACTATTCATGAAGTTACTATTCACGAAGTTACTATTCACGAAAGTACTATTCACATAAGCGTGAAAATGTTTTTTTTTTGTGGAATTTCTATCTTTTTGGTGTCTGAGTTACTATTCACGATACTAAGACTATTCACGATACCAAGACTATTCATGATATTCAAGACTATTCACCTAAAAAATAAAATTTCTTCTTTTCGTCCAAAATATCTATTTCGGATACTAGCTTTGATCAGATCCATGTTTTGATCATTCTCGAATTTTACACCACTATGATTATTTTGAGGTATTGTTGACATGGATAAAACAAAGTACTAATCATTAATCCTTAATCCTTGTCATTTTGTTTCAATCGGATTCGCTTTTAAAAATATTTTCATCATCCTCGCCTTAAATGATGATATTATTGAATATCTTCGCCCAGAAGTAAAAAGATGAATGATTTTCAAGAATATCTTTGGCTCAGAAGCAAAGATGAACAGTGTGTTTAAATGAATACGACTAATCGATGAATATCTTTGGCCCAGAAGTGCAAAGATGAATGTGTGTTGAGATGAATACGACCGATCGATGAATATCTTCGCCTCAGAAAGCAAAGATGAATGTTTGATTTGAGATGAATATCGATTGATGTTACAGTGGATAAAATATTGATGATGGATCGTTAAATTCATAGATTATAGTAGATTTCATTCTCTACGTAACTCTTCTATGAATTATTATTTTTCACGCGTAATATTGATCTCAAACTTGTTGTCTATCAGATTCTATTAAATTTTTCCTCGTCAAGACTAACGATAATTTGTCAGATATTATCTTAGTCATAATATTCTTTATCGAGCTAGTTGAGCTCACCCTTTTCCTTTTTGTTCCATTCTTCTCAGGAGGCTAGAATATAAATAGTATTTAGCCTGTTTTAGAAAGGGTATGGAATGAAGGTTTTAGAAAGGATTGTTTAGTAGTCCTCACCATTTTTTGTAAAATAATGTATCAATAAATGTGATGAGGATTTATTTGAGTATAAATATTGTCTGTAAGATAATATTTGTATTTAAACTCACGCTTTTTATTGTTGTAATAATAAAGTTGTAGTTGTTTCGTACTCATGTATCGACAACTGAATTTAATGGGTGATGTATACCTATTTTGGGGGCGCCACCATTGTCATCATCCTCATGTTTATATTTTTTTGAAAGTCATCTCGTATTCAGTAGTATGGGGATGGACTTGGTATGATTATGACCAGAGACTATTCTTGTGTAATCACGACCGTAATGTTACAAATGATGTGATAAAAATCCTCAAAGGGTCGTAGTGCATCGATGGACGCTTGTTGGCATGATCATGATTATTAATGAATACACAAATATTCTTGCCCGTAGTGCATGAATAATTGTGGTCGTGATACTAAAGAATATCCTCGTCAGAGTAGTGCGGGGTGATTCGATGATGTGGAATATTTATTAAAGTCGAGTCTCACTATATAAAGTTGATGAAAAACCTTTTAAAACCTAAAAGATAGTAGATTTTATTTTCTACTGACTCTTTTAATGGATCAGATATTCCCGCAGCTTAAACCGGTTGTCTATTGTATTTTATCGCTTAACATTATTCAAGACTATTGATAATTTATTCTCGCATTATCTTAGTCATAATATTTCTTATCGGCTAGTTGAGCTCACCCTTTCTTTCACCGTTTTCTTCGTGAAATGATAATATAGCCGGGACTTAGCCTGGGAAACGAGTGATGGTCCTCAAGATAAGATTAGTAGTCCCTCACTATTCTCAGAAAAATAGTGTGATAATAATTGTAATGAGGACTTTTGTTTGAGTTTGTATAATATCTAGTAGACGATATTTGTATTTAAACTCACGCTTTATGTCAGATTGCATACCTACAGCTTATGTTAATAAGTGTATTTAAATTTTGCACTACGTAAGTGGCGACTCAAGATGGGTGATGTATACCTAATTTTGGGGGGCCACAGGTTGGTATCGAGCTAGGGATGTGATCCTCGCTAAGATGTGAGAATAGTACTAGGAGGGAGAGAGACGGGAATACCTTCGCTAAGTATGACCTACCTAAGTTTATGTATTATTTTATTGGTTGGTCGTAAGATAAGGATAATTTGTTACGTCAATTAACCTTTTGTTTTTGTGGCAAGATTCGAAAATGACATCCGAGAATGTTGAGAATAGCAATGGAGCAATGAGCGATCGCTGATTCACCACATATCAATAATCAAGATAATGTGCATCGGGAAGGCGATAATCCTCATGCAAACAACAACACCGACCAAATGACAAATGATCGATCAAATGTTCAGAGGCTTTTATGCAATTTATGCAACAAAGAAAGCAGTAAGAGCACTCCGCCCAAAACGTAGGTGGAAACATCTGAACTCTCAAGCGGTCACCGCTAAACAATTTAAGGCTGGGACCACCGGAGTTTAAGGGAGAGCAAAACCATGAAGCATGGATAAAGCAGATTACCAAGATATTTGATGTCTTGGGATGCTTCGAGGAGCAAAGGTTCCTTTATACGCCTTTATGTTGCTAATGAGAGGCGGATTCATGGTGGGAATTCGGTAAAAACGACTCAACAAAAAGATCAAGATATCTTGGGAGAAGTTCCAGAGTCGTTCAACGACAAATACTTTCCCGAAAAGTATTCGCCACATGAAGGAAGTGGAGTTTATCAAGTTGGAACAAAACAATACGACCGTGTCGCAATAATACGAGGCAAAATTTGCGGAGTTATCACTTAGCCGGGCCCCACTTGGTGGATAATGAAGAGAATGGCGCGAATGTTTTTAAGAGGTTTGAGTTTAGGATACGCCAACATCTTATTTCTCATAAACCGTGTTTGTATTCGGATGTTGTAAATAGGGCTCGATTAGTGGAAGCGCGATAATGAGTCAACGCGAACTAAAAAAGCAACAAGCAAAATTATAATACCACGAGAATAGTCAAAAGAGGAATTTTTTTAAATAAAAAGGAATTTATTATTATTTTGAAATAGTAAGGGTTGATTTGATTAATGTGGATAGTTAAGGGTTAAATACGCAAATATTTCAAAATAAGCAAGTGGTTATAAAATATTCATTTTGTTGGGAATATTGTTTGGTCGTGGAATATTCAGATCGTTTGTGGGAATATTCGCACGATTACTTTAAAAGCCATGTGTGGGCCCCATACGGAAAAAAGTTTATTGGATGAAGAAAACGACAAATATAAGTTCAAGTTAAAAATAACTACAGAAGTTGTTATCCGTTAAGATCGCTGAATAATTTTATGGTTAAAATACAAGAATACGCTGGGTCGACAAGAAAGACATTACCAGATGCACATGTAATTGTTGAATTATCGATCCTTACGTAAGAAGGCACTACTCAATAATTTTCACAAAGAGTTATCGCTCAATATTTTATTTTATCGATTCAATAATTGTCATTGCTGATATTTTATATTATCGTTGTTCAATAATTGTCACCGCACATTATCTCCATTATCGATCAATAATTCATATTATTTGAATAATATTATTAGATAGCATTATTGGCAATGTCTAGAAAGTTCTCACAAGGAGAGGTTTGGTCACCTAATCAAGGCCAGCCAAGAAGAGAAATCCTTATCTGAAAGCCCCTCTTTCCGAAACTACTGTCATTATAATTGGATTCGTAATATTATTTGTGAATAATTAATTATTGATTCATATGATAAAGAAATATTTATTTTATGTGGATATAAATGATGGATTTATTTATGTGGTTATAAATGAAGAAATTATTGTTGAGGTGTTTTATCAAGATTTTATCGTGATCGAGGTATTAAAATTAAATCGTGGGTTTTCAGATATATCATGGGGTTATAATTTTTAATCCGACCGCTGATTGTGGTAATTTTTGGGTATGTTATATATACATAAGTTGAGTATATGTCCACAAATTTTGAACCGTTAAAAATGCACGAATGATTTGTTGTGAATTTTAAGAGGTGTCTGATTCGGAAATTAGGTTTATAATTGATTTTGGTGGAAAATTTAGAATTGAGAGGGCCCCACTTGTGGTTGGTGAAAAAATGTGCTGAATTTTATTTCAAATGTGGTGGTGGCAATAGTAGCAGTGTAAAGCCATCGTAAAGCAGTCAAGTCTTCGCTTTTACGGCTAACATTTTCCTATAAATAGAGGGCTAAGTTAGAATTGAAAATCACACCGTAAACAAAGTTTTTCTCTCTCTCTATATTATCGAGCGTATTTTGTGAGTATTTAGATACTTTGAGAGTTGTTGCTCAAGACAAGTTTCATTCAAAGATCACTTCCGACCTTTCCTTCCAAGCAAATCGATTCTTTCGAGGTAAGTGGATATTATTTTTTTTCAGAATGATATTATTTCTTCAATATCATTACGTCAAATGTCGATCTGAAGTTTTTATCAAATTTGGAACTTTTCATGCTCTGGGGTTACTATTCATGAGTTACTATTCACGAAGTTACTATTCACGAAGTTACTATTCACGAAGTTACTATTCACGAAGTTACTATTCACGAGTACTATTCATGAAGCGTGAAAATGTTTTTTTTGTGGAATTTCTATCTTTTGGTGTCTGAGTTACTATTCACGATACTAAGACTATTCACGATACCAAGACTATTCACGATATCAAGACTATTCATCTAAAAATAAAATTTCTTCTTTTCGTCCAAAATATCTATTCGGATACTAGCTTTGATCAGATCCATGTTTTGATCATTCTCGAATTTTACACCACTACGATTATTTTTGAGGTATTGTTGGACATGGATAAAACAAAGTACTAATCATTAATCCTTAATCCTTGTCATTTTGTTTCATCGATTCGCTTCTTTAAAAATATTTTCATCATCCTCGCCTTAAATGATGATATTATTGAATATCTTCGCCCGTAGTAGCAAAGATGAATGATTTTCAAGAATATCTTGGGCCTCAGAAGGCAAAGATGAACAGTGTGTTTAAATGAATACGACTAATCGATGAATATCTTCGCCCGTAGTGCAAAGATGAACAGTGTTGAGATGAATACGACCGATCGATGAATATCTTTCGCCTCAGAAGCAAAAGATGAATGTTTGATTTGAGATGAATATCGATTGATGTTACAGGATAAAATATTGATGATGGATCGTTAAATTCATAGATTATAGTAGATTTCATTCTCTACGTAACTCTTCTATGAATTATTATTTCGCCATGTAATATTGATCCAAACTTGTTGCCTATCAGATTCTATTAAATTTTTCCTCGTCAAGACTAACGATAATTTGTCAGATATTATCTTAGTCATAATATTCTTTATCGAAGCTAGTTGAGCTCACCCTTTTCCTTTTTGTTCCATTCTTCTCGTGAGGCGTAGAATATAGCGAAAGTATTTAGCCTGGGTATGGAATGAAGGTTTTAGAAAGGATTGTTTAGTAGTCCTCACCATTTTGTAAAATAATGTATCAATAAATGTGATGAGGATTTATTTGAGTATAAATATTGTCTGTAAGATAATATTTGTATTTAAACTCACGCTTTTATCGTTGTAATAATAAAGTTGTAGTTGTTTCGCATCACGATCGACAACTCGTAATGGGTGATGTATACCTATTTTGGGGGGCGCCACAGCTTGGTATCGTAGTTTAGGATACGATCTCCATGAGATCGGGAATGTAACCAGAGAGGGAGAGACGAGTAAATCCTTCGCTAAAGGTGTCCTACCTAAGCTTATTTGTTAGTTCGGGTCAAGATATAAGGGATATTATGTGATATATTGATTTCTTAATTAACCCTTGTTTTACGACAAGATTTGAGAATGTCGATCGAGAATATTAACAATGGAGAAATGAGACCGTGGAGACGCCTCAGACTCACCAACGAGGAGAACGCAACAGTCGGGCAATGTTCCTCCCGTGAACAACAACACCATGGAGCAGATGATGAACGAGGGGATGTTTAGAAGTTTTTCATAGCTCATGCAAAATCGCATTTAGGAGACTCGTGTTCAAAATACAGAGAGAAATGATAAGAATTCACCTGTTGTCACAAACCAAGCAGCTTCAAAGAGTCGGGACCACCGTAATTTAAGGGAAAGCCGATCCGATCACGGGGAAACAAGGGTCAAACAAATTACCAAGATATTCGATGTCTGGGATGCACGGAGGAACAGAAGGTTCCATTCGCCACCTTTATGTTCCGTGGCGAGGCAGATTCATCGGTGGGAGTCTCAGGAAGTTGCACTCCATCCAAACCGCACTCAAAGATGTCTCTGGGAGACGCTTTCAGAGACTATTTAATGACAAATACTTTCCCGAAAGTGTTCGCTATATGAAGGAAGTGGAGTTCATCGACAGAGCAAAACAACACGACGGTCTCAAAGACGAGGCAAAGTTTGCAGAGTTATCCGTGTTTCAGACCTCATTTGGTGGAGAATGAGGAACGATGACGCGGATGTTTCTTAGAGGTTTGAAACCCCAAGATACGCCAAGATCTCATTTCTCATAAACTTTCTTTATTCAGATGTTGTAAATGTGGCTCAATTATTAGAGCGAGATAACGAGTACGGCCAATCGAGGGACCATAACCGTGGATCGCATCGTAGATAGCAAGCCAATGTAATAATGATAACTCGCGGAGAAAGAAACAGACGGACAGTAAATGGTAACCACTCCGGTGGTAATCATGGTCATGAAAAATGTAAGAAGCGAAATGAGGAGATTTTTAAAAGAGGAGATTTAACAACGACTATGTGAAGACGACAAAGGCAAGCAAAGAATCGGTTCTAAGGGAGGAGAACGACCACCCATTATATGCTACAAATGCGAAAAGAGGGACATATCGGCCCAAACCGCCCACAACAGCTCAAGGTATGCTATATAGTTGTGGAAAGGAAGGACATATCGCCGAGATCAGACGCAGAATAAACCTAGTTCAATGGGGGATTCGGTGACTCAAAAGATCGTCTCCCGTAAAAGTCAAAGTCAACGATTCCGGAAGAAAGCGTTTGTTGTGATCGGTCATAATGCGAGAACCCAAACGAGGTGATCACGGTAAGCTATTTATAAATTCTCACAAGTTTATACCTTACTGATACCCGGCATACCCATTCATTTATCTCTCCGCATGTGCTCAACGCTTAAACTCGACCGAGAAATTAGACTTTGACCTATCTCGTGGAAACTCCGCTAGAGAAACTTTCATCACATCCATCGCTTATAAATCTTGTTTGATTCAAGTTGGCACCATTACCTTACCGCTGACCTTATCTCTTTAAAGATACTTGCTTTTGATGTGATTTTAGGGATTGATTGGTTAACTACTCATCATGCCAAAATTGATTGTTTTCGTAAGGTTGTTAGTTTTCATATTCCTAACCAACCCGTTGTATTTAATTCAAGCAACTAAACCATTAAAATCAATCACTATCATATCTAATCATAAAGCTATTCGCTTATTGAAAAAACGGATGTCAAGCTTTCTTAGCCCATGTTATGGATTTGAATAAAGACACGCCAAATTTGAATAATATTCCCGTTGTTATCGATTTTCCCGACGATTTTCAAGAACTTCCCTGCCTCACCCCGTAACGTGAAGTCAATTCTTTATCGATCTTCAACCCGTACAAAGCCCATTTCTAAAACCCCATATCGAATGGCTCCTATTGAACTTCAGAGTTAAAGGTCCAACTACGTGAATTGTTGGACATCGGTTTCATTCGCCCCTAAGACATCTCCTCGGGGTGCTCCTCGCTTTATTTGTAAAAAAGAAAAGACGGAGTACGCGACTTTTCAGATCGACTATCTGAATCGAACCATGTCACCATCAAGAATAGGTATCCCTCACCTCAGATTGATGACTTGTTTCGACCAACAGTAAGGGGCACAATTCTTTTCAAAAATCGATCTTCGCTCGATATCATCACCAAGATTAGAATCGAGGATATTCCAAAGACCGCCGTAATCCCCAGATGGGCATTATGAATTTTAGTCATGTCTTTCTGACTAACTAATGCTCCCCGCGGCTTTCATGGATATGATGAACCGAGTATTCAAGGAATATTTCGATCGCTTGTTGTTGTTTTTATTGATGACATCCTTATATATTCCAAAAGTCGTGAAGATCATGAGCACCATTTGAAGTCGGTACTCCAAAGGCTTCGTGAAAACCAACTATATGCCAAATTGAAGAAATGCGAGTTCGCTTCGAAGAAGTAGCATTCGGGGCATGTGGTGTCAAAACATGGAGTATCCGCTGATCCGGCCAAGATCAAGCAATACAAAGTTGGGAGCAACCAAGTTTCCGGATCATCAAGACGTAGCTTTTTGGGCTTACCGGTTATTATCGGAGATTCGTGGAAGGGTTTTCTAATCGCTACTCCATTAACTCGCCTAACTCTAAGGATACAAAATTCGCTTGGAGTGAAGAATGCGAGAAAAGTTTCCAAGAGCTTAAGAGGAGACTTATTTTAAGACTGCTCTAACAATACCATCCGGTTTGATGGATTTGTTATCTACAAATGATGCTTCGTGCAAAGGGTTAGGATGTGTTCTCATGCAACGTGGGAAAGTCATAGCCTATGCCTCGCGACAACTTAAAGAGTATGAGAGGAATTATCCTACTCATGATCTAGAGTCAAGCAAAGCATGTTTTCGCTTAAAGATATGGAGGCACTATCTATATGGGGAGAAAGTGGAGATATATTCGCATCATAAAAGCCTTAAATATTTCTTCACTCAAAAAGAACTCAACACGCGGCAATGACGCTGGCTCGAGCTATTGAAAGACTACGACCACACTATTCAATACCATCCCCGTAAAGTTTAACGTGGTAGCCGACGATCGAAAGTAGAAGATCATATGCGGAACGAAAAGCGATGATGTCAAGTATACGACAGAGCCAACTTTAATAGAAAAAGTTAAGGTCGCTTCAAGCCACCCAATCTTGAGTCGATGCGTATGAAGAAGAAAGTACAAGAAGGAGCTATTCCTAAGCTTAGAATCGATGAAGAAGGAATACTTCGAGTCCACTCTAGACTTTCAGGTTCCTAACGACTGATTTGAAGTACAAGATTACGATGGAGGCACACAATACACCATTTGCAATCCATCCTCGAAGTACTAAATGTATCGTGATCTTCTACATACATTTTGGTGGAATAATACGAAGAGAGAGATTGCAAAGTTTATCTCGATGTGTTTAACTTGCTAACGTAAAGGCGAGCATCTAGTACCTAAGGGTCCGTCAGAACCACTTGAGATTCCTGAATGGAAGTGGGAACACATTACCATGGATTCGTTACGGGTCTTCCTACGGCTTTCAAGGCATCAATGCTATTTGGGTTATTGTTGATAGATTAACCAAGTCCGCTTCATTTTTGCCGACACGGAGACTTATTCACTGAACGCCTTGCTAGTATGACGTAAATGAGATTGTGAGGTTGCATGGCATGCCCAGATCCATAGTTTTCGGATCGACCCAAGATTCACTTCAAGATTTTGGGTTAGCTTGCAAAAAGCTATGGGCACGGATTTGCGATTTAGTTCGCAGATACCATCCCCAAAACTGGACGGACAATCGAGAGGACTATTCAAACTCTCAAGATTTATTAAGACTCGTGGTCCTAGACTTCAAGGGTAGTTGGGATAAGTATTTACCATGGTGGAATTCTCCCACAACAACAAAGCTTATCGTGCAAGTATATAGTGTGGCTCCATTCAAGCATTATATGGATTTAAAATGTCGCTCTCCAATATGTTGGGATGAAAGGGTGAAGCAACATTGTTGGGACCCGAAGTTAAGACGTATGATCACCGAAAAGATCCAAATGATTCGACAACGATACAAACCAAGACAAGATCGATAAAAGAGTTATGCGGATCTTCATCGAAAGGACGGAATTTAATGTAGGGGATCATGATTGTCATGAAGTTGCTCCATGGAAGGGAGTTACAAGATTTGGGAAGAGAGGAAAGCTCAATCCACGCATTTATCGGGTCCATTTCAAATTTTCGACCGAGTAGAAATGTAGCCTATGTATCAGCATTACCTCCAAGTATGTCTCGTGTTCATAATGTGTTTCATATATCCGCATTTCAGAATATGTGAAAGACCCCAACCACGTTATCGAAGTTAGAACCGGACGAGATAGCCAAGACTTAACGTACGAGGAGGTACTATCAAGATTGGATAGAAGGAGCATGTCCCACGCCAAGAAAGGTCATACCACAAGTTAAAGTTTTGTGGAGGAATCATGCTATAGAGGAAATGACCGGGAATTGAAACTAAATGAAAGCGAGGTATCCTCACCTTTTCAAACACCAGTACGCACGCCAATTTCGAGGACTTAAATTTCATAAGGAGGGAGGTCAGAAGACCTCAATTTTTTTTTAAATAAAAAGGAATTTCCTTTATTTATTATTTTGAAATAAGTAAGGGTTGATTTGATTAATGTGGATAGTTAAGGGTTAAATACGCAAATATTTCAAAATAAGCAAGTGGTTATAAAATATTCATTTTTGTTTGGGAATATTCGTTGGTCGTGGAATATTCGCATCATTTGGGAATATTCGACGACTGCCAAGCAGTACCATGTGTGGGCCCCATAACGGAAAGTTTATTGGATGAAGAAAACGACAAATATAAGTTGGTTAAAAATAACTACGTAGTTGTTATCAAGTAAGATCGTTGAATACCCTATGGTTAAAATACAAGAATACGCTGTGGTCGCACAAGAAAGACATACCAGATTGCACAAAGATTGTTGAATTATCGATCCTTACGTAAGAAGGCACTACTCAATAATTTTCACAGAAGTTATCGCTCAATATTTTATTTTATCGATTCAATAATTCGCATATTGATATTTTATATTATTGTTGTTCAATAATTGTCACCGCACATTATCTCCATTATCGATCAATAATTCATATTATTTGAATAATATTATTAGATAGCATTATTGGCAATGTCTAGAAAGTTCTCACAAGGAGAGGTTTGGTCACCTAATCAAGCGCCAAGAAGGAGAAATCCTTATCTGAAAGCCCCCTTCCGGAACTACCGGGTCATTATAATTGTGATTCTCGTAATATTATTTGTGAATAATTAATTATCGATTCATATGATAAAGAAATATTTATTTTATGTGGATATAAATGATGGATTTATTTATGTGGTTATAAATGAAGAAATTATTGTTGAGGTGTTTTATCAAGATTTTATCTGATCGAGGTATTAAAAATTAAATCGTGGGTTTTGAGATATATCATGGGGTTATAATTTTTAATGTTTAAAAACCGCTGATTGTGGTAATTTTTGGGTATGTTATACATACATAAGTTGAGTATATGTCCACAAATTTTGAACCGTTAAAAATGCATCTAATGATTTGTTGTGAATTTTAAGAGGTGCTCTGATTCTAAATTAGGTTTATAATTGATTTTGGTGGAAAATTTAGAATTGAGGGCCCCACTTGTGGTTGGTGAAAAAATGTGCTGAATTTTATTTCAAATGTGGTGGGTGGCAATAGTAGTGTAAAGCCATCGTAAAGCAGTCAAGTCCGCTTTCTACGGCTAACATTTTCCTATAAATAGAGGGCTAAGTTAGAATTGAAAATCACACCGTAAACAAAGTTTTCTCTTCTCTCTATATTATTGAGCATATTTTGTGAGTATTTAGATACTTTGAGAGTCATTGCTCAAGATAAGTTTCATTCAAAGATCACTTCCGACCTTTCCTTCCAAGTAATCGATTCTTTCGAGGTAAGTGGATATTATTTTTTTTTCAGAATGATATTATTTCTTCAATATCATTACGCCGAAATGTCGATCGAAGTTTTTATCAAATTTGGAACTTTTTTCATGCTCTGGGTTACTATTCATGAGTTACTATTCACGAAGTTACTATTCATGAGTTACTATTCACGAAGTTACTATTCACTTAGTACTATTCACGTAAGCGTGAAAATGTTTTTTTTGTGGAATTTCTATCTTTGGTGTCTGAGTTACTATTCACGATACTAAGACTATTCACGATACCAAGACTATTCACGATACTAAGACTATTCATCTAAAAAATAAAATTTCTTCTTTTTGTTCAAAATATCTATTTCGGATACTAGCTTTGATCAGATCCATGTTTTGATCATTCTCGAATTTTACACCACTACGATTATTTTTGAGGTATTGTTGACATGGATAAAACAAAGTACTAATCCTTAATCCTTAATCCTTGTCATTTTGTTTCATCGATTCGCTTTCTTTAAAAATATTTTTCATCATCCTCGCCTTAAATGATGATATTATTGAATATTCGGGCCCAGAAGGCAAAAGATGAATGATTTCAAGAATATCTTTGGCCCAGAAGCAAAAGATGAATGTGTGTTTAAATGAATACGATTAATCGATGAATATCTTTGGCCTCAGAAGTGCAAAGATGAACAGTGTTGAGATGAATACGATCGATCGATGAATATCTTCGGCTCAGAAGGCAAAGATGAATATTTGATTCGAGAGATGAATATCGATTGATGTTACAGGATAAAATATTGATGATGGATCGTTAAATTCATAGATTATAGTAGATTTCATTCTCTACGTAACTCTTCTATGAATTATTATTTCGCCGCGTAATATTGATCTAAAACTTGTTGCCTATCAGATTCTATTAAATTTTTCCTCGTCAAGACTAACGATAATTTGTCAGATATTATCTTAGTCATAATATTCTTTATCGAAGCTAGTTGAGCTCACCCTTTTCCTTTTTGTTCCATTCTTCTCGTGAGGCTAGAATATAGCGAGTATTTAGCCTGGGTAATGGAATGAAGGTTTTAGAAAGGATTGTTTAGTAGTCCTCACCATTTTTGTAAAATAATGTATCAATAAATGTGATGAGGATTTATTTGAGTATAAATATTGTCTGTAAGATAATATTTGTATTTAAACTCACGCTTTATCGTTGTAATAATAAAGTTCAGTTGTTTCGCATCTATGTATTGACAACTCGTAATGGGTGATGTATACCTATTTTGGGGCGGCGCCACAATCGAGGTGGACAACAAGCGTGGAGGGAATCAACAAAGCCAGATATGGTAACCACTTCACTTCGGTGGTAATCGTGGCCAAAACAATAAGAATGGACATTTCAAGAAAAGGAGATTCAACAATGATGGAAAGACGCCAAAGACCAAAGACCCATTGTTAAGGAAGGAGAAAGACCACCTATCATATGCTTCAAATGCGAGAGGAGGGACACATCACCAAATCTGCGCCACGTCATTCCAAAGCATGTTATAATTGTGGAAGAGAAGGTCACTTAGCTCGATTTTTGTTGCCATCAAGACAAATTCAGCTAGGATGGAGGCACCAAAGGCCATCCCGTAAAATGTCAAAACCTAGAGTGCAAGGGAGAGCATTTGTTGTGACCTCCCAAAGAGCAAGGAACCGAATGAGGTCATCACGTGTAAGCTTATCATAAACTCTAATGAAGTCTATACTTTATTTGATACCTGTTCTACCCATTCTTTTATTTCTCCTACTTGCGCCATCGATTAAATTTGACTGGAGAAATTAGACTTTGACTTATCTCGTGGAAACTCCATTGGGAGAAACCTTCATTACATCCATCGCTTATAAGTCTTGTTTGGTTCAAATCAGCACCCTCACATTACCCGTCGATCTTATTTCATTAAAAATACTTGCATTTGACGTGATTCTGTGGATTGATCGTTAACTACTTATCATGCAAAAATTGATTGTTTTCGTAAGGTTGTTAGCTTTCATATTCCTAATCAACCTATTATGCTAATTCAAACGACCAAACCATTAAAATCAATCACGGCCATCTCAAGCCATAAAGCTATTCGCTTATTGAAAAATGGATGTCAAGCTTTCTTAGCTCATGTCACGATTTAAATAAAAATACGCCGCTTTTAAACGATATTTCTATTGTTAATAAATTTCCGACGATTCCTCAAGAACTTCCCGCCTACCTCAGAGCGTGAAATTGAATTTTGTATCGACCTTGAACCCCCAGACAAAACCTATTTCCAAAGCCCCATATCGAATGGCTCCTATGAACTTCGTGGAGTTAAAGACCCAACCGCAGGAATTGTTAGACATTGGCTTTATTCGCCCCTAGTACTTCTCCTCGGGGTGCTCCTGCTTCTATTCGTGAAGAAGAAAGATGGGAGTATGCGATTTTGTATTGATTATCTGGAGTCGAATCATGTCACCATCAAAAATAGTATCCATTGCCACGTATTGATGACCTGCTTTGACCACCATAAGGAGCCAAATTCTTTTCAAAGATCGATCTTCGCTCCGGATATCACCAATTGAAGATTAGAACCACCGACATTCCAAAGACGCGCTTTCGTAACTCCCAGACGGCATTATGAATTCCTAGTCATGTCCTTCGATCGACTAATGCCCGCCGCTTTCATGGATATGATGAACCGAGTATTCAAGGAATATTTAGATCACTTTGTGGTCGCCTTTATTGATGACATCCTTATTTATTCCAAAAGCCGTGAAGATCATGAGCAACACTTGAGGTCGACACTCCAAAAGCTTCGTGAATATAAGCTTTATGCCAAGTTCAAGAAATGCGAGTTCGCTTGAAGAAGTAGCATTCCTTGGGCACGTGGTATCAAGTCATGGAATATCCGCTGACCCAAAGAAAGATCAAGCTATTCAAAGTCGGGAACAACCTAAATCAAGGATCAAGCACGAGCTTTTCTGCTTTAATGGTTATTATCTGAGATTCGTGGAAGGATTTTCTAATCGCTATTCCATCGACTCAAACCGACTTTGAAAGATACAAAGTTCTATTGAGCGAAGAATGTGAGAAGAGTTTTCAAGAACTCAAGAGGAGACTTATTTCAAAGACTGCTCGACAATACCATCCTGCTCTTGAGGGATTTGTCATCTACAAAGTGATGCTTCTCGCAAAAGGGTTGGGATGTGTTCTCATGCAACATGGAAAAGTTATAGTTTACGCCTCGCGACAACTCAAAGAATATGAGAGGAATTATCCTACTCATGATCTAGAGTTGGCAAAATGTTGTTTTTTTGACTTAAAATTTGGAGGCATTACTCAGATGGGGAGAAAGTGGAGATCTTTACTTGATCATAAAAGCCTCAAATATTTCTTCACTCAAAAGGAACTCAACACGCGACAACGACGCTGGCTTGAACTGCTGAAAGATTATGATCATACCATCCAATACCATCCTCGAAAAGTTTAACGTGGTAGCGACGATCGAAAGTAGAAATCATATGCAAGTACGAAAAGCGATATTGTCAACGCAAAGGCCCATTTTGTGTGACTTGCAAAGGATGGAGATAGAGTTAAAGACCCAGGACCACGTGATGATAAATAGTATACGAAAGTAGAACCGACTTTAATCGATAAAGTTAAAGTCGCCAAGCTACGCACTGAGAGCGATGCGTATGAGGGAGAAAAAGCAAGAAGGTGCTACGCCTAAGCAAGAATCGATGAAGAAGGAATACTTCGAGTCAACTCTGCATTTCAGGTTCCTAACGACCTCGATTTAAAGTATAATATCATGATGGAGGCGCACAACACACCATTTGCAATCCATCTCGGGAGTACCAAAATGTATCATGATATTCGCCATACATTTTGGTGGAGCAATACGAAGAGAGAGATAGCGTTGTTTATCTCAAGGTGTCTAACTTGTCAACGAAGTTAAAAGCGAGCATCAAGTACCAAAAGGTCCATCAGCAACCACTTGAAATTCCGTAATGGAAGTGGAGCACATTACCATGGATTTCAAGCACGGCCTTCCTAAGGTTTCTCAAGGCATGATGCGATTTGGGTCATTGTTGATAGATCGACCAAGTTCCGCTTCATTTCTTACCGATACGAGAAACTTATACACTTGAACGCCTTGCTCAGATGTACATAAACGAGATTGTAAGATCGCATGGTATGCCAAGATCCATAGTTTCGATCGAGACCCAAGATTCACTTCACGATTTTGGGTTAGTTTGCAAAAAGCTATGGGCACAGATTTCACGATTTAGCTTCAAGATATCATCCTCGCATTGGACGGACAATCGGAGAGGACTATTCAAACTCTCAAGATCTATTAAGACTCGTGTCCTTGATTTCAAAGGGAGTTGGGACAAGTTCTTACCATCGTGGAGTTTTCCTACAACAACAGCTTATCGCAAGTATCGCATGGCTCCATTCAAGCATCAGATGGAAGAAAGTGTCGCTTCCAAGATGCCGGGATGAGGTGGGTGAAGCAACGTTGTTGGGACCGTGAGTTGGTACGTATGACTACTTTAAAAGATTCAAACGATCCGACAACGATATAAAACCTCACAAAATCGATAAAAGAGTTATGCCGATCTTCATCGAAAGGACGGAATTCGATATAGAGATCATGTGTTGTTAAGAGTCGCTTCCATGGAAAGGAGTTACAAGATTTGGAAAGAGAGGAAAACTTAATCCTCGATTCATCGGCCCATTTTAATCCTCGATCGAGTAGGAATCGTGGCCTATAGACTCGCTTTTACCGCCAAATATGTCTCGTGTTCATAACGCTTTTCACATATCTATGTTACGTAAATATGTGAAAGACCCAACCATATTATCGAAGTTAGAACCTGACGAAATAGCGGAAGATTTGACGTATGAAGAGGTTCCTGCTCAAATTTTGATAAGAAGGAACATATTCTACGCTCCAAGGTTATACCTCAAGTCAAAGTTTTCATGGAGGAACCACGATGTTGAGGAAATGACTGGGAGTTAGAATCAAATGAAATCAAGGTATCCTTACCTCTTCGACATACCGTGTAACGCACTCTAATTTCGAGGGCTTAAATTTCATAAGTTAAGGGGAGGTCAGAAGACCCCAACTTTTATAAATAAAGATGAATTTTTCTATAAATATTATTTTGAATATTATGGAATAAATTTGATATAATGTTATAGTTGTGGGTAATATTTATAAATTTTGCAAAGTATGCAAGTTGTTATAAAATATTCGTTCGGGTCTGGGAATATTTTTTGTTAGGAATATTCGTGATAATGGCTCAATCATGGTGGACCCCACAATGTAATTATTCATTTGATCGAGAAAACGACAAAAAATATTTTTATAAAAATAACTACGAGGTGTTACCGTTAAAACCGCTGAACTACCCGGTGGTAAAAGTACAAGAATACGCGCGTGTCGCATAAAGAAGACACTCAGATTGATTATCGATGCTTACGTGAGAAGTCACTCACCTATGCTCAATTATTGCATAAAGAAATCGCGATCATATCTCTTATATTATTGATTCAATTATTGTCACAAAGATCATCTCAGATAATATGTTATAGTATTAAATCAATAATTGAGACGACAAGTTATAAATGATTAATAATTATTGAAAGATTAAATATGTGATTAAAAATAAAATGATTTGTGGTAAGTTTGATTATTTTATGGGGGCCTATATGTCATGATCTAAGAGTCTCTTGGTAAGTTTGATTATAGTTGGGAATAAGTATTTACCTTCACAATAGTAATTCATCATCTAAATAGTATTTACCTTTCATAAGTAATTAGAATAGTATTTACCTTCGCCAATAGTAATTATCCTCAGGAATAGTATTTACCTTCGCCAATAATAATTACCTTTGTGAATAGTATTTACCTTTGCTAATAGTATTTACCTTCGCTAATAGTAATTACCTTTACGTATCGCCGAACCACTTGTCATTTCACATTATTAAAGCGCCGAACCACTTTTCTTTTCACATACAGGCCAAACCCATTCGTCAAGCCACTTGCCTTTTCATTATATAAGAAATTTAAGCTAGAAATCTTCTATAAATAGAGGCCAGGCTTCATTATTTTTCACTTAATTCATTCAAGCTTATAGAGAGAGAAAGTATAGAGAGAATAAGAGAAAGAAGAAATAGTATTTACCTTCGTTATTCTTTCTTATTCATGAAAATAGTATTAAGACCTCAAATTTTTTAAATAAAAAGGAATGATTTTTATTTATTATTTTGAAATAGTAAGGTTGATTTGATTAACGATTGGAACATGGATCTATAGGGTTAAATACGCAAATATTTCAAAATAAATTTTTGGTTATAAAAAGAATTCCTTTATTTATTATTTTGGGAATATTGATTAATTGGTCGTAAGGGGAATATTCGCAAGTGGTTATAAAATATTCATTGGGAATATTCGTGGAATATTCGCATCTATGGGCCATGATTTAGCGCAACCATGTGTGGGCCCCATAACGGAAAAGTTCGATTGGATGAAGAAAACGACAAATATAAGTGGTTAAAAATAACTGCCAGAAGTTGTTACCAAGTAAGATCGTTGAATACCCTGCGGTGGTTAAAATACAAGAATACGCGTGGTCGCACAAAGAAATACACCAGATTATTACAAGATTGTTGAATTATCGATCCCACGTAAGAAGGCACTACTCAATAATTTTCACAAGAGTTATCGCTCAATATTTTATTTTATCGATTCAATAATCAAGGTTGATATTTTATATTATCGTTGTTCAATAATTGTCACCGCACATTATCTCCATTATCGATCAATAATTCATATTATTTGAATAATATTATTAGATAAAGCATTATTGGCAATGTCTAGAAAGTTCTCACAAGGAGAGGTTTGGTCACCTAATTGCTACCCAAGAAGAAGAGAAATCCTTATCTGAAAAGCCCCTTCCCGGGAACTACCGTCATTATAATTCAGGATTCTCAGAATATTATTTGTGAATAATTAATTATTGATTCATATGATAAAGAAATATTTATTTTATGTGGATATAAATGATGGATTTATTTATGTGGTTATAAATGAAGAAATTATTGTTGAGGTGTTTTATCAAGATTTTATCTGATTGGAGGTATTAAAAATTAAATCGTGGGTTTTTGAGATATATCATGGGTTATAATTTTTAATCCGACGCTGGATTGTGGTAATTTTTGGGTATGTTATACATACATAAGTTGAGTATATGTCCACAAATTTTGAACCGTTAAAATGCACTAATGATTTGTTATGAATTTTAAGAGGTGTCTGATTCTAAATTAGGTTTATAATTGATTTTGGTGGAAAATTTAGAATTGAGTGGGCCCCACTTGTGGTTGGTGAAGAAATGTGCTGAATTTTATTTCAAATGTGGTGGGTGGCAATAGTAGTAGGTGTAAAGCCATCGCAGTAGCGTGTCAAGTCCGCTTTTACGGCTAACATTTTCCTATAAATAGAGGGCTAAGTTAGAATTGAAAATCACACCGTAAACAAAGTTTTCTCTTTCTCTCTATATTATCGAGCGATTTTGTGAGTATTTAGATACTTTGAGAGTTGTTGCTCAAGACAAGTTTCATTCAAAGATCACTTCCGACCTTCCTTCCAAGCAATCGATTCTTTCGAGGTAAGTGGATATTATTTTTTTCAGAATGATATTATTTCTTCAATATCATTACGTCGAAATGTCGATCCAAGTTTTTATCAAATTTGGAACTTTTTCATGTCTGGGGTTATTATTCATGAGTTACTATTCACGAAGTTACTATTCATGAGTTACTATTCACGAAGTTACTATTCACGAAAGTACTATTCATGAAGCGTGAAAATTTTTTTTTGTGGAATTTCTATCTTTTGGTGTTTGAGTTACTTATTCACGATACTAAGACTATTCACGATCAAGACTATTCACACGATATTCACTATTCAATTAAAAAATAAAATTTTTTTTTCGTTCAAAATATCTATTCGGATACTAGCTTTGATCAGATCCATGTTTTGATCATTCTCGAATTTTACACCACTACGATTATTTTTGAGGTATTGTTGATATGGATAAAACAAAGTACTAATCATTAATCCTTAATCCTTGTCATTTTGTTTCAATCGATTCGCTTTTTTAAAAATATTTTCATCATCCTCGCCTTAAATGATGATATTATTGAATATCTTTCGCCCAGTCAAAGTGCAAAGATGAATGATTTCAAGAATAATATCTTTGGCCTCAGAGTGCAAAGATGAATGTGTGTTTAAATGAATACGACTAATCGATGAATATCTTTGGCCTTTAAAGCAAAGATGAATGTGTGTTGAGATGAATACGACCGATCGATGAATATCTTTGCCTCAGAAAAAAAAAGATGAATATTTGATTTGAGATGAATATCGATTGATGTTACAGGATAAAATATTGATGATGGACCGTTAAATTCATAGATTATAGTAGATTTCATTCTCTACGTAACTCTTCTATGAATTATTATTTTCCGCTAATATTGATCCAAACTTGTTGTCTATCAGATTCTATTAAATTTTTCCCGTCAAGACTAACGATAATTTGTCAGATATTATCTTAGTCATAATATTCTTTATCGAGCTAGTTGAGCTCACCCTTTTCCTTTTTGTTCCATTCTTCTCGTGTGAGGCTAGAATATAAATGAAGTATTTAGCCTGGGGTAATGGAATGAAGGTTTTAGAAAGGATTGTTTAGTAGTCCTCACCATTTTTGTAAAATAATGTATCAATAAATGTGATGAGGATTTATTTGAGTATAAATATTGTCTGTAAGATAATATTTGTATTTAAACTCACGCTTTTATCGTTGTAATAATAAAGTTGTAGTTGTTTTCGCATCTACGTATCGACAACTCGTAATGGGTGATGTATACCTATTTTGGGGGCGCCACAGCTTGGTATCGTAGCTTAGGATATGATCTCCAAGCGAGAGATCGGGGAATAAACCAGAGGGAGAGACGAGTAAATCCTTCGCTAAAGGTGTCCTACCTAAGCTTATTTGTTAGTTGGTCAAGATATAAGGGATATTATGTGATATATTGATTTCTTAATTAACCCTTGTTTTTATGACAAGATTTGAGAATGTCGATCGAGAATATTAATTAAATGGAGTAAATGAGACCGTGGAGATGCCTCAGATTTACCAACGAGGAGAACGGCAACAGTCGGGCAATGTTCCTCCCGTGAACAACACCACGGAGCAGATGATGAACGAGGGATGTTTAGAAGTTTTTTGCAGCTCATGCAAAAATCGCACGAGGAGACTCGTGTTCAAAATACAGAGGAAATGATAGAATTCACGGGTTGTCACAAACCAAGCAGCTCAAAGAGTCGGGACCACTGTAATTTAAGGGAAAGCCGATCCGATCATCACGGCGAAAAACACGGGTCAAACAAATTACCAAGATATTCGATGTCTGGGATGCACGGAGGAACAGAGGTTCCATTCGCCACCTTTATGTTCCGTGGGCGAGGCAGATTCATCGGTGGGAGTCTGTGAAGTTGCACTCCATCCAAACCGCACTCAAAGATGTCTCTGGGAGACGCTTTCAGAGACTATTTAATGACAAATACTTTCCGAAAGTGTTCGCTATACGAAGGAAGTGGAGTTCATCGACAGAGCAAAAAAACAACACGATGATTTGTCTCAAAGACGAGGCAAAGTTTGCAGAGTTATCCGTGTTCAGACCTCATTTGGTGGAGAATGAGGAACGATGACGCGGATGTTTTTAGAGAGGTTTGAAACCCAAGATACGCCAAGATCTCATTTCTCATAAACTTTCTTTATTCAGAGATGTTGTAAATGTGGCTCAATTATTAGAGCGAGATAACGAGTACGGCCAACCGAGGGACCATAACCGTGGATCGTATCGTAGAGATAAAGCCAATGTAATAATGATAACTCATGAGAAAGAAACAGACGGACAGAAATGGTAACCACTCGGTGGTAATCATGGTCATGAAAATGTAAGAAGCGAAGTCAGAGGAGATTTTAAAAGAGGAGATTTAACAACGACTATGTGAAGACGACAAAGGTTTAGAAGAATCGGTTCTAAGGGAGGAGAACGACCACCCGGCCATATATGCTACAAATGCGAAAAGAGGGACATATCATTCAAACCGCCCACAACAGCTCAAGGTATGCTATAGTTCAGGAAAGGAAGGACATATCGCTTCGAGATCATTTGGCAGAATAAACCTAGTTCAATGGGGACGGTGACTCAAAAGATCGTCCCGTAAAAGTCAAAGTCAACGATTCCGGAAGAGCGTTTGTTGTGATCGGTCATAATGCGAGGAACCCAAACGAGGTGATCACGGTAAGCTATTTATAAATTCTTGCAAGTTTATACCTTACTTGATACCGGGTATACCCATTCATTTATCTCTCCGCATGTGCTCAACGCTTAAACTCGACCGAGAAATTAGACTTTGACCTATCTCGTGGAAACTCCGCTAGAGAAACTTTCATCACATCCATCGCTTATAAATCTTGTTTGATTCAAGTTGGCACCATTACCTTACCGCTGACCTTATCTCTTTAAAGATACTTGCTTTTGATGTGATTTTAGGATTGATCGTTAACTACTCATCATGCCAAAATTGATTGTTTTCGTAAGGTTGTTAGTTTTCATATTCCTAACCAACCCGTTGTATTTAATTCAAGCAACTAAACCATTAAAATCAATCACTATCATATCTAATCATAAAGCTATTCGCTTATCGAAAAACGGATGTCAAGCTTTCTTAGCCCATGTTATGGATTTGAATAAAGACACGCCAAATTTGAATAATATTCTCGTTGTTATCGACTTTCCCGACGATTTTCAAGAACTTCCCTGCCTACCCCGTAACGTGAAGTCAATTCTTTATTGATCTTGAACCCGCACAAAGCCCATTTCTAAAACCCCATATCGAATGGCTCCTATTGAACTTCAGAGTTAAAGGTCCAACTACGTGAATTGTTGGACATCGGTTTCATTCTGGCCCCAAGACATCTCCTCGGGGTGCCCTGCTTTATTTCAGAAAAAGAAAGACGGAGTATGCGATTTGTATCGACTATCGGAATCGAACCATGTCACCATCAAGAATAGGTATCCTCACCTCGTATTGATGACTTGTTTCGACCAAATTGTAAGGGGCACAATTCTTTTCAAAATCGATCTTCGCTCGATATCATCACCAAGATTAGAAACCGAGGATATTCCAAAGACCGCCTTCGTAACTCCCCAGATGGGCATTATGAATTCTTAGTCATGTCTTTCTTTGACTAACTAATGCTCCTCGCGGCTTTCATGGATATGATGAACCGAGTATTCAAGGAATATTTCGATCATTCGTTGTTGTTTTTATTGATGACATCCTTATATATTCCAAAAGTCGCGGAAGATCATGAGCACCATTTGAAGTCGGTACTCCAAAGGCTTCGTGAAAACCAACTATATGCCAAATTGAAGAAATGCGAAGTTCGCTTCGAGGAAGTAGCATTTCTTTGGGCATGTGGTGTCAAAACATGGAGTATCCGCTGATCCGCCAAGATCAAGCAATACAAAGTTGGGAGCAACCAAGTTCATGGATCAAGACGAGCTTTTTGGGCTTAATGGTTATTATCTGAGATTCGTGGAAGGGTTTTCTAATCGCTACTCCATTAACTCGCCGCCTAACTCCTAAGGATACAAAATTGCTTTGGGAATGAAGAACGCGAGAAAAGTTTCCAAGAGCTTAAGAGGAGACTTATTTTAAGACTGTTTCTAACAATACCATCCGGTTCGATGGATTTGTTATCTATGCCGATGCTTCGTGCAAAGGGTTAGGATGTGTTCTCATGCAACGTGGGAAAGTCATAGCCTATGCCTCATGACAACTTAAAGAGTATGAGAGGAATTATCCTACTCATGATCTAGAGTCAAAGCAATGTTGCGCGCTTAAAGATATGGAGGCACTATCTATACGGGGAGAAAGTGGAGATATATTCGCACCATAAAAGCCTTAAATATTTCTTCACTCAAAAAAGAACTCAACACGCGGCAATGACGCTGGCTCGAGCTATTGAAAGACTACTTACCACCACACTATTCAATACCATCCCGGTAAAGTTTAACGTGGTAGCCGACGATCGAAAGAAGATCATATGCGGAACGAGCGATGATGTCAAGATATACGACAGAGCCAACTTTAATAGAAAAAGTTAAGGTTGCTTCAAGCCACCAATCCGAGCCGACATTATGCGTATGAAGAAGAAAGTACAAGAAGGAGCTATTCCTAAGCTTAGAATTGATGAAGAAGGAATACTTCGAGTCCACTCTAGACTTTCAGGTTCCTAACGACTGATTTGAAGTACAAGATTATGATGGAGGCACACAATACACCATTTGCAATCCATCCTCGAAGTACTAAAATGTATCGTGATCTTCTACATACATTTTGGTGGAATAATACGAAGAGAGAGATTGCAAAGTTTATCTCGATGTGTTTAACTTGCTAACGGTAAAGCGCGAGCATCTAGTACCTAAGGGTCCGCTGCAACCACTTGAGATTCCTGAATGGAAGTGGGAACACATTACCATGGATTTTGTTATACGGGTCTTCCTACTACGGCTTTCAAGGCATCAATGCTATTTGGGTTATTGTTGATAGATTAACCAAGTCCGCTTCATTTTTCGCCGACACGGAGACTTATTCACTGAACGCCTTGCTAGTATGACGTAAATGAGATTGTGAGGTTGTATGGCATGCCCAGATCCATAGTTTCGGATCGTGACCCAAGATTCACTTCAAGATTTTGGGTTAGCTTGCAAAAAGCTATGGGCACGGATTTGCGATTTAGTTTAAGATACCATCCCCAAACGGACGGACAATCGAGAGGACTATTCAAACTCTTCAAGATTTATTAAGACTCGTGGTCCTAGACTTCAAGGGCGCTTGGGATAAGTATTTACCATGGTGGAATTCTCCACAACAACAACAGCTTATCGTGCAAGTATATAGTGTGGCTCCATTCAAGCATTATATGGACGAAAAATGTCGTTCTCCAATATGTTGGGATGAGGTGGGTGAAGCAACATTGTTGGGACCCGAAGTTAAGACGTATGACTCACCGAAAAGATCCAAATGATTCGATAACAACGATACAACCAAGACAAGATCGACAAAAGAGTTATGCGGATCTTCATCGAAAGGACGTGGAATTTAATGGGGATCATGTATTGTTACGAAGTTGCTTCCATGGAAGGGAGTTACAAGATTTGGGAAGAGAGGAAAGCTCAATCCACCATTTATCGTCCATTTCAAATTTCGACCGAGTAGGAAATGTAGCCTATAGACTCACAAGCATTACTCTCCAAGTATGTCTCGTGTTCATAATGTGTTTCACATATCTGCATTTCAGAATATGTGAAAGACCCAACCACGTTATCGAAGTTAGAACCGGACGAGATAGCCAAGACTTAACGATGAGGAGGTACCATCAAGATCTTGGATAGAAGGAGCATGTCCCACGCCAAGAAAGGTCATACCACAAGTTAAAGTTTTGTGGAGGAATCATGCTATAGAGGAAATGACCGGGAATTGAAACTAAATGAAAGCGAGGTATCCTCACCTTTTCAAACACACCAGTACGCACGCCAATTTCGAGGACTAAATTTCATAAGGAGGGAGGTCAGAAGACCCCAATTTTTTTTAAATAAAAAGGAATTTCCTTTATTTATTATTTTGAAATAGTAAGGGTTGATTTGATTAATGTGGATAGTTAAGGGTTAAATACGCAAATATTTCAAAATAAGCAAGTGGTTATAAAATATTCATTTTTGTTTGGGAATATTCGTTTGGTCGTGGAATATTCAGATCGCTTTGGGAATATTCGTGACGACGGCTGCAGCAAAATGTGTGGGCCCCATAACGGAAAGCGATGGATGAAGAAAACGACAAATATAAGTCAAGTTAAAAATAACTGCGTAGTTGTTACCAAGTAAGATCGTTTGAATACCTTATTGGTTAAAATACAAGAATACGCGTGGTCGCACAAGAAAGACACCAGATCGCATGTAATTGTTGAATTATCGATCCTTACGTAAGAAGGCACTACTCAATAATTTTCACAAGAGTTATCGCTCAATATTTTATTTTATTGATTCAATAATTGTCGCGTTGATATTTTATATTATTGTTGTTCAATAATTGTCACCGCACATTATCTCCATTATCAAATCAATAATTCATATTATTTGAATAATATTATTAGATAAGCATTATTGGCAATGTCTAGAAAGTTCTCACAAGGAGAGGTTTGGTCACCTAATGCGCCGCCAAGAAGGAGAAATCCTTATCTGAAAGCCCCCTTTCTCGGAACTACCGGTCATTATAATTGGATTCGTAATATTATTTGTGAATAATTAATTATTGATTCATATGATAAAGAAATATTTATTTTATGTGGATATAAATGATGGATTTATTTATGTGGTTATAAATGAAGAAATTATTGTTGAGGTGTTTTATCAAGATTTTATCAGATCGAGGTATTAAAATTAAATCGTGGGTTTTGAGATATATCATGGGGTTATAATTTTTAATCCGACCGCTGATTGTGGTAATTTTTGGGTATGTTATACATACATAAGTTGAGTATATGTCCACAAATTTTGAACCGTTAAAATGCACTAATGATTTGTTGTGAATTTTAAGAGGTGTCTGATTCTAAATTAGGTTTATAATTGATTTTGGTGGAAAATTTAGAATTGAGGGCCCCACTTGTGGTTGGTGAAGAAATGTGCTGAATTTTATTTCAAAATGGTGGGTGGCAATAGTAGTAGTAAAGCCATCGTGTAAAGCAGTGTCAAGTCCGCTTTCTACGGCTAACATTTTCCTATAAATAGAGGGCTAAGTTAGAATTGAAAATCACACCGTAAACAAAGTTTTTTCTTTCTCTCTATATTATCGAGCGTATTTTGTGAGTATTTAGATACTTTGAGAGTTGTTGTTCAAGACAAGTTTCATTCAAAGATCACTTCCGACCTTTCCTTCCAAGTAATCGATTCTTCGAGGTAAGTGGATATTATTTTTTTTCAGAATGATATTATTTCTTCAATATCATTACTTTCAAATGTTGATCTCAAGTTTTTATCAAATTTGGAACTTTTTCATGCTCTGGGTTACTATTCATGAGTTACTATTCACGAAGTTACTATTCATGAGTTACTATTCACGAAGTTACTATTCACACAGTACTATTCATGTAAGCGTGAAAATGTTTTTTTGTGGAATTTCTATCTTTTGATGTCTGAGTTACTATTCACGATATCAAGACTATTCACGATACTGCAAGACTATTCACGATACTATGACTATTCATCGAAAAATAAAATTTCTTCTTTTCGTTCAAAATATCTATTCGGATACTAGCTTTGATCAGATCCATGTTTTGATCATTCTTGAATTTTACACCACTATGATTATTTTTGAGGTATTGTTGGACATGGATAAAACAAAGTACTAATCATTAATCCTTAATCCTTGTCATTTTGTTTCAATCGATTCGCTTCTTTAAAAATATTTTCATCATCCCTCGCCTTAAATGATGATATTATTGAATATCTTTTGGCCCGTAAGGCAAAAGATGAATGATTTTCAAGAATATCTTTGGCCCAGTAGTGCAAAGATGAGCAGTGTGTTTAAATGAACACGACTAATCGATGAATATCTTTGGCCTCAGAAGTGCAAAGATGAACAGTGTGTTGAGATGAACACGACCGATCGATGAATATCTTTGGCCAGAAGTAAAAAAGATGAATATTTGATTTGAGATGAATATTGATTGATGTTACAGGATAAAATATTGATGATGGATCGTTAAATTCATAGATTATAGTAGATTTCATTCTCTACGTAACTCTTCTATGAATTATTATTTCCGCCGTAATATTGATCCGAAACTTGTTGTCTATCAGATTCTATTAAATTTTTCCCCGTTGAAGACTAACGATAATTTGTCAGATATTATCTTAGTCATAATATTCTTTTACCGAAAGCTAGTTGAGCTCACCCTTTTCCTTTTTGTTCCATTCTTCTCGTGGAGGCGAGAATATAGCGTAGTATTTAGCCTGGGTATGGAATGAAGGTTTTAGAAAGGATTGTTTAGTAGTCCTCACCATTTTTGTAAAATAATGTATCAATAAATGTGATGAGGATTTATTTGAGTATAAATATTGTCTGTAAGATAATATTTGTATTTAAACTCACGCTTTATCGTTGTAATAATAAAGTTGTAGTTGTTTCGCATCATGTATCGACAACTCGTAATGGGTGATGTATACCTATTTGGGGGCCTGACGGGTTCCGCTCTTTATTATTCTTTATTATTTGGAACATCTTGCTCGTCGTGTGTTTTTAGGACCGGTTCCGCTCTTTCTTTATTATTCTATTGGAATATCCTATTCGTGTTTTTACCGGACCGGGTTCCATCTTTATTATTCTGTTGGAACATCCGCTTCCGGTGAATTTCACGACTCCGGTTTTCCGTTATTTATTTATTATTCTCGTGGAATAACTCCGTCTGCATGCCTATCGCATGCATGGTGATTTCTTTTGTTATTCCATTCTTTATTATACCCGGTTAAGTTAAAACTTTGACTTCTATACTCCATGAAATTAGTAGTAGAATATCTCGATATTTGCGTTTCATCCAAGATCTTTTCATGGAAATATTCTTCCCGATCATTCTTGAATTTTACACTACAAAACAAAGATCATGTTGACAATTTGGACGTTAATAATTCACGGATAAAATAATTCTTGAACTTGTTTTATTGAATTCTTATATCATTGTCATCATCCTCATGTTTATATTTTTTGAAAGTCATCTCGTGGCCTGTAGTGCATAGATGGACTTGGTATGATTATGACGACGAGAGACTATTGATTGTAATCACGACCGTAATGTTACAAATGATGTGATAAAAAATCCTCATTGTCGTAGTGCATTGATGGACAGGTTGTTGGCATGATCATGACCATTAATGAATACACAAATATTCTCGCCCGTAGTGCATGAATAATTGTGGTCGTGATACTAAAGAATATCCTCGTCAGTAAAGTGTAGGGGTGATTCGATGATGTGGAATATTTATTAAAAGTCGAGTCTCAATTATAATAATGATGATGAAAACCTTTTAAAACCTAAAAGATAGTAGATTTTATTTTCTACTTGACTCTTTTAATGGATTGCATATTCACCGCAGCTTAAACTTGGTTGTCTATTGTATTTTATCGGTTTAACATTATTGAAGACTATTGATAATTTATTCGCATTATCTTAGTCATAATATTTCTTATTGGGCTAGTTGAGCTCACCTTTCTTTCTTTCTTTTTCTCGTGAAATGATAATATAGCCGGGACTAGTCTGGGAAACGAGTGATGGTCCCAAGATAGCATTAGTAGTCCTCACTATTCTCAGAAAATAGTGTGATAATAATTGTAATGAGGACTTTTTGTTTGAGTTTGTATAATATCTAGTAGACGATATTTGTATTTAAACTCACGTTTATGTAAGTATTGTACAGCTACGTTATGTTAATAAGTTGTATTTAAATTCATACCATGTATGTAAGTGGACTCAAGATGGGTGATGTATACCTAATTTTGGGGCGCCACGGTTAGTATCGAGCTTAGGGATTTGATCACAGCTAAGATGTGAGAATAGTACTAGGAGGGGAGAGACGGGAATACCTTCGCTAGTATGACCTACCTAAGTTTATGTTTATTTTATTGGTTGGTCGGAAGATAAGGATAATTTGTTACATGTCAATTAACCTTTTGTTTTGTGGCGATGATCTGAAAATGACATCCGAGAATGTTGAGAATAGCAATGGAGCGCAGCGATCGTTGATTCACCACATATCAATAATCAAGATAATGTGCATCGAAGGCGACAATCCTCATGCAAACAACAACACCGACCAAATGACAAATGATCAAATGTTCGAGGCTTTATGCAATTTATGCAACAAAGAAAGAGAGAGCGACTCTCATCCAAAACGTAGGTGGAAACACGGAAAACTCTCGGCGGTCACCGCTAAACAATTTAAGGAGCTGGGACCACCGGAGTTTAAGGAGAGCCAAAACCACTTCAGGCGGAAGCATGGATAAAGCAGATTACCAAGATATTTGATGTCTTGGGATGCTCCGAGGAGCAAAGGTTCCCTTGCCGCCTTTTATGTTGCTTGAGAGGCGGATTCTTTGTGTGGGATCGGTGAAAACGTACTCAACCAAATTTGTCATCAAGATATCTTGGGAGAAGTTCAGGAGTCGTGTTCAACGACAAATACTTTCTCGAAAGTATTCGCCACATGAAGGAAGTGGAGTTTATCAAGTTGGAACAAAACAATATGACCGTGTCGCAATACGAGGCAAAATTTGCGGAGTTATCACGGTTCAAGGCCCCACTGGTGGATAATGAAGAGAGATGGGCGCGAATGTTTTAAGAGGTTTGAAGTCGGAGATACGTCAACATCTTATTTCTCATAAACCGTGTTTGTATTCGGAGATGTTGTAAATAGGGCTCGATTAGTGGAGAGCGATAATGAGTCAATATAACTAAAAGAGAAGCGGTAAGCAAAATTATAATACCAGCGAGAATAGTCATCGATGTAAGACCCCGAATTTTTTTTTAAATAAAAAGGAATTTCCTTTATTTATTATTTTGAAATAGTAAGGGTTGATTTGATTAATGTGGATAGTTAAGGGTTAAATCATAAATATTTCAAAATAAGCAAGTGGTTATAAAATATTCATTTTTTGTCGGGGAATATTCGTTTGGTCGTGGAATATTCGTATCTTATCGGGGAATATTAAATGCGACGGGCGACGATGATAATGTGGGCCCCATAACTAAAGCGATTGGTTGAAGAAAGCGACAAATATAAGTTGGTTAAAAATAACGGCGTAGTTATTACTGAATTAAAGGACATTGGAATACCCGGTGGTTAAAATACGATGTCTGGCGTGGTTGCAAAGCGAGTAGCTGCGGTATTGCATGAATTGTTGAATTATTGATCCTTACGTAAGAAGGCACTACTCAATAATTTTCACAAGTGAATTCTTATTCAATATTTTATTTTATTGATTCGATAATTAATTGCGTTGATATTTTATATTATTGTTGTCAATAATTGTCACACGCACATTATCTCCATTATCGGATCAATAATTCATATTATTTGAATAATATTATTAGATAGCATTATTGGCAATGTCTAGAAAGTTACATCGAGGAGAGGTTTGGTCACCTAATTTGCGCCAAGAAGGAGAAATCCTTATCGGAAAGCCCCCCTCTTTCACAGGAGCGGCTTTGGTTGTCATAATTGTGATTACGTAATATTATTTGTGAATAATTAATTATTGATTCATATGATAAAGAAATATTTATTTTATGTGGATATAAATGATGGATTTATTTATGTGGTTATAAATGAAGAAATTATTGTTGAGGTGTTTTATCAAGTATTTTATCAGTATGGAGGTATTAAAAATTAAATCGGGGGTTTTGAGATATATTATGGGATTATAATTTTTAATCCGATAGTTGGATTGTGGTAATTTTGGGTATGTTATACATACATAAGTTGAGTATATGTCCACAAATTTTGAACCGTTAAAAAATGCACGAATGATTTGTTGTGAATTTTAAGAGGTGTTCGGATTAGGAAATTAGGTTTATAATTGATTTTGGTGGAAAATTCTAGAATTGAGTGGGCCCCACTTGTGGTTGGTGAAAAAATGTGCTGAATTTTATTTCAAATGTGGTGGGTGGCAATAGTAGCGAGGTAAAGCCATCGGTAGTGGTCAAGTCTGCTTTGGTGGCTAACATTTTCCTATAAATAGAAAGGCTAAGTTAGAATTGAAAATCACACCGAGAAACAAAGTTTTCTCTTTCCTCTCTATATTATTGAGCGTATTTTGTGAGTATTTAGATACTTTGAGAGTTCTTTATTGGTACAAGTTTCATTCAAACATCACTTGAGCCTTTCCTTCCGAAATCTTGATTCTTTGAGGTAAGGGATATTATTTTTTTCGTAATGATATTATTTCTTCAATATCATTATCTTTGAAATATTGATCTGAAGTTTTATCAAATTTGGAACTTTTTCATGTCGGGGTTACTATTCATGAGTTACTATTCACGAGTTACTATTCATGAGTTACTTATTCACGAGTTCTTATTCACGAGTACTATTAAATGAAGCGTGAAAATTTTTTTGTGGAATTTCTATCTTTTGGTGTTTGAGTTACTATTCACGTATACTCAAGACTATTCACGATATCTGACACTATTATTCAATTCATAGAAAAATAAAATTTCTTCTTTTTCGTCAAAATATCTATTCGGATACTAGCTTTGATTGTATCCATGTTTTGATCATTCTTGAATTTTACACCACTATGATTATTTTTGAGGTATTGTTGGACATGGATAAAACAAAGTACGAATCATTAATCCTTAATCCTTGTCAATTTGTTTCATTGGATTCGTTCTTTAAAAATATTTTCATCATCCTCGGTCTTAAATGATGATATTATTGAATATCTTTGGCTTTGTAGTGCAAAGATGAATGATTTTGAAGAATATCTTTGGCACTGTAGTGCAAAGATGAGCGGTGTTTAAATGAACATGACTAATCGATGAATATCTTTGGCACTGTAGTGCAAAGATGAGCAGTGTTGAGATGAACATAATTGGGTGATGAATATCTTTGGCACTGTAGTGCAAAGATGAATGTTTGATTTGAGATGAATATTGATTGATGTTACTGAGGATAAAATTTTGATGATGGATTTGTTAAATTCATAGATTATAGTAGATTTCATTCTCTACGTAACTCTTTATGAATTATTATTTTCATTTGCGAATATTGATCGAAACTTGTTGTCTATTGTGATTCTATTAAATTTTTCCTGTTGAAGACTAACGATAATTTGTTGTATATTATCTTAGTCATAATATTCTTTCTTGAAAGCTAGTTGAGCTCACCCTTTTCCTTTTGTTCCATTCTTCTCGGGGAGGCGAGAATATAAGCGAAATACAGTCGGGTATGGAATGAAGGTTTTAGAAAGGATTGTTTAGTAGTCCTCACCATTTTGTAAAATAATGTATCAATAAATGTGATGAGGATTTATTTGAGTATAAATATTGTCAGAAGATAATATTTGTGTATTAAACTCACAGCTTTTCTTGTTGTAATAATAAAGTTGTAGTTGTTTACATGTACCATGTATTGACAATTTCGAGAATGGGTGATGTATACCTATTTTGGGGGCGTCCGGTTGGTATCGAGTTTAGGGATATGATCTCTGGCGGAGATCGGGGAATAGAACTAGGAGGGGAGGCGAGTAAATCCTTCGCTAGTGTGTCCTACCTAAGCTTATTTGTTAGTTAGTGGTCAATATATAAGGGATATTATGTGATATATTGATTTCCTTAATTAACCCTTGTTTTATGGCGATGATTTGAGAATGTCGTCGAGAATATTAACAATGGAAATGAGAAGGCGTGGAGACGCCTTGCACTACTCACCAACGAGGAGAGCGTGCAACAGTGGCAATGTTCTCTCCTGTGAACAACACCATGGAGCGAGATGATGAGCGAGGGGATGTTTAGAAGTTTTTGCAGTTTCATGCAAAATCGACGAGGAGACTCGTGTTCAAAATCTGAGGAGAAATGATAGCAATTCACGGGTTGTCACGACCCAAGCGATTCAAAGAGTTGGGACCACGAATTTAAGGGAAAGCGAGATCCGATCATGCGGCGGAAACATGGGTCAAACAAATTACCAAGATATTCGATGTCTTGGGATGCACGGAGGAACAGAAGGTTCCATTCGCCACCTTTATGTTCCGTGGCGAAAAGGCAGACTCTTGGTGGGAGTCGTAAGCGTACCCATCCGGTACTTTTCGGCATGTCTTGGGAGGCGTTTGAGAGACTATTTAATGACAAATACTTTCACGAAAGTGTTCGTCGTATGAAGGAAGTGGAGTTCATCGATTAGAGCAAAACAACATGGCGGTGTCTCGAGACGAGGCAAAGTTTGCGAGTTATCGAGTTTGCACCTCATTTGGTGGAGAATGAGGAGCGTATGACGCGGATGTTTCTTAGAGGTTTGAAACCCGGCGTCGTCGATATCTCATTTCTCATAAACTTTCTCTTTATTAGGATGTTAAAAGCAGGGCTCAATTATTAAGCGAGATAACTTGAAAGTACGGTGTTGAGGACCATAACGAGGATCATACCGGAGATAGCGATCAGCAGAATAATGATAACTGCGGAGAGAAAATGACGGACGAAATGGTAACCCTCACGGTGGTAATCATGGTCATGAAAATGAAGAAGCGAGTCGGGAGGAGATTTTAAAAGAGGAGATTTAACAACGACTATGTGAAGGCAGCAGGTTAAGCAAAGAATCTGGTTCTAAGGGAGGAGAACGACCACCACCGGTCATATGCTACAAATGCGGAAAAGAGGGACATATCGGTCAAATTGTCCACAACAGATTCAAGGTATGCTATAGTTGTGGAAAGGAAGGACATATCGCTTTCGAGATTATGCAGTAGCGAAACCTAGTTCAACGGGGACGGTGACTCGAAAAGATCATCCCGGAAAAGTCAAAGTCAGCGATTAGGAAGAAGCGTTTGTTGTATTTGGTCATAATCGAGAACCCAAACGAGGTGATCACGGGTAAGCTATTTATAAATTCTTGCGAAGTTTATACCTTACTTGATCCGGTCTTTACCCATTCATTTATCTCTCCTGCATGTGCTCAGCGTTTAAACTTGACTCAGGAGAAATTAGACTTTGACCTATCTCTGTGGAAACTCCGTTAGGAGAAACTTTCATCACATCCTTTGTTTATAAATCTTGTTTGATTCAAGTTGGCACCATTACCTTACACCTGTTGACCTTATCTCTTTAAAGATACTTGCTTTTGATGTGATTTTAGGGATTGATTGGTTAACTACTCATCATGCCAAAATTGATTGTTTTCGTAAGGTTGTTAGTTTTCATATTCCTAACCAACTTTGTTATATTTAATTCAAGCAACTAAACCATTAAAATCAATCACTATCATATCTAATCATAAAAGCTATTCGTTTATTGAAAAGCGGATGTCAAGCTTTCTTAGCCCATGTTATGGATTTGAATAAAGACACGTCAAATTTGAATAATATTCTGTTGTTATTGACTTTCTGACGTATTTCTGAAGAACTTCCCGGTCTACCCCTTAAGCGTGAAGTTGAATTCTTTATTGATCTTGAACACGCACAAAGCCCATTTCTAAAACCCCATATCGAATGGCTCTATTGAACTTCGAGAGTTAAAGGTCCAACTACGAGGAATTGTTGGACATCGGTTTTATTCGATCTAGTACATCTCCTTGGGGTGCTCTGTTTTATTTGTAAAGAAGAAAAAGGCGGGAGTATGCGACTTTTGTATTGACTATCGGGAATTGAACCATGTCACCATCAAGAATAGGTATCCTCTACCTCGTATTGATGACTTGTTTGACCGATTCTGAGGGCACAATTCTTTTCAAAATCGATCTTCGATTCGGATATCATCAATTTGAAGATTAAAAGCGAGGATATTCAAAGGCGCCTTGAGAACTCGGTATGGGCATTATGAATTCTTAGTCGTGTCTTTCGGACTAACTAATGCTCTCCTGCGGCTTTCATGGATATGATGAACCGAGTATTCAAGGAATATTTGGATCGATTCGTTGTTGTCTTTATTGATGACATCCTTATATATTCCAAAAGTCGTGAAGATCATGAGCACCATTTGAAATTTGGTACTCAAAGGCTTCGTGAAAACCAACTATATGCCAAATTGAAGAAATGCGAGTTTCGGCTTGAAGAAGTAGCATTTCTTGGGCATGTGGTGTCAAAACATGGAGTATCTGTTGATCCGTGAAGATTGAAGCAATCAAAGTTGGGAGCAAGCCGAAAGTCGGTGGATCAAGTGCACGTAGCTTTTTGGGCTTATTTGGTTATTATCGGAGATTCGTGGAAGGGTTTTCTCGAATCGCTACTCCATTAACTCAATTTAACTCGGAAGGATACAAAATTCGATTGGAGTGAAGAATGCGAGAAGAGTTTCCAAGAGCTTAAGAGGAGACTTATTTGGCTTTTTCTCTAACAATACCATCCGGTTCGATGGATTTGTTATATCTACAACGATGCTTGTGCAAAGGGTTAGGATGTGTTCTCATGCAGCGTGGGAAAGTCATAGCCTATGCCTCGCGACAACTTAAAGAGTATGAGAGGAATTATCCTACTCATGATCTAGAGTTAGCGCGATCGTTCAGCGCTAAAAATATGGAGGCACTATCTATATGGGGAGAAAGTGGAGATATATTCGGACCATAAAAGCCTTAAATATTTCTTCACTCAAAAAGAACTCAACATGCGGCAATGACGTTGGCTCGAGCTATTGAAAGACTACGACCACACTATTCAATACCATCACAGTAAAGCGAACGTGGTAGGCGACGCATTGAGTAGAAGATCATATCGGAACGAGCGAGTGCGATGATGTCAAGTATCGCGTAGAGCCAACTTTAATAGAAAAAGTTAAGGTTGCTCAAGCCCGACCCTTGGAATCGATCACGTATGAAGAAGAAAGTACAAGAAGGAGCTATTAGGGGCGAGAATTGATGAAGAAGGAATACTTGAGTCCACTCTAGACTTTGTGTTCCTAACGACTACGATTTGAAGTACAAGATTATGATGGAGGCACACAATACACCATTTGCAATCCATCTGGAAGTACTAAAATGTATCGTGATCTTGACATACATTTTGGTGGAATAATATGAAGAGAGAGATTGCAAAGTTTATCTCGATGTGTTTAACTTGCTAGCGTGTAAAGGCGGAGCATCTAGTACCTAAGGGTCCGTTGCAACCACTTGAGATTCGGAATGGAAGTGGGAACACATTACCATGGATTTTATTACGGGTCTTCCTACGGTTTCTCAAGGCATCAATGCTATTTGGGTTATTGTTGATAGATTAACCAAGTCTCGCTCATTTCTTGCCGTCACGGAGACTTATTCACTTGAGCGTCTTGCTAGTATATACGTGAATGAGATTGTGAGGTTGCATGGCATGCACTGTATCCATAGTTTGGATCGTGACCCAAGATTCACTTCAAGATTTTGGGTTAGCTTGCAAAAAGCTATGGGCACGGATTTGCGATTTAGTTAAGCATACCATCCCCAAGCAGACGGACAATCGAGAGGACTATTCAAACTCTTGAAGATTTATTAAGACTCGTGTCCTAGACTTCAAGGGCGGTTGGGATAAGTATTTACCATTGGTGGAATTCTCCTACAACAACAGTTATCGTGCAAGTATAGGTGTGGCTCCATTTGAAGCATTATATGGGACGAAAATGTCGTTCTCCAATATGTTGGGATGAGGTGGGTGAAGCAACATTGTTGGGACCCGAGAGTTAATACGTATGACTCACCGAAAAGATCAAATGATGATTCGACAGCGTATAAAAGCGGCACAAGATCGACAAAAGAGTTATGCGGATCTTCATCGAAAAGACGTGGAATTTAATGTAGGGGATCATGTATTATACGAGAGTTGCTCCATGGAAGGGAGTTACAAGATTTGGGAAGAGAGGAAAGCTCAATCCACGATTTATTGGTCCATTTCAAATTCTTGACCCGAGTAGGAAATGTAGCCTATAGACTTGCATTACCTCCAAGTATGTCTCGTGTTCATAATGTGTTTCACATATCGGTGCCGTAAATATGTGAAAGACCGAACCACGTTATAGAGTTAGAAGCGGACGAGATAGCCAGAAGACTTAACGTATGAGGAGGTACTGTCAAGATCTTGGATAGGAAGGAGCATGTCCTACGCGCATGAAAGGTCATACCACAAGTTAAAGTTTTGTGGAGGAATCATGCTATAGAGGAAATGACACAGGAATTGGAAAGCGGAAATGAAAGCGAGGTATCCTCACCTTTTGAAACACCAGTACGTCACGTCGATTTCGAGGACGAAATTTCATAAGGAGGGAGGTTGTAAGACCCGAATTTTTTTTTAAATAAAAGAAATTTCCTTTATTTATTATTTTGAAATAGTAAGGGTTGATTTGATTAATGTGGATAGTTAAGGGTTAAATCATAAATATTTCAAAATAAGCAAGTGGTTATAAAATATTCATTTTGTCGGGGAATATTCGTTTTGGTGGAATATTATTGTGAATATTATCGGGAATATTAAATGCGACGGCCATGACCGTGTGTGGGCCCCATAACTGAAAGCGATTGGTTGAAGAAAAGCGACAAATATAAGTTGGTTAAAAATAGCAGGCGTAGTTATTCTGAATTAAGATCATTGGAATACCCGGTGGTTAAAATCTGATGTCTGGCGTGGTTGCAAAGATACTTTGCGGTATTGCTGCAATAATTGTTGAATTATTGATCCTTACGTGAAGGCACTTTACTCGATAATTTTCACGGTGAATTCTTATTCAATATTTTATTTTATTGATTGATAATTCTTTGCGTTGATATTTTATATTATTGTTGTTCAATAATTGTCCTTTTACATTATCTCCATTATCAAATCAATAATTCATATTATTTGAATATTATTATTAGATAGCATTATTGGCAATGTCTAGAAAGTTACATCGAGGAGAGGTTTGGTCACCTAATTGCGGCGCCGATGAAGGAGAAATCCTTATCGGAAAGCCCTCTTTCACTGAGGAGCGGCTGGTTGTCATAATTGTGATTACGTAATATTATTTGTGAATAATTAATTATTGATTCATATGATAAAGAAATATTTATTTTATGTGGATATAAATGATGGATTTATTTATGTGGTTATAAATGAAGAAATTATTGTTGAGGTGTTTTATCAGTATTTTATCAGATTGGAGGTATTAAAAATTAAATCAGGGGTTTTGAGATATATTGAGGGGATTATAATTTTTAATCCGACCGTTGGATTGTGGTAATTTTTGGGTATGTTATACATACATAAGTAAGTATATGTCCACAAATTTTGAACCGTTAAAAATGCACGAATGATTTGTTGTGAATTTTAAGAGGTGTCGGATTCGGAAATTAGGTTTATAATTGATTTTGGTGGAAAATTCTAGAATTGAGTGGGCCCCACTTGTGGTTGGTGAAAAAATGTGCTGAATTTTATTTCAAATGTGGTGGGTGGCAATAGTAGCGAGGTAAAAGCCATCAAAGTAGCGAGGTCAAGTCCGCTTGGCGGGCTAACATTTTCCTATAAATAGAGGGCTAAGTTAGAATTGAAAATCACACGAAACAAAGTTTTCTCTCTTTCTCTCTATATTATTGAGCATATTTTGTGAGTATTTAGATACTTTGAGTTATTTCTTTGTTGATACAAGTTTCATTCAAGACATCACTTTGAGCCTTTCCTTCCGGAAATCTTGATTCTTTGAGGTAAGGGATATTATTTTTTTTCGTAATGATATTATTTCTTCAATATCATTATCTTTGAAATATTGATCTGAAGTTTTATCAAATTTGGAACTTTTTCATGTAGAGGTTACTATTCATGAGTTACTATTCACGAGTTACTATTCATGAGTTACTATTCACGAGTTCTTATTCACGAGTACTATTCATGAAGCGTGAAAATGTTTTTTTTTGTGGAATTTCTATCTTTTGGTGTAGAGTTACTATTCACGTATCTCATTGACTATCGGCACTATTCACGATATCTGATATTAATATTAGAAAAAAAAAATTTCTTCTTTTCGTCCAAAATATCTATTACGGATACTAGCTTTGATTGTATCCATGTTTTGATCATTCTTGAATTTTACACCACTATGATTATTTTTGAGGTATTGTTGGACATGGATAAAACAAAGTACGAATCATTAATCCTTAATCCTTGTCAATTTGTTTCCTTTGGATTCGTTCTTTAAAAATATTTTTCATCATCCTCGGTCTTAAATGATGATATTATTGAATATCTTTGGCTTTGTAGTGCAAAGATGAATGATTTGAAGAATATCTTTGGCTTTGTAGTGCAAAGATGAGCAGGTGTTTAAATGAACATGACATTACTAATCTGATGAATATCTTTGGCACTTTAGTGCAAAGATGAGCAGTGTTGAGATGAACATGATTGAGTGATGAATATCTTTGGCTGTAGTGCAAAGATGAATGTTTGATTTGAGATGAATATTGATTGATGTTACTGAGGATAAAATTTTGATGATGGATCGTTAAATTCATAGATTATAGTAGATTTCATTCTCTACGTAACTCTTCTATGAATTATTATTTCATTTTGCGAATATTGATCCGAAACTTGTTGTCTATTGTATTCTATTAAATTTTTCCTGTTGAAGACTAACGATAATTTGTTGTATATTATCTTAGTCATAATATTCTTTCTTGAGCTAGTTGAGCTCACCCTTTTCCTTTTTGTTCCATTCTTCTCGGGAGGCGAGAATATAGCGAGTACGAGTCTGGGTATGGAATGAAGGTTTTAGAAAGGATTGTTTAGTAGTCCTCACCATTTTGTAAAATAATGTATCGATAAATGTGATGAGGATTTATTTGAGTATAAATATTGTCAGAAGATAATATTTGTATTTAAACTCACTGATTTCTTGTTGTAATAATAAAGTTGTAGTTGTTTACGTACCATGTATTGACAACTTCGGAATGGGTGATGTATACCTATTTGGGGGCGTCACAATCGAGGCTAAGTGACAACAAGCGTGGAGAGGAATCAAAAGGCGAGATATGGTAACCACTTCGGTGGGTCGGGCCAAAACAATAAGAATGGACATTTCAAGAAAAGGAGATTCAACAATGATGGAAAGGCGTCGACAGGCAAAGACCCATTGTTAAGGAAGGAGAAAGACCACTCATCATATGCTTCAAATGCGGAGGAGAGGACACATCGATCAAAGCTGCGTCACGCGTAGTCAAAGCATGTTATAATTGTGGAAGAGAAGGTCACTTAGCTCGATTTTTTGTCGTTTCACAGAAGACAAATTCAAGCTAGGATGGAGGCACCAAAGGCCGTCGAGAAAATTGAAAGCCAGTAGTCTGAGGGAGCATTTGTTGTGACCTCCCAAAGAGCAAGGAATCCGAATGAGGTCATCACGGGTAAGCTTTATCATAAACTCTAATGAAGTCTATACTTTATTTGATCTGGGTTCTACCCATTCTTTTATTTCTCTACTTGCGCTCATCGATTAAATTTGACTCTGGAGAAATTAGACTTTGACTTATCTGTGGAAACTCCGTTGGGAGAAACCTTCATTACATCCTTTGTTTATAAGTCTTGTTTGGTTCAAATCGGTACCCTCACATTACTGTCGATCTTATTTCATTAAAAATACTTGCATTTGGCGTGATTCTAGGGATTGATTGGTTAACTACTTATCATGCAAAAATTGATTGTTTTCGTAAGGTTGTTAGCTTTCATATTCCTAATCAACCTATTATGCGAATTCAAACGACCAAACCATTAAAATCAATCACGGTCATCTCAAGCCATAAAGCTATTCGTTTATTGAAAAAGCGGATGTCAAGCTTTCTTAGCTCATGTCATGATTTAAATAAAAATAAATCGGTTTTAAGCGATATTCCTATTGTTAATAAATTTCTGACGTATTCCCAGAAGAACTTCTGGCCTACCCCAGGCGTGAAATTGAATTTTGTATCGACCTTGAACCCGATACAAAACCTATTTCCAAAGCCCCATATCGAATGGCTCTATTGAACTTCGAGGAGTTAAAGACCCAACTGCGAGGAATTGTTAGACATTGGCTTTATTCGTCCTAGTACTTCTCCTTGGGGTGCTCACATTATTATTCGTGAAGAAGAAAGATGGGAGTATGCGACTTTGTATTGATTATCGGGAGTTGAATCACGTCACCATCAAAAAAAATAGGTATCCATTGCCACGTATTGATGACTGTTTGACCCGATTCAAAGAGCCAAATTCTTTTCAAAGATTGATCTTCGTTAGGATATCACCAATTGAAGATTAGAACCGTGACATTCGAAAAGACTTTGAGAACTTCGAGACGGGCATTATGAATTCCTAGTCATGTCCTTTGGATTGACTAATGCTCCTCTTTGCCTTCATGGATATGATGAGCCGAGTATTCAAGGAATATTTAGATCACTTTGTGGTCGTCTTTATTGATGACATCCTTATTTATTCCAAAAGCCGTGAAGATCATGAGCAACACTTGAGGTGACACTCCAAAAGCTTCGTGAATATAAGCTTTATGCCAAGTTGAAGAAATCGAGTTACGGCTTGAAGAAGTAGCATTCCTTGGGCACGTGGTATCAAGTCATGGAATATCATTGACCCAAAGAAAGATTGAAGCTATTCAAAATTTGGGAACAACCTAAATCGATGATCAAGTACGTAGCTTTCTCGGTTTATTTGGTTATTATCGGAGATTCGTGGAAGGATTTTCTCGAATCGCTATTCCATTGACTTCGGTGACTCGGAAAGATACAAAGTTCGGTTGGAGGCGAAGAATGTGAGAAGAGTTTTCAAGAACTCAAGAGGAGACTTATTTCAAAGACTGTTACGACAATACCATCGGCTCGGAGAGGATTTGTCATCTCTGGTGATGCTTGAAGCAAAGGGTTGGGATGTGTTCTTATGCAACATGGAAAAGTTATAGCCTATGCCTCGCGACAACTCAAAGAATATGAGAGGATTATCCCTACTCATGATCTAGAGTTAGCATTTGTTATCTTTGCACTTAAAATGTGGAGGCATTACTTGTATGGGGAGAAAGTGGAGATCTTTACGGATCATAAAAGCCTCAAATATTTCTTCACTCAAAAAAGGAACTCAACATGCGACAACGACGTTGGCTTGAAGCTATTGAAAGATTATGATCATACCATCAATACCATCACGGAAAAGCAAAGCGTGGTAGGCGGCGCATTGAGTAGGAAATCATATGCAAGTCAAGTGCGATATTGTCGTATGAGCCCATTTTGTGTGACTTGCAAAGGATGGAGATAGAATTAAAGACTCGAGGGACGCGTGTGATGACAAATGAGTATCTGAGTAGAACCGACTTTAATTGATAAAGTTAAAGCGCTCAAGCTACGGACACGGAGGCGATGCGTATGAGGAAGAAAGTGCAAGAAGGTGCTATCTTAGGAAGCAAGAATCGATGAAGAAGGAATACTTGAGTCAACTCCGGACTTTGTGTTCCTAACGACCACGATTTAAAGTATAATATCATGATGGGGCGCACAACACACCATTTGCAATCCATCACGGGAGTACCAAAATGTATCATGATATTAAGTAATACATTTTGGTGGAAGCAATATGAAAGAGAGATAAGTATTTGTTTATCTCAAGGTGTCTAACTTGTCAACGAGTTAAAGCGGAGCATCAAGTACCAAAAGGTCCATTGCAACCACTTGAAATTCGAGAATGGAAGTGGGAGCACATTACCATGGATTTCGTTCTAACGGTCTTCCTAAGGTTTCTCAAGGCATTGATGCGATTTGGGTCATTGTTGATAGATTGACCAAGTCTGCTCATTTCTTACCAATCTCGAGAAACTTATACACTTGAGCGTCTTGCTCGTATGTACATACATAAGAGATTGTAAGGCGCATGGTATCTTGGGGTATCCATAGTTTCTAATCGAGACCCAAGATTCACTTCACGATTTTGGGTTAGTTTGCAAAAAGCTATGGCACGGACTTACGATTTAGCTCGGCATATCATCCTCGAGACGGGGACGGACGATCGGAGAGGACTATTCAAACTCTTGAAGATCTATTAAGACTCTGTGTCCTTGATTTCAAGGGAGTTGGGACAAGTTCTTACCATTGGTGGAGTTTTCCTACAACAAGCGGTTATCAAGCAAGTATTGGCATGGCTCCATTCGAAGCATTGTATGGAAGAAAGTGTCGTTCTCGATTATCTTTGGGATGAGGTGGGTGAAGCAACGTTGTTGGGGCCGGAGTTAATACGTATGACTACGGAAAAGATTCAAATGATCGACAACGTATAAAAACCTCACAAAATCGACAAAAGAGTTATCTTGATCTTCATCGAAAGGGCGTGGAATTCGATATAGGAGATCGTGTGTTGTTAAGAGTTGCTCCATGGAAAGGAGTTACAAGATTTGGAAGGAGAGGAAAACTTAATCCTCGATTCATCGGTCCATTTTAATCCTCGATCGAGTAGGAAGCGTGGCTATAGACTCGCTTTCTGCCAAATATGTCTCGTGTTCGCCGCGTTTTTCACATATCTATGTTACGTAAATATGTGAAAGACCGAACCATATTATTGAGTTAGAACCCCAGGACGAAATAGCGGAAGATTTGGCGTATGAAGAGGTTCTGTTCAAATTTTGGATAAGAAAGAACATATTCTACGCTCGAGGTTATACCTCAAGTCAAAGTTTTATGGAGGAACCACGATGTTGAGGAAATGACTTGGGAGTTAGAATCGAAATGAAATCAAGGTATCCTTACCTCTTCGACATACCAGTCACGTACCCTAATTTTGAGGGCGAAATTTCATAAGAAGGGAGGTTGTAAGACCCGACTTTTATAAATAAAGATGAATTTTTCTATAAATATTATTTTTGAATATTATGGAATAAATTTGATATAATGTTATAGTTGTGGGTAATATTTATAAATTTTGCAAAGTATACAAGTTGTTATAAAATATTCGTTTGGTGGGAATATTCTTTTTGTTAGGGAATATTAAATCTGATGGCTCAATCATTGGTGGACCTGACATTATTGTCGGATTGAGAAAAGCGACAAAAATATTTTTATAAAAATAACGGCGGAGGTGTTACTGAATTAAAAGCTGTTGAACTACCCCGGTGGTAAAAATACGATGTCTGGCGTGGTTGCGTAGTAGACCTGCGGTATTGATTATTGATGCTTACGTGAGAAGTCACTCATTTATGCTCAATTATTACTACGATAAGAATTCTTGCATCATATCTCTTATATTATTGATTCAATTATTGTCACGATTATCATCGTATAATATGTTATAGTATTAAATCAATAATTGGGCGACAAGTTATAAATGATTAATAATTATTGAAAGATTAAATATGTGTTATGATTTGTGGTAAGTTTGATTATTTTATGGGGGGCTCGTATATGTCATCATCTAAGAGTCTCTTCATGATAGTATTTACCTACCTTCGTCGATAGTAATTACCCTTGGGAATAGTATTTACCTTCGTCGATAGTAATTACCCCTTGTGAATAGTATTTACCTAAATCGATAGTAATTACCCTTGTGAATAGTATTTACCTTCGTCAATAGTAATTATCCTTGTGAATAGTATTTACCTTCGTCAATAGTAATTACCCTTGTGAATAGTATTTACCTTCGTCAATAGTATTTACCTTCGTTAATAGTAATTACCTTTACCAGGCGTCGAACCACTTGTCGTTTCACATTACAGGCGTCAAACCAGTCGTCAAGCCACTTGCCTTTTCACACGGCAGGTGCTAAGCTAGAAATCTTCTATAAATAGAGGCCTAGGGCTTCATTATTTTTCACGAATTCATTCAAGCTATAGAGAGAGAAAGTATAGAGAGAATAAGAGAGAAAGAAGAAGAGTATTTTTTGTTACACCTTCTTTGCGATATTCAATCTCCTACCAAATGTAAGGGGTGTTATTCTTTCTTATTCATGAAGAGAAGCTGTTGTTATTCCATTGCTTATTATTACATTGGAATAACTTTGTATAAGTGGTTTACCCTATACTTGGTGACATTCTTCTATTATTACATTGGAACATCACATGCATGTGTTTTTACAGGACACTGGTTAAAATCTTTATCATTCTACATTGGAACATCACATGCATGTGTTTTACAGGACTAGTTAAAATCTTTATTATTCTGTTGGAACATCCACATGCGTGTGTTTTTACAGGACTGGTTAAAATCTTTATTATTCTGTTGGAATATCCTATCGTGTGTTTTTTACACAGGATCGGTTCCATCTTTATTATTACGTTGGAACATCTGTCGGTGTGAATTTCACGACTGGTTCCGTTATTTATTATTACATTGGAATAACACATGCATGCGATCTACATCGCATGCATGGTGATTTCTTTTGTTATTCCATTCTTTATTATACCCGGTTGGTTAAAACTTTGACTTCTATACTCCATGAAATTAGTAGAATATCCTTGATATTTGTGTTTCATCCGATATCTTTTCATGGAAATATTCTTACGATCATTCTTGAATTTTACTCTACAAAAACAAAGAGTATCATGTTGACAATTTGGGCGTTAATAATTCTGGATAAAATAATTCTTGAACTTGTTTTATTGAATTCTTATATCATTGTCATCATCCTCATGTTTATATTTTTTGAAAGTCATACATGGCTTTGTAGTGCATAGATGGACTTGGTATGATTATGACGAGAGACTACCGATTGTAATCATTGGTAGTAATGTTACAAATGATGTGATAAAAAAAATAAATCGATTAGTAGTAGTGCATTGATGATGGGACGATTGTTGGCATGATCATGACCATTAATGAATACACAAATATTCTTGGGCGTAGTCATGAATAATAATTGTGGTCGTGATACTAAAGAATATCCTTGGTAGTAGTGTGGGGGGTGATTCGATGATGTGGAATATTTATTAAAAGTGAGTCTCGGCTATATAATGATGATGAAAAACCTTTTAAAACCTAAAAGATAGTAGACTTTATTTTCTACTTGACTCTTTTAATGGATTGCATATATTCATTATGATTAAAGCTGGTTGTCTATTGTATTTTATCGGTTTAACATTATTGAAGACTATTGATAATTTATTACGCATTATCTTAGTCATAATATTTCTTCTTTGGGCTAGTTGAGCTCACCCTTTCTTTCATTTTTATTCTCTTGAAATGATAATATATTTGGGGACGAGTCGGGAAGCAGTGATGGTGGTCTGAAGATAACATTAGTAGTCCTCACTATTACGTAAAATAGTGTGATAATAAGCAGTAATGAGGACTTTTGTTTGAGTTTGTATAATATCTAGTAGAGCGATATTTGTATTTAAACTCACAGTTTATGTCGTATTTATACCTACGAGTTATGTTAATAAGTTGTATTTAAATTACATACCATGTAAGTGGCGATTTCAAGATGGGTGATGTATACCTAATTTTGGGGCGTCACATATATATATATATATATATATATATATATATATATATATATATATATGTACACACACACACATCACATACCATATATATAAATATATTTTACCTCTCCTTTACGTAACTTCCTTTCACACCTATTTTCAGATTTCATACATCACATGTGGGCCCCATATTTGGTCCCCACATGTGGGCCCCACCTTTATTATATCAAATATTTTTCTACCTATTATTTTGAAAAATGGGCAAAATAGGGGGTTCATAAAATAAGCAAAACTGAGTAACTTCTCACATAAGCATCAATAATCAATACCGTGTGCTACTATGCAACCACGCGTATTACTGTACTTTTACTACCGAGTAGTTCAACAGTATTAATGGTAAAACTTCCACCGTTATTTTTAATAAAAATATTTTTGTCATTTTCTCAATCCGACAATAATTCCGTTGTGGGGTCCACCAATGATTGCGCCGTTGTACGAATATTCCCTGCTAAACTGAATATTCCCCGACCAATCGAATATAATACAATAACTTGCATACTTTGCAAAATTTATAAATACTACCCACAACTATAACATTATATCAAATCCACACCATAATATTAAAAAAAATATTTCGAGAAAATTAAATATTTAATCATAAAATCTGGGGTCTCACAGATAGCACGTCACAACGACACCTTACATAAAGGTATAGTCAAAAACTGTTTTAGAAATTAAAATCTTTGGGAAGTGCTCAAGGAAACCTTCGTACATGGGAGGCCATGCTTTACATGTTATGATAGATATCATATGGCCACAGAATTATCCTTGGTTGACTAATAGACCCTAAAGAAAAGCGAGAAGATTACTATCATATTCTTCCCAATGGTGAGTCTTCTCTTGACATATCATTATCTCCACTATCTCTAATTGAGAATTATACTTCAAACAAACACCAAGATTATATAGGTAGTGCTCAAGTAAATATACTCAACAAGTGGATGAGCACAACCCGCATCTTATGATGACACGAGGTGGTATGTCATTAGACATCTTGTATAATAGTGTGGCAAAACACCCTTCCAACGTTGGGTTCACCTCTCACCTAGTTGATTCACCAAATATAACTACTAAATGATGACCCAGATTCTATTCCCTATTACCCCGCTAATTTCCCGACTACACTCTTTATTACCTAAAAGGAATTGTGAAGCAAAAGGGTGAGCACAACTAGCTCAATAAAAAGAATATCATGACTAAAGATAATTAAATTATCAATAGCCTTCATCAATAATAAATCGTAGATTTAGAACATATGGTAGATGATAAAATTTCAACCATAGTTGCGGTGAACGAAGCAATCCATTAGAAGAGTCAAATAAACCATAAAGTCTATTATCTTCTCTATGTTAAAAATCCACCAACAATATTTTATCCCTGTAACATTAATCAACAGTTCTGGTCCACAATCATATGAATAACTCATAATCATAATTGTGATTCTAAATTTCTCTTCGCATCCAGGACGAAGATAATTTTCATCACATGTCTTTACCTGAAACATCAAAGATCATGGTTATACCAAATCACAGTTCATGTTCATAATCATACTAATAAATTCATCTTTGCACTACGGGCCAAAGATATTCATCAACAGTTCATCTTTGCACAACTAGTCAAAGATATTCAACAACATGTCATCTTTGCACTACGGGCCAAAGATATTCATCAACAATTAATCTTTGCACTATAGGCCAAAGATATTCCTCAGTAGGTCATGTTCATCTAAACACCTGTTCATCTTTGCACTACTGGCCAAAGATATTCATCAGAAATCATTCATCTTTGCACTACAGGCCAAAGATATTCAGTTATATCATCATTTAGGACTGAGGATGATGAAAAATATTTTAAAGAAAACGAATCTAGTGAAACAAAAGAATAAATATTAAGGATTCGTATTTCAGTTATTCCATGTCCAAAAATACCTCATAAATAATCATAGTGGAGTAAAATTCAAGAATGATCAAAACATGGATACAATCAAAGCTAGTATCCAGAATAGATATTTTAGATAAAAAGAAGAAAATTTCATTTTTTGGTGAATAGTGTCGTATACGTGAATAGTAACTCCGACACTAAAAGATAGAAATTTCATAAAAAAAATCATCATGCTTCGTGAATAGTACTCGTGAATAGTAACTTATGAATAGTAACTCATGAATAGTAACCCCGACATGAAAAGTTCCGAATTTGAATAAAAGTTCAAACCAGTGTTTCGGCATAATGATATTGAAAAAATAATATCATTTAAGAAGAAAATAACATCCTTACCTCAAAAGGATAGTAATTCGATCGAATATGGATATAGTCTTTGAAAGAACTAGCACCAGATATAGCAATACTCAAGTCTTAACATTGTGACAACCACAAAATAGGTCCATTCCATCCAACCCATTCTGAGTCGCCAAATACATGGTACAGAAAACAACTACAACTTTATTGCAACAATTGTCGTGCAAAATACAACAACTCATGTGTTGTGAGTTTTGATATAAATATATATATATATATATATATATATATATATATATATATATCAATTGTGACTCTTGACACCAACTTGGGTAAGACGTCACCATGACATCTTACATAAAGGTATAGTCAAAAATTGTTTTAGAAATTAATATCTTTGGGAAGTGCTCAAGGAAACCTTCGCATACATTGGGAGGCCATGCGCCTACAGGTTATGATAGATATCGTATGGCCACGTAATTATCCTTCGTTGACCTAATAGACCTCAAAGAAAAACGAGAAGATTACTATCATCTTCTTTCCAATGGGAGTCTCTCGACATATCATTATCTCCACTGTCTCTAATTGAGAGTTATATTTCAACCAAACACCGAAATTATATAGGTAGTGCTCGTAGATATACTCAGCAAGTGGATGAGCACAACTCTGTCTTATGATGACACGAGGTTGTATGTCATTAGACATCTTGTATGATAGTGGCAAAACACCCTTCCAACGTTGGGTTCGCCTCACCCTATTTGATTCACCAAATATAACTATTAAATGATGTATACAACACCTTTCTATCTACGCTTAGGAGAACCTCCATGCCTAGATACCACCGATTTCTATTTCTCACCCTCGCTTCGACCCACCTACACTCTTATTACCCGAAAAGGAATTGTGAAGCAAAAGGGTGAGCACAACTTGTAAGACCCCGAATTTTATAAAATAAAAGTATTCAATTTTCCTATTTAGTAAATGGTTAAATTGATAAAAAGTTAAAGTTAAGGGTGATATATGAATGTTTTCAAAATACGCAAGTGGTTATAAAATATTCATTGTTATCGGGGAATATTCTTTTAGTCGTGGAATATTTTTTTACGCTTGGGAATATTAAATATTTACTATGTAGCGATCATTTGTGGGCCCTATAATAGAATAACCGTCGGATGAAGAAAACGACAAATTTGAGTTTTATAAATAAACAGTAGTTGTTATTCTGATTAACAATCGATGGAATACCGGTGGTTAAAATATAGAATATGTCAGGCGCACAAAGAAGCATACCAGTATTGCAGACATTATTTTTTCAATTATTGATTCTTACGTGAGAAGGCACTACTCAATAATTTTTACAGTAATTACTGCTCAATATTTTATTTTATTGATTCAATAATTGTTGTGTTGATATTTTATATTATTGTTGTTTTAATAATTGTCACTGCACAGTATTTCCCATTATCAGATCAATAATTCATATTATTTGAATAATATTATTAGATAGCATTATTGGAAATGTCTAGAAAGTTCTGTCAAGGAGAGGTTTGGTCACCTAATTGCGCGCCAGTAAGAGAAATTCTTATTGGAAAGCCACCTCTTTCCTGGGAACTGCCTGGTTGTCATTATTATGATTCTGTAATATTATTTGTGAATAATTAATTATTGATTTATATGATAATGAAATATTTATTTGATGTGGATATAAATGATGGATTTATTTATGTGGTTATAAATGAAGGAATTAATGTTGAGGTATTTTATCAGTATTTTGTCGGATTGGAGGTATTAAAAGATCAAATCAATTGTTCTTACAAACTTTATTGTGTGAGTTATAATTTTAATCAACCAGTTGGATCGTTGTGATTTTTGGATATGTTATACATATATAAGTTGAGTATATGTCCACAAATTTTGAACCGAATTAAAATGAGCGTATGATTTGTTATAAATTTTAAGATGTGACTGATTCAAAAATTAGGTTATAAATGATTTTGGTGGAAAATTCTAGAATTGGTGGGCCCCACTTTTGGTTGGTGAGAAATGTGCTCAATTGAATTTTTAAATGTGGTGGGTGGGAATAGTAGCAGGTAAAGCCATCGGGTTCATAGAGTTAAGTCCGCTTTGCGTAGGCTAACATTTTCCTATAAATAGAGGGCTAACTTATAATTGAAAATCACACCAGAAACAAGTTTTCTCTCTTTTTCTCTTTAGATTATCGAGTGTATTTTGTGAGTATTTAGATACTTGGTGAGTTGTTATTCTTCAGTGCAAGTTTCCTTCAGCGTCATATCCGATATCCAAATGAAGTCTTCGCTCTTTTGAGGTAAGGGATAGTAAGGGTGTTATATTCTTCGTAAAATGATATTATTTCTTTCAATATCATTATATCAAAAATATTGATATGAATATTATTGTGGAATTTCTACCTTTTTGAGTCGGGATTACTATTCACGTATACGACACTATTCACGTATATTGCACTATTCATGTATATGATTTTATTTACGATACTACTGACTATGTATTTAACACGTAAGTACTATTCACGAGTTATTATTCATGAGTTACTATTCATGAGTTACTATTCACGAGTTACTATTCACGGGTACTATTTACGGGTACTATTCACGACAAAATTGGTTTCTTTTTCTGACCAAATTATCGTTGATTTATGAATCTTACTCTTGAGATTAAATCTATATGTTGATTATATTGTTTTTATTATCATATATAACATTTTTATAATCCTGGTGAAGAAATTTCTCTTTGACTTAAGTGTAAAGATGGGTAGATTATTGGTATGATCATGACTATGGGTTCTCTTTGGCCAGTAGTGCAAAGATGAATTGTGACTGGTATGATCATGACCATTGAATTTACAATTGAATATTTTTAGCTTAAGTGCAAAGGTGAATTGATCAACATGGTTATAATTATGGTTTATATAGATTTTGAAATGATTATATATTTCTTTGAGATATGAATATCTTTGGCCTGTAATGCAAAGATGATATGTTGTTGAATATCTTTGGCCTGTAGTACAAAGATGAACTGTTATTGAATAACTTTGGCCTGTAGTGCAAAGATGATCTATTGTTGAATATCTTTGGCCCGTAGTGCAAAGATGTCCTGTTGTTGAATATCTTTGGCCAGTAGTACAAAGATGAACTGTTGACGAATATCTTTGGCCCGTAGTGCAAAGATGAATTTATTAGTATAATTATAAACAGGAACTGTGATTTGATGTTTCAGGTAAAGACATGTGATGAAAATTATCTTCGTCCTGGATGCGAAGATGAATTTAGAATTACAATTATGATTATGAGTTATTCATATAATTGTGGAAAGGAACTGTTGATTGATGTTACAAGGATAAAACATTGTTGGTGGACTTTTAATGTGAAGAAGATAATAGACTTTATGGTCTATTTGACTCTTCTAATGGATTGCTCATTCCGCAGCAACTATGGTTGAAAAGTTTTATCATCTACCATATGTTCTAAATCTCTGATTTATTACTGATGAAGGCTATTGATAATTTAATTATCTTTAGTCATGATATTCTTTACTTAAGTTAGTTGGTTTCAACCTTTTGCTTCACAATTCCTTTTTTCGTAATAAAAGTGTATTTTGGGTCGAGCTGGGATAACAGGGGAATAGAAGCGGTGGTCTATAGTCATTTTGTTGAGGTGAGGTGAACTCAACTTTGGAAGGGTGTTTTACTACTTATCGCATAAGATGTCTAATGACATACAACCTCGTATCTTCATAAGATGAGGTTGTGCTCATCCACTTCTTCGAGTATATCTACGAGCACTACCTATATAATCTTGGTGTTTGTTTGAAGTATAATTTTCAATTAGAGACAGTGGAGATAATGATATGTCAAGAGAAGACTTACCATTGGGAAGAATATGATAGTAATCTTCTTGTTTTTCTTTGGGGTCTATTGGGTCAACCAAGGATAATTCTGTGGCCATATGATATCTATCATAACCTAGACGCATGGCCTCCTATGTACGAAGGTTTCCTTGAGCACTTCCCAAAGGTTTTAATTTCTAAAACGGTTTTTGACTATACCTTTATGTAGGGTGCCATTGTGACATGCTATCCACTGATGGGACATTTGTCACATTACAGTTGGGACATGAGTCACAGTTGGTATATATTTGTATCAAAACTCACAGCATTTATGTTGTTGTATTTTGCACGACAATTGTTGTAATAAAGTTGTAGTTGTTTTCTGTACCATGTATTTGGCGACTCAGAATGGGTTGAATGGAATGGACCTATTTTGGGGTTGTCACACAACTAGCCCAGTAAAGAATATCATGACTAAAGATAATTAAATTATCAATAGCCTTCATCAGTAATAAATCAGAGATTTAGAACATATGGTAGATGATAAAACTTTTCAACCATAGTTGGAGCGGAACGATCAATCCATTAGAAGAGTCAAAATAGACTATAAAGTCTATTATCTTCTATGTTAAAATCCACCAACAATGTTTTATCCCTATAACATCAATCAACAGCTTACGGTCCACAATCATATGAATAACTCATAATCATAATTGTGATTCTAAATTTTTCTTCGCATCCGTGATTTAAGATAATTTTATCACATCTTTACGAAATATCAAAGATCATGGTTATACCAAATCGAGTTCATGTTCATAATCATACTAATAAATTCATCTTTGCACTACGGGCCAAAGATATTCATTAATGATTCATCTTTGCACCGGGTGCCAAAGATATTCAACAATGCATCATCTTTGCACTACATGTCAAAGATATTCAACAACAGGTCATCTTTGTACTACAGGCCAAAGATATTCAACAATAATTCATCTTTGCACTACATGCCAAAGATATTCAATAATAGGCCATCTTTGCACTACGGGCCAAAGATATTCATCAATAATTCATCTTTGCACTACAGGCCAAATATATTATTATCTCAAAGAAATATATAATTATTTCAGAATTTATATAAACAATAATTATAACCATGTTGATCATTTCACCTTTGCACTTAAGCTAAAGATATTCAATTATAAATTCAATGGTAATGATCATACCAGTCAACAATTCAACTTTGCATTACTAGCCAAAGGGAACCCATAGTCATGATCATACCAAAAATCTACCCATCTTTACACTCAAGTCAAAGAGAAATATCATCATTAGGGTTATAAAAATGTTATATATAATAGTAAAATCAATATAATCAAAATATCTAGATTTAATCTCAAGAGTAATATGCATAAATCAACTATAATTTGGTTAGAAAAATAAACCAATATTGTCATGAATAGTAACTCGTGAATAGTAACCCATGAATAGTAACTTCGTGAATAGTAACTCGTGAATAGTAACTCATGAATAGTAAACCCGACACAAAAAGGTAGAAATTCCACAATAAAATCCATACCAATATTTCAGTATAATGATATTGAAATAACATTTCTTAAACTTATAAATAATTTATTTTAATTGTTTACACTTTACTAAATAATGCATTTAATCATCCTAAAATTCCAAACTCATAAGATTTCATCACCAATAACCAAAACCCTCATAAAAAATCTACATATACCTCATATAGGATTCTCAAGCCATAAAATCATATTTTCTAATTTTCTTACTTCACATAACATATTTAATTCATAAACTCATAACTAGTCCATTTTTATGAAAATACCAAATCAAGATAAACAAAATTTTCTTTTTCTCGAGATTTAGTATAATATAGTCCCATATTGAATATATATTTTTCTCGTAGTTTTAAAAATCATTTACTATTTTTCATATGGCCAAAACAGCCGAATATTTAGATATTTATCAAAAATTGTACTTTTATCCAAAAATTCCAAAATTTACAGAGTATACTTCTATCATATACATGTATTCCCAATAAAAATTCACAAATTTTGGAGTTAACCACAAGGAGTTATAAGCAATTACTTTTAAAATAGTCTTTTCTCATAAAATTCACAACTCTTAATCTATACATCCAAAAATTGCCATTTTTGGTCACAATCAAGAAAACTCATCAAATTATCATTTCAAATTTTTCCAAAATTTTTGAAGGTCAGAAAAATTACGAAACTGAAAAACATAACAACCCATAAAATCCCTTACTATCCCTTACTATCCCATACTATCCCTTACAATCCCTTACCTAAAAAGAGCAGCACTTCTGACTGGATATCGGATATGACGCTGAAGGAAATTTGCACTAATGAATAGCAACTCACCAAGTATCTAAATACTCACAAAATACACTCGATAATCTAGAGAGAAAAAGAGAGAATACTTATGAATTCTGGTGTGATTTTCAATTCTAACTTAGCCCTCTATTTATAGGAAAATGTTAGACGTCAAGGCAGATTTGACTGCTACACCGATGGCTTTACCTGCTACTATTCCACCCACCAAAAATCAGCCATCTTCCCTAATAACCAAAAAGTGGGGCCCACCCATTTCTAGAATTTTTTACCAAAATTATTTATAAACCTAATTTCCGAATCAGTCACCTCTTAAAATTCATAACAAATCATTCGTTCATTTTTAACGGTTCAAAATTTGTGAACATATACTCAACTTATATATGTATAACATATCCAAAAATAACAACGATCCAACTACGATTAAAAATTATAACTCACTTAATAAAACTGTAAGAACAATCGATTTGATCTTTTAATACCTCCAATCCGATAAAATACTGATAAAATACCTCAACATTAATTCCTTCATTTATAACCACATAAATAAATCCATCATTTATATCCACATCAAATAAATATTTCATTATCATATAAATCAATAATTAATTATTCACAAATAATATTACGTAATCACAATAATGACAACCGCATAGGTTCCCTGTGAAAGAGGGGCTTTCGATAAGGATTTCTCCTTCATGGCGTGCAATTAGGTGACCAAACATCTCCTCGATGTAACTTTCTAGACATTGCCAATAATGCTATCTAATAATATTATTCAAATAATATAAATTATTGACCGATAATGGAGATATCGTGCAAAGTGACAATTATTGAAACAAAATAAAATATCAACGCAGAATTATTGAATAAATAAAATAAAATATTGAATAAGAATTATCGTAATAATTATTGAGTAGTGCCTTCACGTAAGGATCAATAATTCAACAATATCTGTAATACTGGTGCTATCTTGTGCAACCACGCCAGACATCGTATTTTAACCCACCGGTATTCCAAATGCCTTAATCAGTAATAACTACTACAAGCTATTTATAAAAACTCAATTTTATCGTTTTCTTCATCCAATCGCTTTCCGTTATGGGCCCACAAAAGATCGCTGTCCGCATTTAATATTCCCGATTGTGAAGAATATTCCAAGACCAACCGAATATTCTCCGACAACAATGAATATTTTATAGCCACTTGCTTATTTTGAAATAAATTCATATATCACCCTTAACTTTAACCTTTTATCAATTTAACCATTTACTAAATAGAAAAATTGAATACTTTTATTTCATAAAATTCGGGGTCTTACAAAAATACTCACCAAAATACGCTAGATATTATAGAGAGAGAAATCTTTAGTTTCTGGTGTGATTTTCAATTCTAACCTAAGCACCCTATTTATAGGAAAATGCTTAGAACACCAAAGTAGAAAATTTAATATAATATTAATATATATATATATATATATATATATATATATATATATATTAAATTCCTACGCACCCTCTTCTTTGGTCAAAAAATCAGCCACACATGTTCCAAAGACAACAAAAACGTTTTTGTTAATTAAAACAATTAAAACTTCCACAAATCAATTATTCCAGAATTTCAGAACTTCAATAATTCATAATAAATAGCTCTTTTGTCAGAAAAATTCGAACCACGTGTCTTTTTTATAGGAAATTTCATTATCTACAACTTTGCAGAAGAAAGTTTTTCCAAATTCCAAACATAAATTGACCGAAATCCACAAACAGGCGATTCTACATGCTATAATCAAATTTCAGTCAAGAAATAGGTCCACCAACATGTTTAACATGTTTTAAACAATTTTTGCCACAAAAATACTCTTCCTCCTCATATACTCATATATCACACATTCATTGTAAAAATATCACCATTATTATATTATAATAATATAATAAAATATTAGAAAAGATAAAATATCGATTTTCAACAATTGTCACTTTAAAAATTTTCTCAATCTATATCCACATAAAATGAATATTTTCCTCATCATATAAATCAATAATTAATTATTCACAAATAATATTACGTAATCACAACATCGACAACCGTGCAGCTTCAGGAAGAGAGAGCTTTCCAATAAGGATTTCTCTCATCTTGCCGCAATTAGGTGACCAAACCTCTCCTAGATGTAACTTTCTAGACATTGCCAATAATGTTATCCAATAATATTATTATTCAGATAATATGAATTATTGTCTGATAATGGAAAATATTGTGTAGTGACAATTATGAAACAACAATAATATAAAATATCAACGTAGCAATTATTGAATCAATAAAATAAAATATTGAACAAGAATTATTGTAACAATTATTGAGTAAAGGCCTTCACGTAAGAATCAATAATTCAAAAAATACGTGCAATACTGGTGTGTTATCGCATGCAATAACGTAGACATCGTATTTTAACCAATCGGGTATTCCAACAATGTTAACGGTAACAATTACGCCGTTATTTATAAAAACTCAAATTTATCGTTTTCTTCATCCGAAAGTTATTCTGTTATGGGGCTCACAATGGTTGCTACCATTGCATTTAATATTCCCCGACAAAAATAATATTCCACGACCAAACGAATATTTCCCAAACAACAATGAATATTTTATAACCACATGCGTATTTTGAAAAAAATCATATATCACCCTTAACTTTAACTTTTATCAATTTAACCATTTATGAATTTTAATTATAAGAAAAATCAATACTTTTATTTCATAAAATTCGGTCTTACAATCTCCTCCTTATGAAATTTCGTCCGAAAAATTTATGCATTCGGTATTTCGAAAAGTTGAGAATACCTTGCTTTCATTTCATATTCTATCTCCCGGTCATCATGATTTCTCCATCGCTTTCATCTCCCGTGATAACTTTATTTGGGTTCCTCACTTGTTGGGAAGTCACGACAACCGCTATCCTCGAACTACTTTCGGCTTAGACTTGTCTGGGCAAGATTTGGAATCACTACCGTTGAATATACTTTTCTATAAGGCATATTCCTCCTCAATCGCTTCGTCAGACTCTCGATTCATGATCTGAATCATCAATCTTCGATCCATATCGAATTCAGTTGACCGCCTCCATGACAGGTAATTCAAAACTCGATGTTGGGTTCTCCCAATTGCTTTCCAAAAAGAGAAATTCATATCATCTATTTTAGCCTTCTTAGATCGGACATCTCTTTCCACAATATCCACGTGTCGTGCGGCTTTTGCCCATGCATCACTTATTCTCACTCGTTCAGTTTTTTCTTCTTTCCGCTCAGATTCCATCTTTATCATCTTATACTCTGCCAAAGAATGATTCTGTTCAAGCATCACATATCGGGTAACACAAGCTTGAATTGTTGCATCCTTTTGCTCCACGACCGCCTATCGTTCTTCAGCCTGCTCTTCTAACTCATGAATACTGTGACGCCCCCAAAATAGGTATACATCACCTATTCTGAGTTGTCAATACATGGTACAGAAACAACTACAACTTTATTATTACAACAAGAAAGCGTGAGTTTGAATACAAATATTATCTTCTAGAAAATATCTATACTCAAATAAATCCTCATCACATTATTGATTCATTATTTTACAAAAATGGTGAGGACTACTAAACAACTCTCTCTAGAATCTTCATTCCATACCCCGACTAGTACTCGCTACATTCTCGCCTCACGAGAAGAAAAATGGAACAACAAGGAAAAGGGTGAGCTCAACTAGCCCGGTAAAGAATATTATGACTAAGATAATATACAACAAATTATCGTTAGTCTTCAACAGGAAAAATCGATAGAATACAATGACAACAAGTTTCGGATCAATATTCGCAATGAAATAATAATTCATAGAAGAGTTACGTAGAGAATGAAATCTATTATAATCTATGAATTTAATAAAGTCCATCATCAATATTTTATCCTCGTAACATCAATCAATATGCATCCGGAATCAAATATTCATCTTTGCACTCTGAGCCAAAGATATTCATCGATTGGTCATGTTCATTTAAACACTGTTCATCTTTGCACTCTGAGCCAAAGATATTAATCAATCGGTCATGTTCATCTCAACACTGTTCATCTTTGCACTATGGGCCAAAGATATTCTTCGAAATCATTCATCTCGCTACTGGCTAAAGATATTCAATAATATCATCATTTAAGACCGAGGATGATGAAAATATTTTAAAGAAACGAATCCGGTGAAACAAAATGACAAGGATTAAGGATTAAGGATTCAGTACTTGGTTTTATCCACGCTTCAAAAATACCTCAAAAATAATCATAGTGGTGTAAAATTCAAGAATGATCAAAACATGGATACAATCAAAGCTAGTATCCGAGAATAGATGTTTTGGACGAAAAGAAGAAATTTTATTTTTCTATTGAATAAGATCAGATATCGTGAATAGTGCCGATATCGTGAATAGTAACTCAGACACCAAAAGATAGAAATTCCACAAAAAAAAAACATCTTCACGCTTTCATGAATAGTACTCGTGAATAGTAATCGTGAATAAGTAACTCATGAATAAGAACTTCGTGAATAGTAACTCATGAATAGTAACTTCGTGAATAGTAACTCATGAATAGTAACCCCGACATGAAAAAGTTCGAATTTGATAAAAACTTCAGATCAACATTTCATCATAATGATATTGAAGAAATAATATCATTACAAAAAAAATAATATCCCTTACCTCGAAAGATTAGTACTTTAAAATGGAACTGGGTATAGTCTTTGAAGGAACTTCTTGACTGCCTAACAATACTCAAAGTATACTCACAAGAATACGCCAATATATCGAGAGAGAAATAGAGAGAAACTTGGGTTTACGGTGTGTTTTCAATTCTAACCTAAAGACACTTTCTATTTATAGGAAAATGCTTAGAACACCAAAGCGAGAAAATTGAATATAATATTAATATATTTTCCACATTTTCTTTAGCCCACCTTAGACAACTGATCACAGCCCATTTGAATCACATGTGAGGCCAACTTAGTTGCAAAAACGTTTTTCTCAAAATAATTAACTAAAACTCCCAAAAATTAATTATTTTGAACTTGAACTTCAATAATTCATAATAAATAGCCCTTTTATCAGAAAATTCGAATCTCATGAGTTTTTATAGGAAATTCAATTTCTACAACTTTGCAGAAGAAAGTTTTTCCAAATTCCAAATAGAAATTGACCGAAATCCACAAACAGTGATTTTACAAATTTATAATCAAATTTGGCCAATAATTGTGTCCACCAACACACAAAACATGTGTTAAACATTTAATGCCACAAAATACTCTTTCCTCCTCATATACTCATATATCCCACATTCATTGTAAAAATATCACCGTTAATATATTATTAAAATAATATATTTAAATGAATTATTTTATCGAGAAAAAGATAAAATATTAATTTTCAACAATTGTCATTTTAAAAATTTTCTCCATCTATATCCACATAAAATCAATATTTTCCTCATCATATAAATCAATAATTAATTATTCACAAATAATATTACAGAATCACAATATTGACAACCAGTGCAGGGTTCCAGGAAAGAGGGGCTTTCAATAAGAATTTCTTTTTCTCATGGTATGATTAGATGACCAAACCTCTCCTTAGACGCAGAACTTTCTAGACATTGCCAATAATGTTATCTAATAATATTATTCGGATAATATGAATTATTGCTTCGATAATGAAAGATCTTGTGTAATGACAATTATTGAAACAACAAAGAATATAAAATATCAACGCAAAGAATTATTAACTCAATAAAATCTTTGAAAGTAATTATCGTAACCATTATTGAGTAGTGCCTTCTACTACGTAAGAATCAATAATTGGTGCAATACTGGTAGTCTTCTTGTTCAACAACGCGTATTAGTGTGTTTTAACCATAGGGTATTCCAACATGATATTAATTGGTAATAATTACGCCGTTATTTAAAAACAAATTATATTTGTCGTTTTCTTCATCCAATAAACTTTTTCGTTATGGGGCCCACACATGGTTGCGCTAGTCGCATCACGAATATTCCCGACACGATACGAATATTCCACGACCAAACGAATATTCCAAGACGATAATGAATATTTTATAACCACTTGCTTATTTTGAAATATTTGCATATTTAACCCTTAACTATCCACATTAATCAAATCAACCCTTACTATTTCAAAATAATAAATAAAGGAAATTCCTTTTTATTTAAAAATTTCGAGGTCTTACAACCTCCCTCCTTATGAAATTTCGTCCTCGAAATTGACGTCATACATACTGGTGTTTCAAAAGGTGAGGATACCTCGCTTTCATTTTCGTTTCCAATTCCCGGTCATTTCCTCTATAGCATGATTCCTCCACAAAACTTTAACTTGTGGTATGACCTTTGCTGGCAGTGGGGACATGCTCCTTCCTATCCAACATCTTTCGACAGTACCTCCTCATACGTTAAGTCTTTGGCTATCTCGTCCTGGTTCTAACTCAATAACGTGGTTCGGGTCTTTCACATATTTGAAATATGGATATGTGAAACACATTATGAACACGAGACATACTTGGAGGTAACACAAGTCTATATAGGCTACATTTCCTACTCGGTCAAGAATTTGAAATGGACCAATAAATCATGGATTGAGCTTTCCTCTCTTCCCAAATCTTGTAACTCCCTTCCATGGAGCAACTCGCAACAATACATGATCCCCTACATTAAATTTCACGTCCTTTCGATGAAGATCCGCATAACTCTTTTTTGTCGATCTTGTCTTGGTTTGTATACGTTGTCGAATCATTAGTCATACGTACTTAACTCGGGTCCCAACAATGTTGCTTCACCCACCTCATCCCAACATATTGGAGAACGACATTTTTGTCCATATAATGCTTCGAATGGAACCATGCCTATATTTGTTTAATAACTATTGTTGTATGAGAATTCCACCAATGGCAAGTACTTATCCCAACTTCTTTTGAAATCTAGGACACAGAGTTTTAATATATCTTCAAGAGTTTGAGTAGTCCTTTCTGATTGCCCATCCGTTTGAGGATGGTATGCCAAATTGAATCGTAAATTCGTGCCCATAGCTTTCCACAAACTAACCCAAAACTATGGATACTGGCATGCCATGCAATCTCACAATCTCATTTACGTACATACGAGAAAGACGTTCAAGGGAATAAGTCTCTCGTATCGGTAAGAAATGAGTAGACTTGGTTAATCTATCAACAATAACCCAAATCGCATCTATGCCTTGAGAAACCTTGGGAAGATTAGTAATGAAATTCAGGGTAATGTGTTCCCACTCCCATTTCAAAATCTCAAGTGGTTGCAATGGACCCTTTGGCACTTGATGCTCTGCCTTTACATGTTGATAAGTTAAACATCTCGAGATAAACTCACGCGATCTCTCTCCTCATATTGCTCCACCAAAATGTATGTTGAAGATCATAATACATTTTGGTACTCTGAGATGGATTGCAAACAATGTGTTGTGTGCCTCCATCATGATTCTATGCTTCAAATCAAAATCATTAGGAATGCCAAGTCCGGAGTTGACTCAAGTATTCCTTCTTCATCAATTCTCGCTTAGGAATAGCTCCTTCTTGTACTTTCTTCTTCATACGCATCACTCCGGCCCGGGTGGCTTGAGCAACCTTAACTTTTTCTATTAAAGTTGGCTCTACGCGTATACTTGACATCATCGCACTCGCTCGTTCGTGATATGATCTTCTACTCAACTCGCGTCACTACCACGCTCGCTTTTCCAGGATGGCATGATCGTAACATGTCTTTGAAATGAGTCTCCTCTTGAGTTCTTCAAGCTCTTCCCACATTCCTTGCTCCATTCGAATTTTGTATCTCTACGAGTCATTTGCGTTAATGGAATAGCGATTCGAGAATATCCTTCAACGAATCTCCGATAATAACCAACTAAGCCTGAAAGCTACGATTTCGATTACTAACTTAGGTTGCTCTCAATCGTGACTCATATCCCAATCTTGGATAAGACGTCACAATGACACCTATCGCTTTACTATCGCATCTAATATGACGTCCCCTACAGAGAGTTCGGCTTAGGTGAATTCCACAAAGGAAGTCACAAGATAAAGGCTCAGTACCAAATTTATAGTTGAATTTTTAACTCGAAGTTCAATAGAGCCATTCGATATGAGATTTTAGAAATGAGTTTTGTACGGGTTCAAAGTCGATACAAAATTTAATATCGAGCTTTGGGAGTAAGCCAAGAAATTCTTCAGAAATACGTCGGGAAAAATCAATAACAACATGGGAATATTATTCAAATCGACGTGTCTTTATTCAAATCCATAACATGGACTAAGAAAATTTGACATCCGTAATAAACGAATGACTTCATGGCTTGATATGAAAATGTTTGACTACAATGGTTTGATTGCTTGAATTGAATAAAAAAGTTGCTTAGGAATATGAAAACTAACAACCTTACGAAAATAATCAATTTCGGCATGATGAGTAGTTAACCTTAAAATCACATCAAAAAAAAATATCTCTATAGAAATAAGGTTAATGTGTAATGTGATAGTGCCAACTGAATCAAGCAAGATTTATAAACGGTGGATGTGATGAAAGTTTCTCCTAACGGAGTTTCCACAGATAGGTCAAAGTCTAATTTCTCCGAGTCAAGTTTAAACGTTGAGCGCAAGTAAGAGAGATAAAAGAATGGGTAGAACGAGATATCTAGTAAGGTATATACTTCGTAAGAATTTATAATTAACTAACCGTGCTAACTTCGTTCGGGTTCCTTGCATTATGACGATCCACAACAAACGCTCTTCCGGAATCGTTGACTTTGACTTTTTCGGGACGATCTTTTTGAGTCACCGTCCCCATTGAACTAGGTTTCGCCATCGCATAATCTCGAAAGCGATATGTCCTTCCTTTCCACAACTATAGCATACCTTGAACTGTTGTAGGCGGTTTTGACCGATATGTCCCTCTTTTCCGCATTTGTAGTATATATGTACCGGTGGTCGTTCTCCTCCCTTGTAAACCGATTCTCACTTAAGACCGCCATCTTCATATGGTCGTTGTTAAATCTCCTCTTTTAAAATCTCCTCCCGACTCGCTTCTTCTATATTTTCATGGCCACGATTACCACCGGAGTGGTTACCGCTTTAATTCGTATTCTTCTTTCTCCATTTGGTTATCGTTATTCGATGATCGCTATCTTGAGTATGATCCTCGGTTATGGTCCCTCGGTTGAACGTATTTCGTTATCTCATTTCTAACAACCGAGCCTCGTTGACAACATTGTCGAATAGAGAGAAAATTTATGAGAAATGAGATCTTCGACGTATGTCGGGTTTCAAACCTCTCGAAACATCCGCCATATCGTTCCTCATTCTCCACCAAATGAGGTGCGAACTCGATAACTCCGCGAACTTCGCCTCGTCTTTGGGACACCGCCATGTTATTCTCGCTTCTAGTCTAATAAACTCCACTTCCTTCATACGACGAATACTTTCGTGGAAGTACTTGTCATTGAACATTTTCAAACGTCTCCCACGATACGCCGAGTCGAAATTTGGATGGGTACGCTTACTGATTCCACCGATGAATCGCTTCGCCACGGAACATAAAGGTGGCGAATGGAACTTTCTGTTCTCTCGTGCATCCCAAGACATCGAATATCTTGGTAATTTGTTTGACCCACGTCTCCGCCTTTAATCGGATCCGCTTTCCCAGTGCAGTGGTCCCAACTCTTTGAACTGCTTGGGTTGTGACCACCGTGAATTGCTATCATTTCCTCCTCAGATTTTGAACACGAGTCTCCTCAAATCGATTTTACATGAAGCGCAAAAGCTTCTAAACATCCCTCGCTCATCATCTCGCTTTCGGTGGTGTTGTTCACGGGAGGAACATTGCCACTGTTGCACGTTCTCCTCGTTGGTGAAAGTCAGCATCTCCACGGTCTCATTTACTCCATTTGTTAATATTCTCACGACATTCTCAAAATCTTGTCATAAAATAAGGGTTAATTAAGGAAATCAATATATCACATAATATCCCTATATCTTGACCAACTAACAAATAAGCTTAGGTAGGACACACTAGCGAAGATTTTTACTCTCTCTCCCTCCTAGTTCTATTCCCGATCTCCACCGGAGATCATATCCCTAAGCTCGATACCAATTGTGACGCCCCCAAAATAGGTATACATCACCTATTACGAGTTGTCAATACACGGCATGTAAACAACTACAACTTTATTATTACAACAAGAAAAGCTGTGAGTTTGAATACAAATATTATCTTCTAGACAATATCTATACTCAAATAAATCCTCATCACATTATTGATTCATTATTTTACAAAAATGGTGAGGACTACTAAACAACTCTCTAGAATCTTCATTCCATACCCCGACTAGTACTTCGCTACATTCTCGCCTCCCGAGAAGAAAAATGGAACAACAAGGAAAAGGGTGAGCTCAACTAGCCCGATAAAGAATATTATGACTAAGATAATATACAACAAATTATCGTTAGTCTTCAACAGGAAAAATCGATAGAATACAATAGACAACAAGTTTCGGATCAATATTCATAAAATGAAATAATAATTCATAGAAGAGTTACGTAGAGAATGAAATCTACTATAATCTATGAATTTAACGATCCATCATCAATATTTTATCCCGTAACATCAATCAATATGCATACGGAATCAAATATTCATCTTTGCACTCTGAGCCAAAGATATTCATCGATTGGTCATGTTCATTTAAACACTGTTCATCTTTGCACTTCTGAGCCAAAAGATATTAATCAATCAGTGGCCATGTTCATCTCAACACTGCTCATCTTTTACACTACGTGCCAAAGATATTCTTCAGAAATCATTCATCTTTGCACTATGTGCCAAAGATATTCAATAATATCATCATTTAAGATCGAGGATGATGAAAAAATATTTTAAAGAAACGAATCCAAAGGAAACAAAATGACAAGGATTAAGGATTAAGGATTCAGTACTTGGTTTTATCCACGCCCAAAAATACCTCAAAAATAATCATAGTGGTGTAAAATTCAAGAATGATCAAAACATGGATACAATCAAAGCTAGTATCCGAATAGATGTTTTGGACGAAAAGAAGAAATTTTATTTTTCGATTGAAACGCATCAGATATCGTGAATAGTCTCAGTATACGTGAATAGTATCAGATACACGTGAATAGTAACTCAGACACTAAAAGATAGAAATTCCACAAAAACATCTTCACGCTTCATGAATAGTACTCGTGAATAGTAACTCGTGAATAAGAACTCGCTGAATAGTAACTCGTGAATAAGAACTCATGAATAAGAACTCGTGAATAGTAACTCATGAATAGTAACCCCGACATGAAAAAGTTCCAAATTTGATAAAAACTTCAGATCAACATTTCAGCATAATGATATTGAAGAAATAATATCATTACAAAAAAATAATATCCCTTACCTCGAAAGATTAGTACTTCTAATTTGGAATACTGTGTATATAGTCTTTGAAGGAACTTGCAGACCGCCTAACAATACTCAAAGTATACTCACAAGAATACGCTCAATATATCGAGAGAGAAATAGAGAGAAACTTGGGTTTTCGGTGTTTTTCAATTCTAACCCAAGACCCTATTTATAGGAAAATGCTTAGAACACCAAAAGCGTAAAATTGAATATAATATTAATATATTTTCCACATTTTCTTTAGCCCACCTTAGACAACTGATCTCAGCCCATTTGAATCACATGTGAGGCCAACTTAGTTGCAAAAAACGTTTTTCTCAAAATAATTAACTAAAACTCCCAAAAATTAATTATTTTGAACTTGAACTTCAATAATTCATAATAAATAGCCCTTTTATCAGAAAATTGAATCTCATGAGTTTTTATAGGAAATTCAATTCTCTACAACTTTACAGAAGAAAGTTTTTCCAAATTCCAAATAGAAATTGACCGAAATCCCACAACAGGTGATTTTACAATTTATAATCAAATTTCTACTAATAATTGTGTGTCCAACAACACACAAAACATGTGTTAAACATTTAATGCCACAAAATACTCTTCCTCCTCATATACTCATATATCCCACATTCATTGTAAAAATATCACAGTTAATATATTATTAAAATAATATATTTAAATGAATTATTTTATCGAAAAAGATAAAATATTAATTTTCAACAATTGTCATTTTAAAAATTTTCTCCATCTATATCCACATAAAATCAATATTTTCCTCATCATATAAATCAATAATTAATTATTCACAAATAATATTATGAGAATCACAATATTGACAACAGGCAATTCTTGAGAAAAGAGGGGCTTTCAATAAGAATTTCTTCATCTTTGGCATGCAATTAGATGACCAAACCTCTCCTTAGATGTAACTTTCTAGACATTGCCAATAATGTTATCTAATAATATTATTCAGATAATATGAATTATTGCTTCGATAATGAAAGATACGTGTAATGACAATTATTGAAACAACAAAGAATATAAAATATCAACGCAAACAATTATTAACTCAATAAAATATTTGAAGAATTATTATCGTAACCATTATTGAGTAGTGCCTTCTTACGTAAGAATCAATAATTGGTGCAATACCGTGTGCTACTGTTCAACAACGCGTATTAGTGTGTTTTAACCACCGGGTATTCCAACAGTATTAACGGTAACAATTACGCCGTTATTTAAAAACAACTTATATTTGTCGTTTTCTTCATCCAATCGCTTTTCGTTATGGGGCCCACACATGGCTGCGCCGTCGTACGAATATTCCCCGACAGTACGAATATTCCACGACCAAACGAATATTCCCCGACGATAATGAATATTTTATAACCACTTGCTTATTTTGAAATATTTGCATATTTAACCCTTAACTATCCACATTAATCAAATCAACCCTTACTATTTCAAAATAATAAATAAAGGAAATTCCTTTTTATTTAAAAAATTTCGGGGTCTTACAAATACGATTTTAAAATTCTACATTTTGATCATATAATACCTCTAATAAATTCTCCTCAGGTACCTCTTCTTCCTCACTCTCAGCTGTTATCTCTGCGACCATTTCGGGTGCAACTATCAATTCTTCACTCGCCACATAGATTTCTCTAATTCCTTCTTCGCCTGACATCACATTATCCTGGTTGGTGATTAGAGGTATCCCCACGGTCTCATTCACTCTATTGTTAACATTCTCAGCAGCCATTCTCAAATACTGCCATAAAACAAGGGTTAATTAAACAAATTAACATATCATATAATATCCCGATATTATGACTGACCGACAAATAAGCTTAGGTAGGACACACTAGCGAAGGATTTACTCATCTCTCCCCTCCTAGTTATATTCCCCGATCTCCGCCAAAGACCATATCCCTAAGCTCTGATACCAAATATGACAAATGACCCATCAATGGACAGCACCTCACATTGGTACCTATCAGTTTGCCACCGCAGAACGGCGTCCCCTACGGAGAGTCTGGCTTTGGTGCATCCCCCATCATCAGGAAGTCACCAGCGAGAGGCTCGGGGCTCTTTACTTATAGCTCTGATACCAAATGTGACAACCCCAAAACAGGTCCATTCTATCCAACCTATTCTGAGTCGCCAAATACATGGTACAGAAAAGAACTACAATTTTATTACAACAATTGCCGTGTAAAATATAATAACACATATGCTGTGAGTTTGGATACAAATATATACCAACTGTGACTCTCATCCCAACCTTGGATAGCACGTCACAACGACACCTTACATAAAGGTATAGTCAAAAACGATTTTAGAAATTAAAATCTTTGGGAAGTGCTCAAGGAAACCTTCGTACATGGGAGGCCATGCTTCTAGGTTATGATAGATATCATATGGCCACCGAATTATCCTTGGTTGACCCAATAGACCCTAAAGAAAAACGAGAAGATTACTATCATATTCTTCCCAGTGGTGAGTCTTCTCGACATATCATTATCTCCATCGTCTCTAATTTAGAATTATACTTCAAACAAACACCAAGATTATATAGGTAGTGCTCGTAAATATACTCAGCAAGTGGATGAGCACAACCCTGTCTTATGATGACACGAGGTGGTATGTCATTAGACATCTTGTATGATAGTGGCAAAACACCCTTCCAACGTTGGGTTCGCCAAACCCTAGTTGATTCACCAAATATAACTACTAAATGATGACCACAGTTCTATTCCCCTGTTACCCCCGCTCGACCCAGCTACACTCTTATTACCTGAAAGGAATTGTGAAGAAAAAGGGTGAGCACAACTAGCTCAGTAAAGAATATCATGACTAAAGATAATTAAATTATCAATAGCCTTCATCAATAATAAATCGTAGATTTAGAACATATGGTAGATGATAAAAATTTCAACCATAGTTGCAGCGGAACGAGCAATCCATTAGAAGAGTCAAATAAACCATAAAGTCTATTATCTTCTCTATGTTAAAAATCCACCAACAATATTTTATTCCTGTAACATTAATCAACAGTTCTGGTCCACAATCATATGAATAACTCATAATCATAATTGTGATTCTAAATTTCTCTTCGTATCCAGGAAGAAGATAATTTTCATCACATGTCTTTACCTGAAACATCAAAGATCATGGTTATACCAAATCACAGTTCATGTTCATAATCATACTAATAAATTGATCTTTGCACTACGGGCCAAAGATATTCATCAATAGTTCATCTTTGCACAACTAGTCAAAGATATTCAACAACATGTCATCTTTGCACTACGGGCCAAAGATATTCATCAACAATTAATCTTTGCACTATGTGCCAAAGATATTCCTCACCGGGTCATGTTCATCTAAACACTGCTCATCTTTGCACCATCGGCCAAAGATATTCATCGAAAAATCATTCATCTTTGCACTATGTGCCAAAGATATTCAGTTATATCATCATTTAGGACTGAGGATGATGAAAAATATTTTAAAGAAAATGAATCTAGTGAAACAAAAGAATAAATATTAAGGATTCGTATTTCAGTTATTCCATGTCCAAAAATACCTCATAAATAATCATAGTGGAGTAAAATTCAAGAATGATCAAAACATGAATACAATCAAAGCTAGTATCCAGAATAGATATTTTAGACAAAAAGAAGAAAATTTCATTTTTCGGTGAATAGTGTCGTATACGTGAATAGTAACTCCGACACTAAAAGATAGAAATTTCATAAAAAAAATCATCATGCTTCGTGAATAGTACTCGTGAATAGTAACTTATGAATAGTAACTCATGAATAGTAACCCCGACATGAAAAGTTCCGAATTTGAATAAAAGTTCAAACCAGTGTTTCGACATAATGATATTGAAGAAATAATATCATTTAAGAAGAAAATAACATCCCTTACCTCAAAAGGATAGTAATTCTGACTGGAATACTGGATATAGTGCTGAAAGAACTAGCACCGTATAGCAATACTCAAGTACTAACATTGTGACAACCACAAAATAGGTCCATTCCATCCAACCCATTCTGAGTCGCCAAATACATGGTACAGAAAACAACTACAACTTTATTGCAACAATTGTCGTGCAAAATACAACAACTCATGTGTTGTGAGTTTTGATATAAATATATATATATATATATATATATATATATATATATATCAACTGTGACTCTTGACACCAACTTGGGTAGCACGTCACCATGACATCTTACATAAAGGTATAGTCAAAAATTGTTTTAGAAATTAATATCTTTGGGAAGTGCTCAAGGAAACCTTCGTACATGGGAGGCCATGCTGCTCAGGTTATGATAGATATCGATGGCTACGTAATTATCCTTGGTCAATCTAATAGACCTCAAAGAAAAACGAGAAGATTACTATCATCTTCTTTCCAATGGTGAGTCTTCTCTTGATATATCATTATCTCCACTGTCTCTAATTGAGAGTTATATTTCAACCAAACACCGAAATTATATAGGTAGTGCTCGTAGATATACTCAGCAAGTGGATGAGCACAACTCTGTCTCATGATGACACGAGATTGTATGTCATTAGACATCTTGTATGATAGTGGCAAAACACCCTTCCAACGTTGGGTTCGCCTCACCCTATTTGATTCACCAAATATAACTATTAAATGATGTATACAACACCTTTCTATACTGCTTAGGGAGAACCTCCACAGCTAGATTGTGACGCCCCCAAAATAGGTATACACAACACCCATTCTGAGTCGCCAAATACATGGTACAAAAAGCAAACTACAACTTCAATAATACAAATGTCGTGTGAAATACGACATAATATATATCGTGAGTTTAAATATAATATTGTCTTCTAGACAATATCTATACTCAAATAAATCCCCATCATAATTATTGATTCATTATTTTACAAAATGGTGAGGACTACTAAACAACTCTCTCTAGAACCTTCATTCCATACCCCGACTAAGACTCGCTACATTCTCGCCTCCCGAGAAGAAAAATGGAACAACAAGGAAAAGGGTGAGCTCAACTAGCCCAAGAAGAATATTATGACTAAGATAATATACAACAAATTATCGTTAGTCTTCAACAGGAAAAATCGATAGAATACAATAGACAACAAGTTTCAGATCAATATTCGCAATGAAAATAATAATTCATAGAAGAGTTACGTAGAGAATGAAATCTACTATAATCTATGAATTTAATACCCATCATCAATATTTTATATCCTCAGTAACATCAATCAATATGCATCCGAATCAAATATTCATCTTTGCACTACAGCCAAAGATATTCATCATTGGTCATGTTCATTTAAACACTGCTCATCTTTGCACTACAGCCAAAGGTATTAATCAATCTGTCGTATGTTCATCTCAACACTGCTCATCTTTGCACTACTGTGCCAAAGATATTCAATAATATCATCATTTAAGACCGAGGATGATGAAAATATTTTTAAAGAAACGAATCCGGTGAAACAAAATGACAAGGATTAAGGATTAAGGATTCGTACTTGGTTTTATCCACATCCAAAAATACCTCAAAAATAATCATAGTGGTGTAAAATTCAAGAATGATCAAAACATGGATACAATCGTAGTTAGTATCCGTAATAGATATTTTGGACAAAAGAAGAAATTTTATTTTTCTATGAATAAGGTCAGATATCGTGAATAAAGGCCGAGTATACGTGAATAGTAACTCTCGACACCAAAAGATAGAAATTCCACAAAAACATCTTCACGCTTCATGAATAGTACTCGTGAATATAAGAATCGTGAATAAGAATTTCGCTTAATAAGAACTCGTGAATAGTAACTCATGAATAAGAACCCATGAATAAGTAAACCCGACATGAAAAAGTTCCAAATTTGATAAAACTTCAGATCAACATTTCAAAGATAATGATATTGAAGAAATAATATCATTACAAAAAATAATATCCCTTACCTCGAAAGATCAAGATTTCTAAATTTGAAACAGGATATAAAGCTATGACTTGGACTTGCAGACCAGATAGCAATACTCAAAGTATACTCAAAATACTCACAAGAATACGCCGATAATATAGAGAGAGAAAACTTGAGTTTCGTGTGATTTTCAATTCTAACCCAAGCACCCTATTTATAGGAAAACGCTTAGAACACCAAAGTTAGTAAAATTTAATATAATATTAATATATTTAATAAATTTCTACGCCCATCTAGACAATCTGATCTCAGCCATCAAGCACATGTTAAAGATGGCCAACAACATTTGAAAAACGTTTTCTTAAAAAACATAATTAAAACTTCCAAAATTAATTATTTTGAGCTTCGTAACTTCAATAATTCATAATAAATAGCCCTTTCATCAGAAAATTCGAATCTCATGAGTTTTATAGGAAATTCAATTCTCTACAACTTTACAGAAGAAAGTTTTTCCAAATTCCAAATAGAAATTGACCGAAATCCACAAACAGTGATTTTACGTGCTATAATCAAATTTCAAACCAATAAATGGGGTCCACCGACATGTTTAACATGTTTTAAACATTTATTGCAACAAAAATACTCTTCCTCCTCAGATACTCATATATCCCACATTCGTTGTAAAAATATCATCAAGTTAATATATTATTAAAATAATATATTTAAATGAATTATTTTATCGAGAAAAAGATAAAATATTAATTTTCAACAATTGTCATTTTAAAATTTTCTCCATCTATATCCACATAAAATCAATATTTTCCTCATCATATAAATCAATAATTAATTATTCACAAATAATATTCTGTAATCACAATATTGACAACCAGCAGGTTCTCAGGAAGAGGGGCTTTCCAATAAGAATTTCTTCATCGGGCGCGCAATTAGGTGACCAAACCTCTCCTTGATGTAACTTTCTAGACATTGCCAATAATGTTATCTAATAATATTATTCGGATAATATGAATTATTGCTTCGATAATGAAAGATATTGTGTAATGACAATTATCAAACAACAAACAAGAATATAAAATATCAACGCAGCAATTATTAACTCAATAAAATATCGAGCAAAGTAATTATCGTAACCATTATTGAGTAGTGCCTTCTTCACGTAAGAATCAATAATTGGTGCAATACCGAAAGTGCTACTATTCAACAACGCCAGATATAGTGTGTTTTAACCACCGGTATTTTAACAAGATAATCTGTGAATAACTCACGCCGCTATTTAAAAACAACTTATATTTGTCGCTTTCTTCATCCAATCACTTTTCAGTTATGGGCCCACACATGGTCGCTGTTGTTGTTATACGAATATTCTCGACAAAGATTTAATATTCCACGACCAAACGAATATTCTCGACGATAATGAATATTTTATAACCACTGCTTAATTTGAAATATTTCAGATATTTAACCCTTAACTATCCACATTAATCAAATCAACCCTTACTATTTCAAAATAATAAATAAAGGAAATTCCTTTTTATTTAAAAATTTCGGGGTCTTACATAGATACCACCGTTCTATTTCCCCGTTACCCTCGTTCGACCCAGCTACACTCTTATTACCTGAAAAGGAATTGTGAAGCAAAAGGGTGAGCACAACTTGTAAGACCCCGAATTTTATAAAATAAAAGTATTCAATTTTCCTATTTAGTAAATGGTTAAATTGATAAAAAGTTAAAGTTAAGGGTGATATATGAATTTTTTCAAAATATGCAAGTGGTTATAAAATATTCATCATTGTTCGAGAATATTCTTTAGTCGTGGAATATTCTTTGTCGCTTGGGAATATTCGCATTTACTGCGTACAATCATTTGTCAGGGCCCCATAATAGAATAATCGTCGGATGAAGAAAACGACAAATTTGAGTTTTTATAAATAATCTGCGGCAGTAGTTGTTACAAGTAATAATCGATGGAATACCGGTGGTTAAAAATAAGAATACGCTGTAGTCGCATAAAGAAGCATACTGTATCAGTAAGACATTATTTTTTTAATTATTGATTCTTACGTGAGAAGGCACTACTCAATAATTTTTACAAAGAATTATCGCTCAATATTTTATTTTATTGATTCAATAATTGTGTGTTGATATTTTATATTATCGTTGTTTTAATAATTGTCACCGACACGAGATTTCCATTATCGATCAATAATTCATATTATTTGAATAATATTATTAGATAAAGCATTATTGGAAATGTCTAGAAAGTTCTCACAAGGAGAGGTTTGGTCACCTAAAGGCCAAGAAGAGAAATTCTTATCGAAAGCCCTCTTCCTGAACCGCCTCGTCATTATTATTATGATTCTCGTAATATTATTTGTGAATAATTAATTATTGATTTATATGATAATGAAATATTTATTTGATGTGGATATAAATGATGGATTTATTTATGTGGTTATAAATGAAGGAATTAATGTTGAGGTATTTTATCAAGATTTTGCCTGATTGGAGGTATTAAAAGATCAAATCGTTGTTCTTACAAACTTTATTGTGTGAGTTATAATTTTTAATCTGACCGTTGGATCGTTGTGATTTTTGGATATGTTATACATATATAAGTTGAGTATATGTCCACAAATTTTGAACCGTTAAAAATGAGCGTATGATTTGTTATAAATTTTAAGATGTGACTGATTCAAAAATTAGGTTATAAATGATTTTGGTGGAAAATTCTAGAATTGGTGGGCCCCACTTTTGGTTGGTGAGAAATGTGCTCAATTGAATTTTTAAATGTGGTGGGTGGGAATAGTAGCAGGTAAAGCCATCAAAGTTGAAAAGTTAAGTCCGCTTGCCGTGCTAACATTTTCCTATAAATAGAGGGCTAAGTTATAATTGAAAATCACACCAGAAACAAGTTTTCTCTCTTTTTCTCTTTAGATTATCGAGTGTATTTTGTGAGTATTTAGATACTTGGTGAGTTGTTATTCTTCAGTGCAAGTTTTCTTCAGCGTCATATCCGATATCCAGTCAGAAGTGTTCTCTTTTGAGGTAAGGGATAGTAAGGGGTGTTATATTCTTCGTAAAATGATATTATTTTTTTCAATATCATTATATCAAAAATATTGATATGAATATTATTGTGGAATTTCTACCTTTTTGAGTCAGGATTACTATTCACGATAATGCATACACTATTCACGATATGGCACTATTCATGTATATGACACTATTTACGATACTGCATCTACGTATCACGAATCACGAAGTACTATTCACGAGTTATTATTCATGAGTTACTATTTTCATCACATGTCTTTACCTGAAACATCAAAGATCATGGTTATACCAAATCACAGTTCATGTTCATAATCATACTAATAAATTCATCTTTTCACTACGGGCCAAAGATATTCATCAACAGTTCATCTTTGCACTACTAGCCAAAGATATTCAACAACATGTCATCTTTGCACTACGGGCCAAAGATATTCATCAACAATTAATCTTTGCACCTGTGCCAAAGATATTCCTCATTGGTCATGTTCATCTAAACACTGCTCATCTTTTTGCACTCATCGCCAAAGATATTCATCGAAATCATTCATCTTTTGACTACGTGCCAAAGATATTCGATTATATCATCATTTAGACCGAGGATGATGAAAAATATTTTAAAGAAAAGCGAATCCGGTGAAACAAAAGAATAAATATTAAGGATTCAGTATTTCAGCTTATTCCATGTCCAAAATACCTCATAAATAATCATAGTGGAGTAAAATTCAAGAATGATCAAAACATGAATACAATCAAAGCTAGTATCCAGAATAGATATGTTGGACAAAAAGAAGAAAATTTCATTTTTCGGTGAATAGTTCCGTATTCGTGAATAGTGCCGTATACGTGAATAGTGTCGATACGTGAATAGTAACTTCGACACTAAAAGATAGAAATTTCACAAAAAAAAATCATCATGCTTCGTGAATAGTACTCGTGAATAGAAACTCATGAATAGTAACCCCGACATGAAAAGTTCCGAATTTGAATAAACGTTCAAACCAGTGTAACAATTATTGAGTAGTGCCTTCTTACTTAAGAATCAATAATTCAAAAATACTGTGCAATATTATTATATTTTAACCACCGAGTATTCCAACAGTGTTAACGGTAACAATTACGCCGTTATTTATAAAAACTCAAATTTGTCGTTTTCTTTATCCGACAGTTATTCTGTTATGGGGCCCACAAATGGTTACTAATCGTCATACAAATATTCCCCGACAAAAAGAATATTCCACGACCAAACGAATATTCCCCGACAACAATGAATATTTTATAACCACTTGCGTATTTTGAAAAAATTCATATATCACCCTTAACTTTAACTTTTTATCAATTTAACCATTTACTGAATTTTAATTATAAGAAAAATTGAATGCTTTTATTTCATAAAATTCGGGGTCTTACAGAGACACCTTTGATCACCACCCAGGGGAACGTGCAACAGGAAGGCAATATTCCTCTTGTAAACAACACTACCGAACAAATGATGAATGATGGGATGTTCAGAAGTTTTTTGCAGTTTATGCAAAACCAGACGAAGGAAACTCGTGCACAGAATATGGGTGGAAATACTAGCAATGTGCGGCTTGTCATAGCTAAGCAGTTCAAAGAGTTGGGACCACCAGAATTTAAGGGAAAGCCGGATCCGATCATGGCGGAAACGTGGGTCAAGCAAATTACCAAGATATTCGATGTCTTGGGATGCACGGAGGAACAGAAAGTTCCATTCGCCACCTTTATGTTCCGCGATGAGGCGAGACTCATCGGTGGGAGTCTCGTGAAGCGCATACCTTGACGCACTTAAAGATGTCTTGGGAAACATTTGTAAACTATTCAATGATAAGTACTTTCCTGAAAGTATTCGGCTATATGAAGGAGGTGGATTTTATCGGATCGAACAAAACAAATACGACGGTGTCCCAAAGACGAGGTGAAGTTTGCAGAGTTATCCAGGTTTGCACCTCATTTGGTCGAAAATGAGGAACGAATGACGAGGATGTTTCTGAGAGGTCTAAAGCCCGAGATTCGGCAATATCTTATATCTCATAAATTTTCTTTATATTCAGATGTTGTAAATGTGGCTCAATTATTAGAGCGAGATAATGAGTATGTGCAAATCAAGGACCACAACTGTGGTCATCTGGGTGGCGCATGACCATCTGAGCAATGACAACCAGAGGGAAGGAAAGCATTCAGACAAAAATGGTAACCACTCTGGTGGTAATCGTGGCCGTGATAATAGAAGGAGCGAGTCGGGAGGAGATTTCAAGAGGAGAAGGTACAACAATGATAACGTGAAGACGTCATCACAAACATCAACTATTTTTAGGGGAGGAGAACGATCACCGGTCGTTTGTTATAAATGCGGGAAAGAGGGACACATCAGCCCAAACTGCCCACAATAATCCAAGGTGTGTTATAACTGTGGAAAGGAAGATCATATAGCTAGAGATTGTCTAGTTACGAAACCAAGTTCAACAAGGATGGTGACTCCAAAGGCTATCCAGGACAAGTCAAAGTCGATGGTTCCTGGAAGGGCGTTTGTCGTGACTGCACAAAACGCGAGGAACCCAAACGAGGTGATCACGGGTAAGCTAATCATAAACTCTTGTGAAGTTTATACCTTATTAGATACTGGTTCTACCCATTCTTTTATCTTTCTTGCTTGTGCTCAACGTTTAAACTTGACTCCATAGAAATTAGACCTTGACTTATCTGTTGAGACCCCGTTAGGAGAAACTTTTATTATATCTACTGTATATAAATCTTGCTTGATTCAAGTCGGTACCATCACATTACCTGCCGACCTTATTTCGTTGAAAATTCTTGCATTTGATGTGATTTTAGGGATTGATTGGTTAACCACGCATCATGCTAAAATTGATTGTTTTCGTAAGGTTGTTAGTTTTCATATTCCTAGCCAACCTATTATGCAAATTCAAACAACCAAACCATTAAAGTCAATCACTGTCATATCAAGCCATAAAGCTATTCGTTTATTGAAAAATGGATGTCAAGCTTTCTTAGCCCATGTCACAGACTTGAACAAAAACACGTCAGATTTGAATACTATTTCCGTTGTTAGTGAATTTCCTGACGTATTTCCTGAAGAACTTCTTGCCTACCCCGTAACGTGAAGTTAAATTCTTTATTGACTGAACCCCGCATAAAGCCCATTTCTAAAACCCCATATCGAATGGCTCCTATTGAACTTCAGGAGTTAAAGGTTCAACCACGTGGAGTTGTTGGACATCGGTTTTATTCGCCCCTAGTACATTTCCTGGGGTGCTCCTATGTTATTCAGTAAAGAAGAAAGACGGAGTATGCGACTTTGATCGATCGCCGAGAATTGAATCATGTCACTATCAAGAATAGGTATCCGCTACCTCACATTGATGACTGTTTGACCCGATTGCAAGGAGCACATTTCTTTTCAAAGATCGATCTTCGCTCGGATATCATCACCAAGATTAAAAGCGAGGATATTCCAAAGACGCGCCGTAATCCTTCGGTATGGGCATTATGAATTCTTAGTCATGTCTTTTGGATTGACTAATGCTCCCGCCGCTTTCATGGATATGATGAACCGGGTATTCAAGGAATATTTGGATCGGTTCGTTGTTGTCTTTATTGATGACATCCTCATCTATTCCAAAAGCCGTGAAGATCATGAGCACCATTTGAAGCCGGTAATCGCAAAGGCTTCGTGATAACAAGCTATATGCCTGTCAAGAAATGCGAGTTCGGCGAGGAAGTAGCATTCCTTGGGCATGTGGTGTCAAAACATGAGTATCCGTCGACCCGGCCAAGATTGAAGCCATACAAAGTTGGGAGCAACCAAAGTCGGTGGCCAATCAAATACGTAGCTACGGGCTTAATTGGTTATTATCGAAGATTCGTGGAAGGATTTTCTCGAATCGCTACTCGCTAACTCAAATTAGACTCGCATGGATATAAAATTCGGTTGGAGCAAGGATTATGAGAAGAGTTTTCAAGAACTCAAGAGAAGACTCATTTTAAGACTGCTCGACAATACCATCCGGTTCGGATGGATTTGTTATCTCTGATGATGCTTTAGGTAAAGGGTTAGGATGTGTTCTCATGCAACATGGGAAAGTCATAGCCTATGCCTCGCGACAACTCAAAGAATATGAGAGAAATTATCCTACTCATGATTCGGAGTTGGCAGCAGTCGTTTTTGCGTTGAAGATCTGGAGACACTACCTGTATGGAGAGAAAGTGGAGATCTATACAGATCATAAAAGCCTCAAATATTTTTTCACCCAAAAGGAACTCAACATGCGGCAACGACGTTGGCTCGAGCTGCTGAAAGATTAAGATCATACCATCCAATATCATCCTGGAAAAGTGAACATAGTAGCTGACACATTGAGTAGAAGATCATATGCGGGTACGAGTGTAATGTTGTTAACACAAAGGCCCATTTTGTATGACTTGCAAAGGATGGAGATAGAGATGAAGGCTCCAAGTACCCACGTGATGATATCAAACATACGACTAGAACCGACTTTAATCGATAAAGTTAAAATTGCTCAAGCTACGGACATGGAGCTGATGCGTATGAAGAAGAAAGTACAAGAAGGTGGTATTCCAGAAGCAAGAATTGATGAAGAAGGAATACTTCGAGTCAACTCCAGACTTTGTGTTCCTAACGATTCTGACTTGAAGCATAGAATCATGATGGAGGCACACAACACACCATTTGCAATCCATCCTGGGAGTACCAAAATGTATCATGATCTTCGACATACATTTTGGTGGAGCAATATGAAAAGAGAGATCGCGGAGTTTATCTCGAGGTGTTTAACTTGTCAACGTGTAAAGGCGGAGCATCAAATGCCAAAGGGTCCTTTACAACCGCTTGAGATTCCGAAATGGAAGTGGGAACACATTACTATGGATTTCGTTACGGGTCTTCCCATTGTTTCTCAAGGCGTAGATGCATTTAGGTTATTGTTGATAGATCAACTAAGTCTGCCCATTTCTTGCCTATACGTGAGACGTATTCCCTTGAACGTCTTGCTAGTATGTACGTGAATGAGATTGTGAGATTGCATGGCATGCCAGTATCCATAGTTTCGGATCGTGACCCAAGATTCACTTCACGATTTTGGGTTAGCTTGCAAAAAGCTATGGGCACGGATTTACGATTCAGTTCGGCATACCATCCTCAAACGGACGGACAATCAGAGAGGACTATTCAAACTCTTGAAGATCTATTAAGACTCTGTGTCCTAGATTTCAAAGGGAGTTGGGATAAGTACCTACCATTGGTGGAATTCTCCTACAACAACAATTATCAAGCAAGTATAGGTGTGGCTCCATTCGAGGCGTTGTATGGAAGAAAATGTCATTCTCCAGTATGCTGGGACGAGGTGGGTGAGGCAACATTGTTGGGACCAGAGTTGGTACGAATGACTACAGAGAAGATCCAAATGATTCGACAACGTATACAAACGGCACAGGATCGACAAAAGAGTTATGCGGATCTTCATCGGAAAGACGTGGAATTTAATATTGGGGATCATGTATTGTTACGTGTTGCACCATAGAAGGGAGTTACAAGATTTGGGAAAAGAGGAAAGCTCAATCCACGATTTGTTGGTCCATTTGAAATTCTCGACCGAATAGGAAATGTGGCCTATAGACTCGCATTACCTCCAAGTATGTCTCGTATTCATAATATTTTTCACATATCTATGCTTCATAAATATGTTAAAGACCCGAACCACATTATTGAGTTAGAACCAGACAAGATAGCCGAAGATTTAACGTACGAGGAGGTACATGTTAAGATCTTGGATAGGAAAGAGCATGTCCTACGCACGAAGGTTATACCACAAGTTAAGATTTTGTGGAGAAACCATGCTATTGAAGATATGACCTGGGAGTTAGAATCAGAAATGAAAGCGACGTATCCTCACCTTTTCAAAACACCAGGTACGTACGTCAATTTCGAGGACGAAATTTCATGAGGGGAGGTTGTAAGACCCCAACTTATTAATGAATAAAATCAAATTTTCTCTAATTATTATTGTGAATAATAAGGTATTAATTTGATATAATACTTTGGTTATGGGTGAAATGTGCAAATTTTTCAAAATAAGCAAGTGGTTATAAAATATTCATTTGTCGGGAAATATTCGTTTGGTCGTGGAATATTCTTTCTGTCGGGGAATATTCGTATGAAGGCGCAGCCATTTGTGGGCCCCATAATGATATAACATTCGGATGAAGAAAACGACAAAATTGAATAACTTGGCGTAGTTATTCAAGTAAGATTTGTTGGAATACGGAAATTGGTTAAAATATAGTAATACGCGTGGTGATGCGTAAGTATACCAGTATTGACAATGATTGTTGAATTATTGATTCTTACGTAAGAAGGCACTACTCAATAATTATTACAAAGTAATTATCGCTCAATATTTTATTTTATTGGTTCAATAATTGCTGTGTTGATATTTTATATTATTGTTGTTTCAATAATTGCCACTGCACAGTATTTCCCATTATCAGATCAATAATTCATATTATTTGAATAATATTATTAGATAGCATTATTGGCAATGTCTAGAAAGTTCTGTCAAGTAGAGGTTTGGTCACCTAATTGCGCGCCAAGAAGGAGAAATCCTTATTGGAAAGCCCTCTTTCCAGGAACTACCTGGTCATCATAAATGTGATTCTGTAATATTATTTGTGAATAATTAATTATTGATTCATATGATAAAGAAATATTTATTTTTGTGGATATAAATGATGGATATATTTATTTTATGTGGATAAAAATGAAGGAATTAATGATGAGGTGTTTTATCAGTATTTTGTCGGTGTGGAGGTATTAAAAATCGTCCGTATGTGGATTTCGGGCATTTTTCGTTTGGAATTTGGAAAAACTTAAACTTTCAAAGTTGTAGAGAATTAAATTTCCTATAGAAACACGCTAGTTTCGAATTTTTCTGATAAAAGAGCTATTTTCTATGAATTACTGAAGTTTCAGAAAATAAAATAATTTTTATTAAATTATGTGCGGGACCCACTTTTGTTTTAACATGTGGGCTGCTGGGATTTTTTTTCAGAAGTGGCATGCTAGTCTTGGTCTTGGTTGGTGCATAGGATTGATATAAGAAATAGGACTGAGCAAGTAACCAAATTGGAACCGAAACCGTACCAAAAACCGCACAAATCGCACCAATTAAAACCGCACCAACGGTTCCGGCGTATGTTGTGGTTTTAGGTTGGTTGAATAACCAAATTTATGGTTTCGGTTTGGTTACTAGCCAAAACCGCAACCATAAAACCGAAACCGCACCATATGTGTGTATGTATATATTTACCATTCACCGCACGTGCTGCTGAATTTGGGAGAAGTGAGTTTGGCACTATCTTGTGTAGCTTAATTAGTATCTCTCGTCCAATCATAGTAGTACTTGGTGGTTTAATTTTACATAACAGTATGCACTTCTTAATGATGAAGGTGGGCATTGTGCAATGAAATAAACTCAAAATTACTATACTAGTTTTTTATTTATTTATTGTACGTACTTGTTTTCCTCTTATTGATGACATTTTCCCCCTATTTTATTTATGTATGTATGGGTGTGCAAACATTATGGATGAAACATGAAACATAACTTTTTGGCATTCATATAAGTGCTGATAAGACTGAGAAAAGTCCCGCACCTACTCCTTCATTCAAGAAATTAAAAGACATGCACAGAGGTTAATTGCTCATTTTGTATTTTGATTTAGAAAATATTCCACAGTTTCCATGTAATGAAGAAGTTGTTGCAGAAAAAATTTACATTTTAGATAGTTTATAGTTTTCATTGTTGTATTTGTCTACATTAATGAACTTATATCAATCTCGAAAACAGAGAGCTTATTTTATATCAATTGTTGTTTCAATTGGTTTTGAAACCGAAACCGCACCGCACTTTTAAAACCGCATCGCACCAATCACAAGCGGTTTCATGTGCGGTTTTGGATTTATAAAACCGCACCTAAGCGGTTTCGGGTGTGATTTCGACTTCAAACCGCACCAAACCGCACCATGCTCACCCTAAATAAGAAATAATATTATTTTATTATTTAGTCTCCTATGGCGTTCTAGTATTTTTCCTATAAATAGACGTTTAAGTTAGAATTGAAAATCACACCAGAAACAAGTTTTCTTTCTCTCTATATTATCGAGCGTATTTTAGTAAGTATTTAGATACTTTGAGAATTGTTATTCAGTGAAAGTTTCTGTCAGCACTATATCCGAAATTCAGTCAGAAGTACCGTTATTTTGAGGTAAGGGGTGTTATATTCTTCTTAAAATGATATTTTCTTCAATATCATTATACCGAAATGTTGGTATGAACTTTAAATCAAATTTGGAACTTTTTGTGTCGGGGTTACTATTCATGTATCACGATCTTATTCACGATATCAAAGACTATTCATTTAATACGGCAGACTATTCAATTAGAAAAATGAAATTTTCTTTTTTTTGTCTAAGATATCTATTATGGTTACTATCTTTGATTGTATCCATGTTTTGATCTTTATTTATGAATTATGCTTCAAAATTAGTTATTATGGAGTATTATTGATCTTGGATAAACTGTGATACGAATCCCTAATATTTGTCAAAGTGCATCTCATTTGGATTCGTTTTCTTTAAAAAAATTCATCATCCTCACCCCTAAATGATGATATTCTTGAATATCTTTGGCACAGTAGTGCAAAGATGAATGATTACTAATGAATATCTTTGGCCGTAGTGCAAAGATGAGCAGTGTTGAGATGAACATGACTAATTTGGTGATACAAATGAATATCTTCGTTCTGCGGTGCAAAGATGAATATTTGATTAAAGATGTATATTGATTGTTGTTACTGAGGATAAAATATTGATGATGGACTTTTAAATCTTAGAAGATAGTGGAATTCTTTCTACTTGACTCTTCTAATGGATTGTTGTTTCATTGCGATTGTTGATCTAAAACTTGTTGTCTATTATATTTTATCGATTTTTTCCTGTTGAAGACTAATGATAATTTGTTGTATATTATCTTAGTCATAATATTCTTTACTGGGCTAGTTGAGCTCACCCTTTTCCTTTTTGTTCCATGTATTTGGCGACTCAGAATGGGTGTTGTGTATACCTATTTTGGGGGCGTCACAGTTGGTATCAGAGCTTAGGGATATGATCTCTGGCGGAGATCGGGGAATAGAACTAGGAGGGGAGAGACGAGTAAATCCTTCGCTAGTGTGTCCTACCTAAGCTTATTTGTTAGTTGGTCAGTATATAGGGATATTATGTGATATATTGATTTCCTTAATTAACCCTTGTTTTATGCGATGATTTGAGAATGTCGTCGAGAATATTAATGATGGAGTAAATGAGACCGTGGAGATGCCTGTCTTACCAACGAGGAGAACGTGCAAATGGTGGCAATGTTCCTCCTGTGAATAACACCACCGAAAGGAGATGATGAGCAGGGGGATGTTTAGAAGCTTTTTGCAGATTCATGCAAAATCGCACGAGGAGACTCGTGTTCAAAATCTGAGGAGGAAATGATAGCAATTCACGGGTGGTCACAACCAAGCGATTCAAAGAGTTGGGACCACGAGCACTGGGAAAGCCGGATCCGATTAAGGTGGAGACGTGGGTCAAACAAATTACCAAGATATTCGATGTCTTGGGATGCACGGAGAACAGAAAGTTCCATTCGCCACCTTTATGTTCCGTGGCGAGGCAGACATTGGTGGGAATCGTGAAGCGTACCCATCCACCGCACTTTCGGCATGTCATGGGAGACGTTTGAGAAGCAGTTCAATGACAAGTACTTCCTCGAAAGTATTAAATGGCTATATGAAGGAAGTGGAGTTTATTAGACTAGAAGCGAGAATAAATGGCGATTTGTCCCAAAGACGAGGCGAAGTTCGCGGAGTTATCCGTGTTGCACCTCATTTGGTGGAGAATGAGGAACGATGACGGCGGATGTTTCGAGAGGTTTGAAACCCGACATACGTCAAGTATCTCATTTCTCATAAATTTTCTCTCTATTCGGATGTTGTCAGCAGGCTCGGTTGTTAGAGCGAGATAACGAAAGTACGTTCAACCGAGGGACCATAACCGAGGATCATATCAAGAAGATAGCGATCATCGAATAATGATAACTCATGGAGAAAGAAACAGACGGACAAAAATGGTTACCACTCTGGTGGTAATCATGGCCATAAAAAAGAAGAAGAAGAGAGTGGGAGGAGATTTTAAAAAGAGGAGATTCAACAACGACCGTGTGAAGACGTCGGCGCTTGAAGAGCAACTAGTTTTAAGGGAGGAGAAACGACCACCGGTCATATGCTACAAATGCGAAAAAGAGGGACATATATCACCAAAGCGCCCACAACAGTTCAAGGTATGCTATAATTATGGAAAGGAAGGATATCGCTTCGAGATTAGACAAGAATGGCGAAACCTAGTTCAATGAGGGACGGTGACTCAAAAGATCGTCCCGTAAAAGTCAAAGTCAACGATTCGGAAGAGCGTTTGTTGTGATGGTCAAAATGCGAGGAACCCGAACGAAGTTAGCACGCAGGTTAGTTAATTATAAATTCTTGCGAAGTATATACCTTACTAGATATTGGTTCTACCCATTCTTTTATCTCTCTTACTTGCGCTCAACGTTTAAACTTGACTCCGGAGAAATTAGACTTTGACCTATCTGTGGAAACTCCATTAGGAGAAACTTTCATTACATCCGTTGTTTAAAAATCTTGCTTGATTCAAGTTGGCACTATCACATTACCTATTAACCTTATTTCTATAGAGATATTTGCTTTTGATGTGATTTTAAGGTTAACTACTCATCATGCCAAATTGATTGCTTTTGTAAGGTTGTTAGTTTTCATATTTCTAAGCAACTTTGTTATTCGAATTCAAGCAATCAAACCATTGTAGTCAAACATTTTCATATCAAGCCATGAAGTCATTCGTTTATTACGGATGTCAAGTTTTCTTAGTCCATGTTATGGATTTGAATAAAGACACGTCAGATTTGAATAATATTCCTGTTGTTATTGATTTTTCCTAACGTATTTCTGAAGAATTTCTTGGCTTACTCCCAAAGCTTCGATATTAAATTTTGTATCGACTTTGAACCCCAGACAAAACTCATTTCTAAAATCTCATATCGAATGGCTCTATTGAACTTCGTGAGTTAAAAATTCAACTATAGAATTTGGTACTGAGCCTTTATCTTGTGACTTCCTTTGTGGAATTCACCTAAGCCGAACTCTCTGTAGGGACGTCATATTCGATGCGATAGTAAAGCGATAGGTGTCATTGTGACGTCTTATCCAAGATTGGGATATGAGTCACGATTGAGAGCAACCTAAGTCGATTATCGAAAGACGTAGCTTTCTAGGCTTAGTTGGTTATTATCGGAGATTCGTTGAAGGATATTCTCGAATCGCTATTCCATTAACTTGGTGACTTCGTAGAGATACAAAATTCGAATGGAGCAAGGAATGTGGGAAGAGCTTCAAGAACTCAAGAGGAGACTCATTTCAAAGACATGTTACGATCGTGCCATCCCGAAAAGCGAACGCGGTAGTGGTGACGCGATGAGTAGAAGATTATATGCGGAACGAAAAGTGCGATGATGTCAAGTATCATGACAGAGCCAACTTTAATAGAAAAAGTTAAGGTTGCTCAAGCCACCGAATTCAAGGCGATGCGTATGAAGAAGAAAGTACAAGAAGGAGCTATTCGAGCGAGAATTGATGAAGAAGGAATACTTGAGTCCACTCTAGACTTTGTGTTCCTAACGACTCTGATTTGAAGTACAAGATTATGATGGAGGCACACAATACGCCATTTGCAATCCATCCTGGAAGTACTAAAATGTATTATGATCTTCAACATACATTTTGGTGGAGCAATATGAGGAGAGAGATCGCGTAGTTTATCTCGAGATGTTTAACTTGTCAACGTGTAAAGGCGGAGCATCTTGTACCTAAGGGTCCGTTGCAACCACTTGAGATTCCGGAATGGAAGTGGGAACACATTACTATGGATTTCGTTACGGGTCTTCCTGCGGTTTCTCAAGACATCAATGCTATTTGGGTTATTGTTGATAGATTAACCAAGTCTGCTCATTTCTTACCGATACGAGAGACTTATTCCCTTGAACGTCTTTCTCGTATGTACGTAAATGAGATTGTGAGATTGCATAGCATGCCAAGATCCATAGTTTTAGATCGTGACCCAAGATTCACTTCATGATTTTGGGTTAGAAAGCTATGGGCACAATTCACGATTGATTTGGCATACCATCCTCAAACGGATGGGCAATCAGAAAGGACTACTCAAACTCTTGAAGATATATTAAAACTCTGTGTCCTAGATTTCAAAGGAAGTTGGGATAAGTACTTGCCATTGGTGGAATTCTCATACAACAATAGTTATTAAACAAATATAGGCATGGTTCCATTCGAAGCATTATATGGACGAAAATGTCGGGATGAGGTGGGTGAAGCAACATTGTTGGGACCCGAGTTAGTACGTATGACTACCGAAAAGATCCAAATGATTTGACAACGTATACAAACGGCACAAGATCGACAAAAGAGTTATGCGGATCTTCATCGAAAGGACGTGGAATTTAATGTAGGGGATCATGTATTGTTGCGAGTTGCTCCATGGAAGGGAGTTACAAGATTTGGGAAGAGAGGAAAGCTCAATCCACGATTTATCGGTCCATTTCAAATTCTTGGACCGAAAGTAGGAAATGTAGCCTATAGACTTGCGTTACCTCCGAAGTTTGTCTCGTGTTCATAATGTGTTTCACATATCCGTACTTCAGTAAATATGTGAAAGACCCGAACCACGTTATTGAGTTAGAACCGGACGAGATAGCCAAGACTTAACGTATGAGGAGGTAATTGTCAAGATGTTGGATAGGAAGGAGCATGTCCTACGCTTGAAAGGTTATACCACAAGTTAAAGTTTTGTGGAGGAATCATGCTATAGAGGAAATGACCGGGAGTTGGAAAGCGGAAATGAAAGCGAGGTATCCTCACCTTTTCAAAACACCAGTACGCACGCCAATTTCGAACGAAATTTCATAAGGAGGGAGGTTGTAAGACCCCAAATTTTTAAATAAAAGGAATTTCCTTTATTTATTATTTTGAAATAGTAAGGGTTGATTTGATTAATGTGGATAGTTAAGGGTTAAATATGCAAATATTTTAAATTAAGCAAGTGGTTATAAAATATTCATTATAAATCGGGAATATTCGTTTGGTCGTGGAATATTCATCTTCGTCGAGGAATATTCGTATAAATGCAAGCAAAACCATGTGTGGGCCCCATAACGGAAAGTGATTGGATGAAGAAAACGACAAATATAAGTTGTTTTTAAATAACGGCGTAGTTGTTACCGTTAATACTGTTAAAATACCCGGTGGTTAAAACACACTAATACGCGTTGTTGAATAGTAGCACTCGGTATTGCACCAATTATTGATTCTTACGTAAGAAGGCACTACTCAATAATGGTTACAGTAATTACTGTTCAGTATTTTATTGAGTTAATAATTGCTGCGTTGATATTTTATATTGCTATTGTTTCAATAATTGTCATTACACAGTATCTTTCATTATCGAAGCAATAATTCATATTATCTGAATAATATTATTAGATAACATTATTGGCAATGTCTAGAAAGTTCATACAGGAGAGGTTTGGTCACCTAATTGCGGCGCAAGAAGAAGAAATTCTTATTCGAAAGCCCCTCTTTCCAGGAACCGCTTGGTTGTCAATATTGTGATTCGTAATATTATTTGTGAATAATTAATTATTGATTTATATGATGAGGAAAATATTGATTTTATGTGGATATAGATAGAGAAAATTTTTAAAATGACAATTGTTGAAAATTAATATTTTATCTTTTTACGATAAAATAATTCATTTAAATATATTATTTTAATAATATATTAATTGGTGATATTTTTACAACGAATGTGGGATATATGAGTATCTGAGGAGAAAGAGTATTTTTTGTTGCAATAAATGTTTAAAACATGTTAAACATGTCGGTGGACCCCATTTATTGATCGAAATTTGATTATAGCACCGTAAAATCGCCTGTTTGTGGATTTTGGTCAATTTCTATTTGGAATTTGGAAAAATTTTCTTACGCAAAGTTGTAGAGAATTGAATTTCCTATAAAAACTCACGAGATTCGAATTTTCTGATGAAAGGGCTATTTATTATTAATTATTGAAGTTCAAGTTCAAATAATTGATTTTTGAAGTTTTAAATATTTATATTCACAAAACGTTTTTTGTGTTTGGTGGGCATCTTTAACACATGTCATGTTGCTGAATTCAGATGTTTGATGCGTAGGAGGATGTAGAAAAAATTATAATATTAATTTATTAAATTTTACGCTTTGGTGTTCTAAGCAATTTCCTATAAATAGGGTGCTTAGGTTAGAATTGAAAATCACACCGTAAATCGAAGTTTTCTCTCTATATTATCGAGCGTATTCTTGTGAGTATTTTGAGTATAGTTTGAGTATTGCTATACTGGTGCAAATTCAAGTCATAGCCTATATCCAGGTGTTTCAAATTTGTAAGATCTTGATCTTCGAGGTAAGGATATTATTTTTTTTCAGTAATGATATTATTTCTTCAATATCATTATCTTTGAAATGTTGATCTGAAGTTTTATCAAATTTGGAACTTTTTCATGTCGGGGTTACTATTCACGAGTTCTTATTCACGAAGTTCTTATTCACGAAGTTCTTATTCACGAGTTCTTATTCACGAGTACTATTCATGAAGCGTGAAGATGTTTTTTGTGGAATTTCTATCTTTTGGTGTGTGGAGTTACTATTCACGTATATGGCATTATTCACGATATCAAGCACTATTCACGATATCTTGTATTATTCAATAGAAAAATAAAATTTCTTCTTTTAAGTCAAAACATCTATTCCGGATACTAACTCGATTGTATCCATGTTTTGATCATTCTTGAATTTTACACCACTATGATTATTTTTTTGAGGTATTTTTGGGCGTGGATAAAACCAAGTACGAATCCTTAATCCTTAATCCTTGTCATTTTGTTTCTTTGGATTCGTTTCTTTAAAAATATTTTTCATCATCCTCGCCTTAAATGATGATATTATTGAATATCTTTGGCCCTGTAGTGCAAAGATGAATGATTTTGAAGAATATCTTTGGCTCAGAGTGCAAAGATGAGCAGTGTTTGAGATGAACATGACCGATTGATTAATATCTTTGGCCTCAGTAGTGAAAAAGATGAGCAGTGTTTAAATGAAAATGACCGGTGATGAATATCTTTGGGCCCTGTAGTGCAAAGATGAATATTTGATTCAGATGCATATTGATTGATGTTACTGAGGATAAAATATTGATGATGGACCGTTAAATTCATAGATTATAGTAGATTTCATTCTCTACGTAACTCTTCTATGAATTATTATTTCATTGCGAATATTGATCCGAAACTTGTTGTCTATTGTATTCTATCGATTTTTCCTGTTGAAGACTAACGATAATTTGTTGTATATTATCTTAGTCATAATATTCTTCTTTGGGCTAGTTGAGCTCACCCTTTTCCTTGTTGTTCCATTTTTTTCTTCTCGGGAGGCGAGAATGTAGCGAGTCTTTAGTCGGGGTATGGAATGAAGGTTCTAGAGAGAGTTGTTTAGTAGTCCTCACCATTTTTGTAAAATAATGAATCAATAATTATGATGGGGATTTATTTGAGTATAGATATTGTCTAGAAGACAATATTATATTTAAACTCACAGTATATATTGTCGTATTTCACACGACATTTGTATTATTGAAGTTGTAGTTTGCTTTTTGTACCATGTATTTGGCGACTCAGAATGGGTGTTGTGTATACCTATTTTGGGGGCGTCACAACATCGATACGTGAAAAACGTTATGAACACGCGACATACTTAGCGTTAAGGCGAGTCTATAGGCCACTGTTCCTACTCGATCGAGGATTTCAAATAAATCGAAGGCTTGAGCTTTCTTCTCTTCATCGACTCTTACTTCTAGAATAACTCATTCTTGCACCTTCTTCTTTATATTCATCAGCTCCAGTGTGTAGCTTGAGCGGTTTTAACTTTATCAATTAAAGTCGATTCTACTCATATATTTAACATCATAACGTGGGTACTTGGAGCCTTTAACTCTATTTCCATCCTTTGTAAGTTATACAAAATAGGTCTTTGTGTTCAACAATCGCACTCGTACTCGCATACAATCTTCTACTCAACGCGTCAGCTACCATGTTCGCTTTTTTAGGATGGTATGGTCAGAACAGGTGCCGAAATGAGTCGCATCTTGAGCTCTTGGAAAATCTGCTCGCATTCCTCGCTCGATACAAATTTTGTATCTTTTCGAGTCAGCTAAGTTAATGGATTAGCGATTCGAGAAAATCCTTCCACGAATCTCTGATAGTAATCAGCTAAGCCTAGAAAGCTACGTATTTCGATTACTGACTTAAGTTGCTCTCAACTATGACTCATATCCCAATCTTGGATAGCACGTCACAATAGCACCTATTGTTTTACCACCAAACAAATATAGCGTCCCCTACGGAGAGTTTGGCTTTGGTGCATTTCACAAATGAAGTTACCAGATAGAGGCTTGAGTACCAACTCTTGTAGTTGGGTTTTTTAACTCCTGAAGTTCAATAGGAGCTATTCGATAAGAGAGTTTAGAAATGGGTTTTGTACCAGGTTCAAAGTCGATACAAAATTCAATATCACGCTCTGGGGGTATGCCAGAAAATTCTTCAGGAAATTCACTAACAACAGAAATATCATTCAAATCTGACGTATTTTTGTTTAAATCCATGAAATGGGCTAAGAAAACTTGACATCCGTTTTTCAATAAATGAATGGCTTTATGGCTTGATATGAAAGTGTTTGACTTCAATGATTTGGTTTCTTGAATTCGCATAACAGGTTAGTTAGGAATATGAAAACTAACAACCTTACAAAAATAATCAATTTTGGCATGATGAGTAGTTAACCAATCAATCCCTAAAATTACGTCAAATGCAAGTATCTTTAAAGAGATAAGATCAACAGGTAATGTGATTGTGCCCATTTGGATCAAACAAGATTTATAAATTGTGGATATGATAATAGTTTCTCCTAACGAAGTCTCCACAGATAAGTCAAAGTCTAATTTCTCTGGAGTCAAGTTTAAACGTTGATTACAAGCAGGAGAAATAAAAGAGTGGGTAGAACCGGTATCTAATAAGGTATAGACTTTGAAAGAATTTATAATTAACTAACCCGTGCTAACTTCGTTCGGGTTACTCGCTCTTTGAGAAGTCACGAAAAACGCTCTTCCTGAAACCACCGACTTTGTTTTGTCTGTATCCACCTTTGGTGTCACCGTCCCAACTGGACTTGATTTCGCTACAAGACAAAATCGAGATATGTGACCATCTTTTTCACAACTAAAACATATCTTGGAAAGCTGTGAACAATTTGGACTTATATGTCTCTCCTCTCCGCATCTGTAGCATCTAACTGGCGGTCGTTCTCCTCCCCTAGAATTTGTTGTTGGTCTTTGGTGTTGTTGCTTAAGCGCCTTCCCATCATCGTTAAATCTTCTCTTGAAATTTTCACTTGAATCATTTCTTCTATTATCTTGGCCATGATTACCACCAAAGTGGTTACCATTTCTGGCATGATAATTTCCTCCACAATGGTTATCATTGTTCCGATGACCGTTGCCACCGGTACGATTATTATCGTATTGTTGCTCGTTATCCTTCGGTTGGGCTGGCTCATTATCGTGCTCCAATAACTAAGCCATATTCACTACATCTGAATATAAACAAAGTTTGTGAGAAATGAGGTATTGACGTATTTCGGGTTTCAAACCTCGCAGAAACATTCGCGTCATTCTCTCCTCATTATCAATCAAATGGGATACAAATCGGGACAACTCGGCAAACTTAGCTTCGTACTGTGACACGTTCATATTGTTTTGCTCCAGCTTGATGAACTCAACATCCTTCATGTGACGAATACTTTCAGGAAAGTACTTGTCATTGAACAATTCTTGGAACTTCTCCCAAGACATCTTCAGTGCGGCAGGTTGAGTACGCTTTTCCGATTCCCACCAGTAATCTGTCTCTCCTCGCAACATAAAGGTGGTAAAGGGAACCTTTTGCTCCTCGGAACATTCCAAGATATCAAATATCTTGGTGATCTGCTTTATCCACGTCTCTGCCGTAAGTGGTTCTGGCTTTCCCAAAAACTCCGGTGGTCCCAGCTCCTTGAACTGCTTAGCGGTGACCATCCGAGAGTTGCCAGTGTTTCCACCTGCATTTTGAACAGGAGTAGTCCCTCTCGTCTGATGTTGCATGAATTGCATAAAGCCTTTGAACATCCCATCGTTCATCATTTGATCGGTGTTGTTGTTTACCTGAGGATTATTGCCATCCTGATGCACATTATCCTGGGTATTGATCGTTGGTGACTCAACGGTCTCATATGCTTTATTGCTTATCACAACATTTTTAGATGTCATTTTCAAACACTGTCACAAAACAAGGGTTAATTGACATATCACATATTATCTCTATACTATGACCGACCAATTAAATACCAAATAAACTTAGGTAGGTCATACTAGCGAAGGAATTCCCCATCTCTCCCCTCCTAGTTCTTGTCTCACACCTCAGCCAGGGATCATATCCTTAAGCTTTGATATTAAATTATAGCATATTAAAAAATAGGTATACATCACACTATTACGAGTCGCCAAATACATGATGTAGAAACAAATACAACTCACAATTATATGTGTTGTCGTATTTTTTGCGATAATGTATTCTTGACAGTTGTATTTATTTACATGTACCATGTATTTGGCGATTTCGAATGGGTGATGTATACCTATTTTGGGCGTCACAATTATTATTATATTTTATTAAACTTGAAATATTTTACTAGTTATACATTGTTGGTAATTTTATTTGAATTAATTATATAATATTTATTATATTTTAATCTTAATCCTAAGTTTGTATCAACTAATATAAAGGTAAATTAATAAAATATTGTATTCAGACATACAATAAAGATTGATTATCAAATAACTTTAGCTCTATTTTATACAAAAATTCTATTTTAATAAGCTCTTATTACATAATTTGGAAGTGGTTAGTATGAAATTCATTTTTTAGTAAGTTAATCGATTGACCAATAGAGTCTTCGATAATGAGCGAGGGCTACATATGTGTCGGCAAGATTCTATTGGTCAATTGACCAACTTACCCAAAAATGAACTTCATACTAACCGGATCCACATAATTTTATCAACTTAAGACAATAATAATACCTTGGTTGCTAAATCAATAGATATATACAAGTTTAGTTGCTACTCCCTCCTTTCCTTAATATAGGTCATTTTAGAGTTGTGCACAAGTGTTAAGGAAATGATTGTAAAACATTAAATATACTATCAATTGTCTATATTGCCCTTGTATTGGAAAAAGAGAATTGTTATTTATTAGGCAAAAAATAGTGAGAGAACCAAAGTTATATTTATTACTTGGGGTAATATTGGAAACAAAACAATTAATGCTTACTTGAAATTCTCAAACAACTTATATTTAGGAACAAAAATATTTCTCTAAAACGACTTATATTAAAGAACGGAGGGAGTAGTAGTTTATTTCCTCGTGAGAGGACCCGTTAGTCTTTTCATATTGTTAAATTTATAAAAATTGTATGTGGATAAAAATATAAATGGGTTAAATACACTTTTCGTCATTCTACTAGGGATCGGTTTACAAATATATCATCGAACTGATTTTTTTTACGGTCAACTCATTGAACTATTCGTTATTTACAAAAAATGATTTTGCCGTCTATGTCTGTTAACCATTTAACAGAAAAATGACATGACATTACTAGCAAATCTATGTGTACAACTGTACCAGGAGGAAAAGCTGAATTGGATAACTAATTAAATTAAATAATACTCATTTCTATAACAAATACTTAAACAAAATATAAATCAAATGAATATACATAATAAATAATTAAATTAAATTAATTAATTAATATAAATTAATGAATTCATATTTTTTCATAAATTAATCTCTTTTAATGAATAATTTTTTCAAATGTATTTATATAAATTAATGAATTCATATTTTTTTAATTTTTAAATATTTTAATTATTTTTTTTTTTTTTTCCATTATCGCCGATCCTCCTCCTGCTCCTCCATCTTCCCTAGTTTCCCTTCCTCTTTCTCTCTCCTCAAACAACTCTTCTCCGCCTCTCTCTCTCCCTCTCCCTCTCCCTCTCCCTCTCCTCCACCCCCCATACAACAAACCCATTAACCAAAACACCCATTTCACTAAAACCCCATAAACGATCCCTAAACTATCCACCACCAAAATCAACTCTTCCTAATCTTCATCAGACTCTGCAAACTCAGATTTCAAAGAAGAAAACCCAAGAACAACATTGTCAACAACAAAAGGAATCGACAAATCCAAGTTCTAAAACTCCAACTCAGATCCGTAGCCGGAAATAGCCGAAATCCAAATCTAATTCAATATTTTCTTCACCACAAATGCAAATAAAATGTATTTATTTATATTAAAAACTACCACAACTCTTCTCCTCCATCTTTAGTCAAATTCCAGATCCCAGGGATATGGGCTGGGTTTTCTTTTTCTGCAACTTTGTGGAGGCGGTGATGGAGAGGGAAGGAAAATCAGCAAACGCCGCCGCCGTGGAGTGGTTGTTTGCGTCGGCAATTTTTCGGAACTGTGTTACTGAACTTGGAGATGATGAACTCTGTGTTACTGAATATGGGTTTGTTGATGACATTTAGGATTTTTAAGAAAAAGAGAGAGATAATAATAATAATAATAATAATAATAATAATAATAATTATTATTATTATTATTATTATTATTATTATTATAATTGATGTTTGAAGGGTTTGTTGATGAAAATAAAATAAATAACATAACATAAAATAAAATTTGTCAAAGTAAAAATATAAATAATTTTCATTATTAAAGTTGAAAGTATTATGACAAAATTAGTAATATAACATGTCAGACATTTATATGTTATATTACTAATTTTAGTTTTATCTCAAAGAGAGTTTAATAAAATTAATGAATTTAATGAGTTATTTAAATTAAAAGAAAATTACATATTTATGTGTAATTTATATAATTTATTTAAAATTGTATCGAAAAAAATTTGTATGTTATAATATCAAAGTTTTATCATACCAAACAAATATTAATGATTAAAATAAAGTTTAAAAATTTTATTTTTATTGTACTTTTATTTTGAATGGATTATATTATTTATTTGATTTTGATTAGTTTAGCATTAAATTTATAAGAGTTTCCATCTAGGCATGCTAGAAAGAAAAATACTGTGACATATAAGTTTTCTCTCTCTCACGCGGTATTACATGTCATTTTTCCGTCCAAAGTCAAACAATTTAACAAAATTAATAACGGTTTGTAAAAAAAATTGTAGTTTAGTGAGTTGAATGTAAAAAAAATCAGTTCGATGATACATTTATAAACCGACCTTTAATAGAATGAGAAAAAATATATTTAATCCAAATATAAATAAGAAAAATTCAAATACACTCGGTCTAATTTTTATGTACGCCTACAATAGCTCTTAAATTTAAGATATTTTTATTTATTTTTTTAATCTTTATTATATCTACAGACAGCTAATTCACAGCTTATCTAACTTCTAGACGTATATGTAGTAGTAGTATATTCTTCTTTCTTAACTTATATAACGACTTATTAAACCTTCTAATTAATAAAAACCATAATAACAGCGCAGATTTGCACAGCATACATTAAATTACACCATTATTCTTTAATGTAGTATTACCCTTTTAAATAAAAGCCGGAGCAGATAATTATTACTCCCTCCGTTCTTTAATATAAATCATTTTAGAGAAATATTTTTATTCTTTAATATAAGTCGTTTGAAAATTTCAAATAAGCATTAATTGCTTAGTTTCTAATATTACTCTAAGTATTAAATATAACTTTGATTTTCTCACTATTTTTTGTCCAATAAATAACAATCTCTTATTCTAATACAAGGGCAATATAGACAATTGATATTATAGTTAATGTTATACAATTATTTTCTTAATACTCACAACACAACTCTAAAACGACTTATATTAAGGAACGGATGAAGTATATTAGGTAATTGTTAAATTCACAATATTTTTTGTTATTTCCACAACAAAAGTGTCGATGTAGATGTATAGCGACGGTGAAAATTGTCGCTATAGGATCTATAGCAACACTTTTATTGTGAAAATAATAATTTCTATTGTGGATTTAACAATTCTCAGTATATTATTATAAACTTTAAATAATCCACGTTATTATGACGTTTCACAGTCCACATCGGCTCAGTCACAAGAGCGGCAAACAAAAAATCCCATCCCGCCACGTGTCCTTCCATCCTTACCCAATAAAACTGATTCATCACCATCCCTACAATTCAAGTTCCGCAAATCCAACGGCCCGATCGATCAAGTAGGACCCATTCAATTCAAGTGTTTATTAGAAGGAAGGAGGATAAGGGGAAGGGCAATTTGGTCAGAGGAAAAAGTATAAAGAGTTGGTCGATTATAGAAACCGTCAACTTCGGCCCGACAGGCTGTATACAGCTGTGTCCAACCACGCACACAGTGAAGAGGCGAGAGACAGAGAGTATGTAAGCTTCTTCTCCTCTCTATCTTTCTCTCACATAAATTCTAGAGAGAGAAAAACAAATTTTTAGTTAGCAAAAGAAAATTCTAGAAAGGAAGAAGATGAATATGGAAGTTGTAGAATTGTTACAGATTGGTGGGAAATGCGGATTCTAATGGATTCTTCCATAACTGTTACAGCTTGCGTTTGTACTTGATTCCATTATTTTTAAGCTCAAATTCCATTCTCAAACCCTCTGTTTCTTATTTTCTTCTACTTATTCGAATTGATTCGCCGAAAGAGAATTAAGAATGGATCCGTGTCCATTCGTTCGACTCTCTATTGGTAATTTAGCGCTGAAATTTCCGGTGGCTTCAAAACCTGCTCGGTCCGTCATACACCCTTCTTCCTCGCCGTGTTTCTGTAAAATTAAGCTGAAGAAGTTTCCGGTACAGACTGCCGTCGTTCCGTGTGTACTGCCGGAGAACAGTTTCGCCGACGGCCAGTTGCAAACCCTGGCGGCGAGTTTTCATTTGAGTAAATCCGAGCTTGATAGCCTCGCTGGAAAGTCTTTATTCGGCGGGAAGGTGTACTTGAAAATCGCGATTTATACCGGTAGGAGAGGCACAACTTGCGGCCTGAACTCCGGTAGGCTGTTGGGGAAGGTGGCGGTGCAGTTGGATCTTGCGGGAAGTGATACTAGGGCGTGTGTTTTTCACAATGGCTGGATTACGGTTGGCAAAGATGATAAAACCTCGAGCGCTAAGTTTCACTTGAATGTGAAAGCTGAACCGGATCCACGGTTCGTGTTTCAGTTCGACGGAGAGCCGGAGTGTAGTCCGCAAGTTTTTCAGATCCAAGGCAACATTCGTCAACCGGTTTTTACTTGCAAATTCAGTTTCCGGAGCACGGGCGACCGCAATCAGAGAACAAGGTTAGTCATTAGGGTTTAATTTTCTTTGGAATTGATTTTTTTTTATTTTCTGTTAAAACACAAGCTTAGATTCTTTCTTTCTTCACATTTTTTGCCGCATAAATACAAATGTTCGAAATTAGAAGAACAAAAAGCTTGCTCAGATTGTACGGTAAAGTAATAGTTCACGAAAATAGCATTTTGGAATCTAAAACATGAATTAACACTTAACTTTACTCTTAGAACCAAATCTAAAGGTTAAAAATAGGTTCTTTCTGTTTCTTCCTTTTGGTTTAAGGTTAAATTTGATTCAAATTGAGGGAATAAAGAGTTTGATTACTACTTTTTAAAATAATAAATTCCGAATTTATAATTAATTATAGTTCCTTTTTTTAATTAAATTTTCAGATCATTACAATCTGATGCAACCGGTGCAAGAGGATGGTTAAGTTCGTTTGGTAGTGAGAGAGAGCGGCAAGGAAAAGAACGAAAGGGCTGGTCAATCACCGTCCATGACCTCTCCGGTTCGCCAGTCGCTGCAGCATCTATGGTGACTCCATTTGTAGCCTCGCCCGGTTCAGATCGGGTCAGCCGGTCCAACCCTGGTTCCTGGCTCATTCTCCGACCAGGGGACGGCACCTGGAAGCCCTGGGGCCGGCTCGAGGCCTGGCGCGAACGTGGCACTCATGACGGCCTAGGATACCGTTTTGAGCTCAGCCCGGACAATGGCGCAGCTGGTATTGTATTGGCTGAATCGACTCTCAGTTCATATAAAGGGGGTAAATTTGGAATTGACTTGGGGTTAGGGGTGGGGAACAACACCAATGGGAGAACAACACCTATCAATTCGATATCTCCTGTGAATAGTCCGAGGGGAAGTGGCGATCACGGCTACGGTTTGTGGCCGTATTGTATGTACAGAGGATTTGTAATGTCGGCCAGTATAGAAGGTGAAGGAAGCAAGTGCAGTAAACCGACGGTGGAAGTTAGCGTGCAGCACGTGAACTGCACGGAGGATGCAGCGGCATTTGTGGCATTGTCAGCTGCCATTGATCTGAGTATGGATGCCTGCAGGCTTTTCTCTCAAAAGCTAAGGAAGGAGTTGTGCCAGTCTCAAGATCATCTATTATGATGTGTGATTTTACTTGATCGAAAGTGTTTTTTGTGAGTTGAGGGGTTTTTGTGTTGATGGTTTTTGTATTCCATTGGCATTTTGAGGTACTTAGTTACTGCTACTAACAGAACAGTACTATAGATTTTGTACAGAGCAGAGCAGAGGTGAGGGAGAGGAGGGTGATTGACAGGGGCACCCTTCTTTTTTTAGGTGTGTGGCTTTGTTTAATTTTTACCATTTCTTTGTTGCAAGGGAGATTTGTTTTGGTACAAATTTGTGTAAGCCGGCTTTGAATTCTCTATCTGATTTTATTCAAAATCAAGGATTTATTGTGCATTTATAATCTGTTTGTGTAATGGTACATTCTGGCTTGTTTTTTTGTGCCCCACCTTTTTAGTTGATAGTGTTTGTTAATAAACTGTAAAATGAAGAGTTCTAGCTCTACTCGAAATATAAATAATTCAAAATTTTTAATATGAATATATTTTAAAATTTGATAAATTATTTAAATATTTTTAAATTATAATTTTTTATTAATACTGAGACAATACTCGTTCAAATTGTTCGGATTTGATTTGAGATCGTGCTTGACTCAACACTTAAACGAGTCTCAGTCTGAGCAACTCAATACTTGATTCGACTCGATTCATTTACAACCCTAACTATAAGTTATGTACCTTAAACACAAAATATTCAACTCATAAACACAAAATATTCAACTCACAAACACATATTTGGACCTTAACACACCACACTATTTTTGACGTAGTGACTAAACACATTAAGTCTATATTTGGTGCATGTAAAGTGTTTGAAAGTTTAAATGCACTATAAAATTTTATTCGTCTAATAGTAGTTTATTTTAAACGCAATTTACTTAACTCACAAATCCATCATTTGTCTCAAACGCAACACACTAAAAATAATGCAGTGTATTTAGATGTCCAAACGCTACAATCAGTGATGAACGAAGAAACCCTAAACCTTGCCAGACATTTATTCATAGTGTCGTGTCTACAAAATAGTTGGAGATGTATCATTTTTTCACATAGTTTAGTTTCGTGAAGTAAGATGATAGATACTATATAAAAATATCCGAAACACTTTGAAAGAATATACATCAACTTTCTTTCTATTTCTCTCTTAATTATGTTTTACTATTTTTGAACCCTTTATTTTTTGTTGGCGCCTAGGGATTATGGGTTTGATTGAAGTTACTCCGTATGCCAATATATATGTTTGAATGATGATTAGTGTGGAGTATTAAAATGTCCGTGCACGCAACGCAGGTGTTGAAAACCGAGAGAAATAGTTAGTATGGAGTTTATTTTGGAGTAAGTTAGTCAATTGACTAATAAAATATTGACACGCATGCGAGATTTTATGTGTGTCAGTATTCTATTGGTCAATTGATCAACTTATTAAAAAAAAATAACTCCATGCTAACAAGATCCAAAACTGGGAATATCATAATACTATTTAACTAAGTAATGGTTTGAGCTTTGATTAATGTGGATGATAGCTGTAATGCTCTTTGAGGCACCCATTTGGTGAGCTTTGGATTACTTGTCCTTTTTCTTTAATTATTTAAAACTCCAAAAAATTATTGGACTTTGTTGTTGTTGAACACTAAGAGTATATTTAGATCAGTATACATGTCAATTGAGACTAAATTTTTTGAGACTCATTATTATTAATATTATTATTCGGCTCCCTCCATAGTCCATACCCAACCCTTTGAAATGGGTTCCTACATGAACTGGTCTACCGTCTACCTAACATGAAATAATTTGTTGGCTGGGTATTCAATTCTAAGGTCATTCATGTACTACAACTAGAAGGAAAAAAAAATTGGGAGCCGATTAGGGCAGACAAAAAGAGAAGAGAATGTAAATCTGTAATTGGGTTATGACAAGTGGTTTGTTAGGGGAGGGGTCATCTTTCTAGTGTTTCGGACGATAGCATTTAGATCTCCAAACACATTGTACTAATTTTGGTGTGTTATATTTAAGTCTCAAATACTGCGTTTGTGAGTAAAACAAGTTGTATTTGAAATAAGTCAAATAACCAAAAATACACTAAAATTTCAAATGAACCAAATAAGCAAATCCTAATGAATAAGGGCTTGTTCATTTTAATTCGTTTGGGCATCAGAAAAATATGTTTGGGCTGCTTTTAAGAACCAAACTTACACACCATTCGGACTTTGATTACTTCATAAAGCGTTGTTTGTGAGTTAAAAAAGGATGCATTTGAAATAAGTTGCATTTAAACGAACACACCAAAAATTCTACAGTTTCAAAGACAACGCACCAAAAATTATACAGTTTCAAATACACCAAACACTACTTTTTGAGGACTTGTTTGTTTTGATTTGTTTGCTCATTGAAAAAATGGGTTTTAGCGACTTTTAAGTAGGGGTGAAAACGAGTCGAATCTCAGCGAACACTCTAATGATCAGATTCAGCTCGACTCGAAAAAATTGAGCTCGAATTCGATAATGAATTTCTAATTTTGCGCCAGATTCACCGGATCATTCTTTCGGACCTACTCTATCAGAAAGTTTCGACTCGTTTACAAAACGAGTTACTTCACGAGCCTTCAAATCGAATTTCGAATATGAACTATTTCACTTAATCTTCGAACCACTACATACTAAATTGATTATTAAATTAATGTTTATATATAAAAGTTTTTACTTTTATTTATGTAAATAAATTACAAAGAATGTAATACTTAATTGACAATCAATTCATTCGATTTATTCAAGACATGCTTACATAATTTAATACTACACTTTATAAATTATAAAGATTGATATAAATATTACATATTTAATTTTGTTAGTATGGATCGTAATTAATATTGAATATGATCCATTAAGATGTATATCGAGTATAGTTCGAGAAAAAATAAAATACTCGAACCCTAATACGAAGCGAATCTTTGATATCTCGAATTTAATTTCGTGTGATCATTAAATGAAAATGAATGAATCATATTCGACTCGAATTAACTTCGAATTCGAGCTTTGGATCATAATTTTGAACCGATCTCGAGTCGAATATCGAGCTATTCTGTTCGACTAACACCCTTACTTTTAAGACTCAAACTCACCGCACCATCTGCACCTAAATTAGAACATAAAGCTTCATTTACGAGGTAAAAAGATTAGACTGTATTTAAAATAAGTTGTATTTAAATAAACAAGATTATCAATTACGTTTGGATTCCAAAAAGCCCCAAAACCACACATGCCCTGAAACTATTTAAATACACAAAATGTATATATAGTACTCCCTAATTTCTACAGAAAGAGTTGTATTTAATCAAAATTAATTTGTAAAATTCTAAACTTCAAAATTATAATAATGTACATTTATTTTAAGTTTTGAAATAACAATTTATTTTTTAACAACAATTTTTAAGTATTTAACAATATAATAATTATATGAATTAAAATCAAATAAATTTATATCAGTTATAAATTATAAAATTTTGCAATTGACTAGAAACAATTAGAATATATACTTGAATTTTGTGTTATTTTAGTTGTTGGTAGAGCTTATTAAGCTGAAAGTGACAGACTAGTGGGGGCTGTAAATGGAGTGGTGCAGTTAGGGGGAACCGGGAGCGTGAAAGTCTCATTCGATGTGGTGGCTGCCCGGCTGGCTGCTGCCCACCACAACTGGATTTTCTAAACCAACTCTCTTTTCTTTAGCTTTCAATCTCACCGAAAGTATTAAGTGCATATTCCTTTATTTAACATATTTTGTTTATCATTTTTAGTGATGGATCGGACGACTGATGCGATTCCCGCACAAGATATCTTAAAAACTGTTATCTTAATTTTTTAGCGACGATCGAATCGTCAGCCATAATATATAAACCGTATAACGACAGATCAAACTGTCATCCGATCCGTCGCTAAAAATTGTGAACAGGATATGTAAAATAAAAATTCTGCACCAGAAACTGAGTGTTCAATCTCATACATGAAAGAAACCTTTTGTTTTGTATATCTTTTTGAGGGCACGAGGTGATGATTACCTCGCGTATTTTTTTTTATAATATTAATAATATTTTAAAAAATTATAAAAAATACCTTTTTGTATGGAGAGTATTTAATTTTACAAAACAATGTCGTTTTGAGTTTAAGTTAGCTTTCACTTTCTTTTTTGACTATCTCTTTTTATTTTATTTTATTTTATTTTTATTTTTTATGGATTGATACTTTTTATATAACCGGGTCTTATACCCATTTTAGAGGACATAACAAGAAAAAATAGTGAGACTACATTTCTCATTGGAAAAAAAATACTCATTCAAAATTTAGTGTTTGATTTTTCAAAGTCATACCAAGATATTTCTATAATAAAAATTTGTGTAATTTATCTAATTTTTAATATATTTACTAAAAAAAATTTAAACTGTTTATAATTTTAATAATTAGATTTTCTAAAATTAGATTAATTTATATTTATTTTAAGTTAAAAATATATTTTTATCTTGAGTTTAGAGTATTAATATAGTTCATATATTTTGGAATGAAGTTTAATATATTGATAACCATTTATATAAATTGACTCCCTTTGTTTCATAAAGGAACTCTTATTTATATATCAATTTTATTTTGTTTTATATAAAGAGTAAATGACACAATTCCATCAAGTTTGCTACTACTATACTTTATTTTACTGTACAATTCATTTATTTTGTTGTTTTTTTTCGTGTTTTCGCATTTAAGAAATATATTGAGTTAGTTTTTAAGTTATATCTATGTTTATTTATATTTTGTACTGTTAATATAATATATCCATCACATATCTTTAAAAAATTTAAAGAGAGCATAAATAAATGGAGAGGGAGTGTATAAAAATTAAAAGGGACATAAATTATTTAAAAATTTGAGAGAGATAATATAAAAAATTTAGAGAGAGAGAAAAAGTATATAAAAAATTAATTTTTAGAGAAATCAAGAAAATTTACAAATTTTAAAGAGAAAATCTATAAAATTTTTAGAGAGTAAAAATTTTTAGAGAGAAAGAATGTATAATACATTAGAGATAGAAGGTAAAAAATATAAAAATTAAATATCATAAATTTTTTATTTAATTGGACCATAAATTTAAATATAATTTCAACTCACACAATGACACAACTCCCTCCGTTCCTAAAAGTTTGTCGTTTTAGAAAAAAAAATTTATTCTAAAATGTTTGTCGTTTACAACTTTCGAGGAGAATAAATTATTTATTTTTCTATATTACTCCTACCTTCTCTCATTGTCCCAAGAAATTCTCTCCCTTGTATTAATAGTTTTCAACTTCTCATAAAAGGGTAGTGATGTAATTTTAAATAAATTTTACTTGATAAATAATATTTTTTTAATTCACATAAAAAAATTTTAAACTATAATTTTTTTTTTTAAGAACGGAGGTAATAAATAATTTATGTTTATTTTATTGGGATTTGGGAGTGTTGTGACATAGTTGTGCATATCCCAAAAAATATGCAATCCCTCGAGTCTAGCTCAAAAGTTGGGAAACATGGTCCTCAATCAAAGGCTACTAGATCTTCACTTCAATTTCACTCCATTCTGATTATGCATAATTTTTGCTTAGACCAAGAACATTGATTTTGCCTTTGAATGAAGTTTCCAACTTTTATCTCATTTTTTGGGACTTTACTTTTTCTATTCTATTTATTCATAAATTGAAGAGTTTTTTTTTCCCACAAAATATAGCAAAACTCTTCTACATTCAAGTAATTTTTACTTGCAATCATTTGATCAGGACGAATTTAGAATGTCAACAAAAATAGCAATTTTTGGTATTTCATGTTTCCTTATTCAGCCGGATGAAATTAAAACGGTAAAATGAACTAAATAGTTCAGACTCAATTTGAACTCGTTCGATTAAAAGTTCGATTCGAGTTTGACTCGAAATATAAATGATTCAAATATGAGTAAATTTTAAAGTTTGATAAATTACTTGAACCTCCTCAAATTATAATTTTCTATTGATATTTGAATCATATTTGTTCAAACTGTTCGGACTCGATTCGAGATCGTGCACGACTCGGTAGCTAAACAAGCCTTAATCAAACTTTATTCCTATAATATATGCATATAAGACCTATATATATATATATATATATATATATATATATATATATATCTGAGCAAGGGTCAAGAGTATTCTTCTTAAATAATATTCCTCCTTAAATAACATTCTTTTATTAAAACGACGTCGTTTTGGAGTGACTTAAAAGAGAGTGGTCCCACTTATTTTCTTTTTATTTACAAAATGCCACCCGCTGCCACTCTAAACGCAGCGTCGTTTAATAAAAGAATGTTATTTAAGGAGAAATATTATTTAAGAGAATGCTTCTTTAATTGCTTATATATATATATATATATATATATATATATATATATATATATATATAAGACTCTTTATTAAAACGACTCTCATTCATCCGTTGGTAATATATACAAAGTATAAACAAATATTATGCCTACAAGTTAGGTTAAGAATAAGGAAACGGTATGATTTTACAAATGAATAATATCCTAAAATATTTACAATAATAATGAGAATAATCACATATATTCTATTACACCCCGCAGTCGAAGTAGGAGGTTGTCGAACGCTTAGACTGTCCCGAAAGTCATCAAAAAAAATGCGCGGGAGCCCTTTGGTAAATATGTCGACAATCTAATAACGTGACGGAACATGAAAGACACGCACTTCGTCACGTTTTACCTTTTCACGAACAAAATGAATGTCCATCTCAATATGTTTAGTGCGTTGATGTTGTCTTTGGATCACGGAGAGGTATCTTGACTCACATTATCGCTTGATATACAAGTGTTGCCTTGTGGGACCTGGACAATGAAGTTCTAGGAGTAAATTTCGGATCCAGCACGATTCAGAGACAACATTGGCAACCCCTTGATATTCAGCCTCGGCACTTGATTTAGATAGTGTGGGTTGCCTTTTAGAGGACCATGAAATCAGGTTGTCACCGATGAATAGACAATAACCGGAGGTGGAGCGACGCGTGTCAGGACAGTCACCCCAATCAGCATCCGTATAAGAAAGGAGAGAGTCAAGTTTAGACTTATACAGATGCAAACCATAATTACTCGTTCCGTAAATATAGCGTAGTATACGCTTGAGAGCATCCATGTGCTCGACTTTCGGATCATGCATATGTAAGCATACATGTTGAACCGCATAGGAGATATCTGGCCTGGTAAAAGTAAGATATTGCAAAGCACCAGCTAAACGACGATATTTAGTTGGGTCCTCATAAGGCTTTCCAGTAGAAACACTGAGTTTCCCCTTTGTGTCAACAGGAGTGGGACATGGTTTGCAACCTGTCATACCAGCTCTTTCAAGTATTTCCTCGGCATATTTTGTCTGTGAGAGAAAAAGGCCATGGGCAGTCCGGGTGACTGCAATACCCATAAAATAACTCAATTGTCCCAAATCTTTCATTGCGAACTCGGAACTGAGAAGAGATATAATAGATAATCGAAGAGCATCGGAGGAGGCTGTGAGAATTATATCATCAACATATAATAAAATATAAGCAATGTCAGATCCATTTTTGTAGATGAACAAGGAATGATCGGACACACTGTGAAACCAATAGTGGCCACATAGTCTGCAAAGCGTTGATACCAGGCACGAGGGGCTTGCTTAAGACCATAAAGTGATTTCTTCAACAAGCATACACAGTCAGGATGAACTGCATCCTTGAAACCCAAAGGTTGATACATATAAACAGTTTCAGTTAGATTACCATGAAGAAGCGCATTTTTAACATCCAACTGATGAATGACCCAAGATTTGGATAAAGCAATGCTCAATACGGTACAAATAGTGGCCGGTTTAACAACCGGGCTGAACGTCTCATCACAGTCCACTCCAGCTTTTTGAGACCTTCCATTACCTACAAGACGGGCTTTATGCCTCTCAAAAAAACCATCAGATTTCTTTTTATGTCTAAAAATCCACATTGAACGAATAATATTAACATCAAATGGATGAGGTACTAATTTCCACGTCTTATTTTGAATAAGAGCATCATATTCATCCTCCATGGCCAATTTCCAATTCAGGTCATTAAGTTCACTCACGGGGTTGCGGGGTATAGGAGAAATAGAGGTAGTGGTCGAGTGGGCACTTAAGTTACGGTATTTAGGATTGGGCTTGTGGATACCATGTTGACTCCTAGTTCCCATTCGATGGGCTGGAGGAGGAGGGCGAATGGATGTAGTGGAAATTGGACCGGGGTGAATGGATGTTGGGGTTGGCGTAGAAGTGGGAAAATGGGAGCGAGTGGGCTGATGAGGGGGCTGTGTTGCAACGCGGGCTGAGGAGGAATGGGAGGATGTTTGTGTGGGCGAAGAGGGAGGCTCAGCAGGGGAAGTGGACGGCTGAGTCCGTAGATCTAATGAGGTAGGGGCATGCAATTGATGAAGGATATGGGGATGCAAACCATCATCTAAAAATTCATAGGAGGTAGGAGAGGGAGTATGAAGTGTCGAAAAAGGAAATTTAGATTCATCAAAAAGAACATGTCGAGAAATAATAATTTTCCGATTCGAAATATCATAGCATTTACAATCCTGATGGTTGGACGGATAGCCTAAGAAGACACATGGAGTCGAACGGGCTTGTAATTTATTGATGGTGGTGGAAGGAAATAAAGGGTAACACAAACATCCAAAAACTCGAAGATGGGTATATCTGGAGTTTTTCCATAAAGAATTTAAGTAGGAGAGTAGTAGCATAATGTCTTGGAAGGAAGAATATTTAGAAGGTACGTTGCCATTTCGAGAGCATGAGGCCAAAAGGAGGGTGGCATGGAAGCATGAGCAAGTAAAGTACGAACCATGTTATTGATAGTTTTTATTTTTCGTTCGGCTTTACCATTTTGAGGAGAGATGTGGGGATAGGAGAAGCGAAAATACATACCATTTAATTCACAAAATTTCCGAAAGGGACCATTGTCATACTCACGGTCATTATCACATTGAAATTGTTTAATTTCTTTTTCGAATTGAGTTTTGATATATGCTCTAAATGATAAAAAAAAAAAGAATAAACTTGTGATTTTCTGGACATAGGAAAAGTCCACAAGAAATTACTATAATTATCAAGAAAAAGAGCATAGTAACGATGACCGTATGAACTTAATATAGGAGATGTGCATAAGTCAGTGTGAATTATATCAAATGGCATAATAGTAAAAGAACGAGAATCATTAAATGGCAACTTAATGTGTTTTCCAAGAGGACAAGATTCACAAAAAGAATTGCGAGCCTTATTATATTTAATAAAATTGCTACTACGAAGAGAATTCAAAACGGCACTTTCAGGGTGCCCTAAACGAGAATGCCACAAATTAAAAGAAAACAGGGAAAAAATGAAGGTAGAGTCAAGGTGGTGTGCCTCGAAATTTGGTGAAGGATAGAGATCGCTTTGAGCTATCACATCTCATTAGGTGTTTCCCGTCAGTAAATCCTTCATGAGAAAATCCAAATGGGTCAAATTCAACAAACACTATATTATCATTAGTAAATCGATTGAACCGAGATGAGGTTTTTAATAAGTTTAGGTGCATGCAACATTTTTTTAAGCGTCAAAGGTGGATTTGTTTGGGTTAGTGAGGCACTTCCATAACCAAGAATCGGAATTGTATGACCATTACCAACAATAATGCCATTATGTTTGCTCAAATTAAAATAAGACGAGAGAGTACCATGATTAGCAAATCGTGTGTGAGGTGGCACCCGGTATCCATGTACCAATTGTCATCCAGGTTGATGAAGGGAGAGTGTGCATAACCGCATCAACGATCTCAGAGGTTCGTAGTTCACACTTGGGTCACGCTTCTAGTGTGTAGTGGGCTTAGGAAGGTTGAGGCCCAAGAATTTTTTTTGTAGATGATTGACAGATCTGTCCTGTAGTGGAAAATGGACAATGTGGGCTAGCCCTGTGGGGGAGGTGACCAGGAGCCCAAGGAGACATGAAAGCCCATTGTTGCGGCCGATGGCGGTCTTTGAAGGTCATTCGCCGTCCCCGCCACGAGATCCACCACGGTTGCCACTACTACCACCACGACCACCACCATTGAGATGCTGCTGTTGCCACCACTGACGGCCACCATAATTTTTCGCCTCGAAATTATTATGCCCATTTGCATTTGCTTGTCTTGCATTTGGAATTATTGCCACCGTAAACATTATCATTAGTTGAATGCATAAGCAAAGCGGAATCGAACACGATTCAAGAATGCAAGACGTTGTTTCATGCTTTCCTCTTCTAATGAAAGCATCGAACGGGCTTGTGCAAAGGCCAGATATCTCCTATCATATTATCAATTGGCCAACGTGGGAGCATACTTTTGCTCCTACGTTGGCCAATTGATCAGCCAACACTTTAAGTCGCTGGCAATATGCAACAACATTGGGAAAGTCTCGAAGGTGAGTGTTGGTGAATTGGGTTTCAAGGTGAACGACCCTCGTATTCTTGTTGTCTTGGAACAAATCTGCTACACGATTCCAAACATCTTTTGCTGTATCATTCGGATCAATGATAGTGTTGAGAATATCCAAAGAAACCGTGCTATAAATCCATTGCGTGACAATGGCATCGATTCTCTGCCAAGTCACTGTTTCGACATCCGTCTTGACGGCGACAGCTTCCGTAGGAGGGATGAGGTGGTCGAGGACAAGGTCAAGGGCATGCATGGAGCTTGAAGAGAGTTGTCCGATTGTTGTATTGGCACGCTTTCGAGATCGAGAGTGATGGGGATGGTTGTTTTGATATTGGTGACGGTGGTGGTGGCGGGATGGAGTTTTGAGTCGACCATCGATCTGAGGAAGAAGAAGATGGCAAATGGTAGAGAGGAAGAAAACTAGGGCTTTGATACCATAAAAGAATATAATCCCTTGATCTTTTCTCATTCATCCGTTGGTAATATATACAAAATATAAATAAATATTATGCCTACAAGTTAGGCTAAGAATAAGAAAAGCGGTATGGTTTTACAAAAGAATAAATATCCTAAAATATTTACAATAATAATGAGAATAATCACATATATTCTATCAATATATATATATATATATATATATATATATATATATATATATATGAAAGCAAGGATCAAGAAAGATAAGTCTTTAAATAACATAATTCCTTAAATAACATAATTCCTTAAAACGACGTCGTTTTGGAATGGTTTAAAAGAGAATGGTCCCACTTGTTTTTCTTTTATTTACAAAAATACCACTCGCCATTACTACAAAACGTAAGGAATTATGCTATTTAAGGAATTATGTTATTTAAGACTTATGCTCTTGATCATTGCTCATATATATATATATATATATATATATATATATATATATATATATATATATATCCGTTTCTTCAGCGAAATGGAGGGATCGAACTAAGAACGGACCAATTATAGTGACGATTTTTTTCGTCGCTATAGCCGATTCGTTCTTAGTTCACTCCCTCTAGTTCGTTGGAGAAAATTGATATATATATATATATATATATATATATCACGCCCAAAAGGATAAGTGGAATAAAGTAATATCCCTCTTCTGTTTTTTTTTCTTTTTTAAAGAGTTAATTTTTCATTTTATCTATCATTTGTAAATTTATAGAAAGTATTAATGACTTGATTTTTCATATTATGTACTAATTTTTGTTTCTCTTTTATCTCTTTAATAAATTTTAAAATGAGTAATATTGAGATTTTATATATATCTAATTTAATCAATCAAAAATTATTAATTATATGTTTTAATTTTTTGTGTTTTCACCTAAAATTTTAATTAAAGAAGAATGCATGGAGTATCTATTAAGGCATTTTATAGTAATTAAGAGTGAGTATACTGCGAATTAAAATTTAAACCGCACACGAAATCGTTTAGGTGTGATTTGACAAATCTAAAATAATACATAAAATCGTTTGTGTACGGTGTAATTTTGAACCGTGCGGTGCGGTGCTATATCGGTTCCAAAACTAATTGAATTAATCTACTTTTAAAAATATCATCACAATTACTCAAAAATTAAATGATTAATCATAATCTTTTATATAAGAGAAATATTTGAAAAGGTTATATAAAAAAATTATAAAATAAAAAAGCTGAATACTTGAATAAATAATGAATTATTTGACTTGTTTATCGTTTTTCATCGAGAAAATAAATAAGAAAAATGCATTAAAAGACTGATCCATAGTTTATAATACAAAATTATTTCAATTTAACAGTTTTATAATGTTTGGCCAATTTTTTTTCTTCTGTGTTGTAAATGGCAAAAAAGTTTTTCGAATGTGTGTGAAAAAGTAAGAAATGCCCAGAAAAATCATCGATCAATTAATAAAATGATAATAATAAGAAGGAAAAAACACACATAAAGAAAGAAATAGAATTGACTTATAGGTCACAGTATTTCAGCCTTAACCACAGACCTCATCAGCATAATGATTATGATTTGGTAGGAAGTACTAAGCATATATTAATAGTTGAGTAAAATACAATGACACCCCCTCTAGATAATCATAATAACACTCACTTTTTCTCTAGTTTTTTAAGTAACAGATAGTACCCCTGCAAGTTTTTAGGGTTGACTAAATAGATAAAGTTACATATTTACCCTTGTATTTTATCAAATTTTAATTACTAAATAATATATATATATATATGTGTGTGTGTGTGTGTGTGTGTGTGTGTGTGTTTAATTATCCTTTTTTTAATACAATACATTTTAATTATAGTAATTTGTAATTAAAACTATCTCACTTAAATTATTGGTAACTTATAAAAAACTAATTTAGTTTAATTAAAACATATTTTTGGATAAGTGATACAAATATTAAAAAATTTAAATTAAATTATTAATGAAGCTATTCTAATTAGAGTGATTGAGTATATTGATAGTTTAGTTTTTGATATTTAACAACAAAAATATTATTTGAATTTTAGTTTCATATTATAATTTTATATGTTAAATTTTATTGAGTATATAAAAAATTGGGATGTTTATGATTTTGATTACATTTTTTTAGTATACAGTTGACAAAGTTTTTATGCAATGTTAAATAAAAAATATAATTATATTTATTACTACCTCTATCTTATAAAAAAATTTCCTTATATATATATATATATTTTGAGTAATAACATTTATCATTTTTATTGTAAATAATTATGTTTAAGTGTGACTTATGTTTAGTTTAATATATGAAAAAATAATTAATATAATTTTTAATACTTTTTTATATGAGTAATAAGATTCGTTTAAATTGTAATAAGTTTGTTTTACGTAAATTTTAATATTTGAAAAAATTAATAATTATTTTATTGCGTTAATTTGTAATTTTTATGGGTATTAACATTATACTTTTTAATTACAAAAAAATATATTTTAATATATATCACGTAAATTTTAATATTTGAGAAATTTAATTAGTAAAAATTGTATGACTTTATTTTCCCGATAAAATGAATATTTATTATTTTTGTCTTTTATGTTATTTATTGCACAATTTCATAATTAATTAATTAGATCAAGTAAAGTAAAAATTATGATATACAAATTTATATTTAGTGAAGAAATTAAACATTATAACTTGAAGGGTGTATTAAATATTATATTAAAAATATTTTTAAATATTAGTTGGTCAACCACACTAAAAAGTTGAATGTTACATATTGTAAGACTGAGAAGATCATTTATTACTTTAAAAACTAAAAGGGTGGTGAATGTTATTATGATTATCTACAGGGGGTGTGAGTGTATTTTACTCTTAATAGTTTAGTCTTTAAATACTCACAAAAACAACTTAACAATTAACATAAAAGATCAGATGTTACCTTGTTGACTCGGGTTAATCAAGAACAATAAGCCATATAAGGTTGTCCTATTTGAACTAAGAACATGAAATATAAAAATTGAAAATAAATTTCAGAAACAGAAAACATATTGGGAATGATAAGAAAGTTGAATTACTTACGTAGAATTGATATTTTCACAAGTAAAATTTGATATTTCCACAAGGTATGTCTCACATGATTGTGGAACCAATCTATTATGCATGTAAGAAGAACCCTGTAAAATTATTATTTTTACCCGTAAAAATATCAATTCCCTTACTTTATTATGTTGTAGCACATTTAATAATAAAGCCCATGATATTTGCTTTATGACAAACTTAAATCTGGAAATTCAAAAGCTGCATCAAACTCTTTAGTCTATTGCTTCTATATTGATCAGCAGAGGGAAGATATATGATTATTAATTTACTGAAAAATTCTAGGGACAACAACCATAATGGTAGTTAAATGTCCTCAAGAACTCCATGTGTATCATTGAATATATAGGTAGTGGGTAAATACTAAAAACCATGGAAAGTTACTGAAATTATGAAAATTAAAAATCTCGTACCAGAAGATAAATCCATTATTTACCGAGATGTTGAAAGGAAAGGTCTTATTCTACAAAACTGGAACCTTAGAGCTCGGGTTCTATGCTACAAACAAGTGAACTCATTCCATGGACAAGAACACAACATCATATATATATATAGATAGATTGCCACATTTATATATGAATTACTGCCATAATGATCAGGAAAGAACCCAATTTTTGGGGTTGAGTTCAAGCAACACCTTTTGTACAAATGCACTAGTAATCTAGCTAGCAACACGTATGCTTGAACGATCACAAACAAACAGGAAGCATCAATATATGAAATAGCTCAGTAGCAAAATTCTTACAAATCATCACTCCAATGCTTTTCTGCTGTTGCTATGCCTGTCTGATTTTTATTCCAGAAAGGGTTGCAGTTCGGACTATTATGAACCCTTTTAGCTTTTTCATATAGTGAGGAATCGGAAGACTCAAATGTATTCATCCTGAAGATACTCTACATCCCCATTTGTTTTTAACAAACCTGGGGTTTCTAATGTTCCGGTTGCTCTTCCATTAGTTGGAATTGTGATATCCACTCTATTACATAATGCTAAATTCATCAACTCGCATCTGCATTTGATTGACTTCCTAGGTCCTGTTCTTATCTTCCCCATCTACTTCATTCTTTGCTGCATTTGTTACCTGCTCTTCCTCCTTCATGGCTATCAGAATCCCAGTTTCTATATCAGAAATTAGTTGGGTATTATGCTCGACTTCAATATCACCTCTATAACGTTCCTCTTTTTCCTCCTCGGAGTTCCTTCTAACCCTAATACGATGCTGATTATTGATTAAGCCTACATCTTCACCAAAACTATCCATTTCTACACTCCCTTTCCCTTCACCGTCTTCTTCCTTCTCTTTGTCACCTTCATCTATCAAATCCTCAAGTTGATCTGGTTCTTCATCTTCGGCCTTTTCTTGATCATGTCCATCTATCTCGTCATCTCCAACCCCTCTTTGTTCTCCCTCATTCTCTCGGAGTTTTTCCTCTTCATCCTCCTGTTCTAATTCGTCTTCTTCATCCTCGTGTTTCTTGAACTCTGCGGAAAGTTCCTCCATTTGAGGATCTAAGCCCTTCCTACCAAGTTTTAATATCCCATGGAACTTTTCTATTTTCCTAGAGGTGTCCCCCAAGGCTGCTGTCTTACCATATGTTTGCTTGACTTGGTATAGCAACCACATGCAAATGGCAAGTAATAGACATATATGAAGAGCATGCTTTACCTTGAATCCTTTTGACCTTTGGTTTCTACTGGGTGATTGCATCAACATGACTGATTCCGTAATCTGACTCACATAGACATGTTCTGCGTAGTACCAACAAATGATAGATGAAAATCTGTAAGAATTGGGTCAACAACAAGAAGATTGAAAACACATAAAAGACGAACTAATAATCTAAGTAACAATGGTCTATGGAGCTAGAAAGTGAGGCACTATCAGCGCAGCAAAAATAGAGCTCCTACCACTCTCCATTGTCCATCTTAAATTAATCTAGATACTCCTCCGTTCAACAAAGCTAGTTCCATTTTGACTTTGATCCTACTTATTTTGTGGAATCATAAAATTCAAATCGTGATGTGAATATAATTTAATTTTTGAAATAACAATTTTGTGCTTAGTATTACTTTTAAATAGTTTACAATGATAACTATAGCATTAATCAAAATCAAATCAATTCACATAAATATTGATTTTAGGATTTAGCCGATTGACTAGGGGAAAAAAATCAAATGGAAATCTTTTTGGGGAACAAAGGGTACTTATACTTAAAAGCAAACAGCGCCTTAGGTCTTACCATGCTTTCCTTCTCACTCTGGTAGAAAAATCCTCACTTGGGTGTTTGATCGGAAATTCTATTAGATGCCTTCAAGGCTCTCCAAATCATCAACATTACCAGTACCCTTTCTCTATACCAAAGGTAACATAGCACTATAGATTACTAGTAAGACCTCACTCTTTACTGAGCATGGTTACCAAATTCAGCACGGGCACTATATAGAAAAGGGATCAGGTTAACATGAAGTTAACTTCACGGTAAGTTGATCAATTAACTAATATAGTGCTGACAAATTAATTTCATGGTAAGTTGGTCAATTGACTAATACAGCGCTGACAGAGCATCTCCCGTCTTTGTGTTGACATTGTATTTGTATTTGTATTTGTATTGATCAATTGACCTAGGTTAATTTCATGCTAACCACTCCCACTCCCATAGAAAAGGTCAAATCTCCTAGGTTACCCCCTAATTTCCCTCCTAGCTCTTTCCCCATGTTCCCCATGCCCATAAAATTGAAAATAGCACAGATCCTAAAAACAAAAAACAGTACCATCAATCATTTATGTCTTCCAGATGCAGAAAGGCATACTAGTGGGAGGATTGAGGCCCTTGTGGCAGCAGCTATTATTGGTTGTGAAGTAATTTTCAACCATTTCGAAAAAAATACAGAAAGCCAGCTTTATTCTAAAGTGTTATTCCCTCCTCCTCTTTTAGGATTAAATTCCCAAATAAAATGTCCCACCTATAATACGCTTTGCTAAATTCACCAACAATGATCCCCAAGAAACCAATTACTTACAAAAGCTAACATCCATAGATTTATCAACAAAATTATACTAAAACTCATAAGAATACAACTTTGCACCTAAACTCAAAACATGGACTCATTAAATGTTTTTTTGAGAGAGAGAAGCAATCTAAATCCAGTTAAAGATCAAAGTACAACATAATAGTGGGAATCAACATATTATCATTATTAAGATGTATATATATATATATATATATATATATATATATATATTTCTATATACACATATACACACAAGAAACTAAAGATGATAAAGTAGATGGTTTGAAAGAAGAAAGGGTACTAATTTAGCAAAAAAAAGAAAAGAAAAGAAAGAAAGGATACTAACCAGTAAACAAATATAGATTTGTAAGCATATATGAAGCTCCTGGAGGCCATGAGTAAGTTTCTTGAAGAGGTGTGGGTAATTTATCTGTCTATCCATCCGCAGCAGAGCTATTTTAATTTACCCACTAAGTTGGTCCATTGTCCACTCAACATTATTATTAGTATTATAATTAATTATTATTACTATTAATAAATATCAACACAAGGGAGGACAAAAAAAAATGATATAACAAGTAAATATATAATATATAATTATATTTATCTAATTTATACTTTATACTTTAAATTTTTAATATTTCTTTTGTCTCTCAAAAATTAATTTAAATTGACTTTTTTAGTTAAATTAATTAAAAAATAAATATATTTATTTATATTTTTAAACTCATAAAAATAAATAAATTTAATATAATTTTTTTATGATTATAGTTGAATATTGATCTTATCAAATAATGGTTGATTAGACATTATAGCACAAAGAAGAGGACAGCACTTACTCGACGTCGTGACAGTTGGATGAGTAGTATGTATCACTCTTGGGCCTCCAATGTAATGGCCCCCCTACAAGTGTAGTCTCATTGCAACTACCTTTACTCACCTATAAAGACACCATTTTGGAATATGTTTTTACTCCATATTTCTTTAAATTGTTTAGCATGAAAAAGTGATTAATGAGAAGTCTTTTCCTTTTTCAGGTTAATGTTTATTGAGTTTAATTTTTTTTTAATTAATTTGTTGTTTTTAACTTGAGGGAAATGATACAAATTGTTTTTATTTAAAATTATTTCCAAATGAATTTGGACAAAAATGTGAGCTACAAGATTTTATATAAACTATTCATGTGTGTTCCATTTGGATTGATAAGCAACTTCAATAATAAATAAATAAATAAATAAAAACTATTTCTTTTCCGTATCATATTTTATTGCTCTCATTTAAACTATAACAAGCTGGACTAAAGCTACTTAACAAAACGACGCAGTTTTATATGAAAAATATAATTAAATTTTTTTAAATATAAAACCCAAAAATAAAAAATTTAACCCTATCCAAGCTTGATTACTGCATGCCTTAAATTATTTTTACCCATATATAAATACTTATATATTTGTATTTGGAATTGCTGGTAACGGTCCATTTAAACGAATTGGATCAAACACAAAATATAGGAACTAAAATAGCCCGTTCAAATTACAGCCCACTACCCCAATCAAAACGGGCATTTCTATTCATATTAACTAAAATATTTTCGTCCGTTTTAATTAATTTAATTTGAAATATTTTTAAATTTAAAATAATTTTATTTTAAATGATATGATTATAAAAATCATAAATTGTGTGATTGGTACTAATAACAAATAAATTTTAAGAAATTAAACTTGTATTTATATTTTGGGATGACGGGAGTAACAAATTATATAGTGAGTCAAAGGTAATTTTTTTATTGAGAGAGAACCCTCTGATGTGAGTATTAGTAAGCTTCCACTATTAACAATTTATATAAGTAATATAAATAAAAAAATATTAATATGATATAATTTGCATATTTGATTGATGATGTAGTCGAGCTTAATAAGTTAAGTTGTTCTTTAAATATTCAAGTCGAGTTTGGATAGCTGTCAGAAGAGTGATTAACACTTAACATAAAGTTAACTTTAGTTAATTGACTGTGTCCATACACAAACGGAAGATAATATCTTTTTACGTGTCAATCCTGTATTAATCAATTGACCAACTTGTTATGAAATTTTATATAGCAAACAAGTTGTAAATTGATTAACAAAGGCTATTGAAAGTTAGGGGTGATAACCGAGCCAAGTAGTTCAGTACTCGACTCGAGATCGGCTCGAAAATATGATCCATAGCTCGAATTCGAAGTTGATCCGAGTCGAATCTGATCCATACACGTTTTCTGTTTAATGATACACGAGTTGAACTCGAGCAGACTAGTGTTCGCTCATATTAAGGTTCGAGTATTTCATTTTTTCTCAAACCATACTCGATACCTGCTCGATGGATCATATTCGAATATTGGTCTGATCCATGCTAGTAAGCTAAATATGTGATATTTGTATCAATCTTTATAATTTATAAAGTGTAGTATGAAATTGTGTAAACTTGTAGTTGAATAAATCAATGAATTAAATGTCAATTTATATTACATTCTTTATAATTTCAATACATAAATAAAAATGAAAAAGTTTTATATATAAATATTAGTTAAGTAACCAATTTAGTATGTAGTGGTTCAATTTTAAGTGAAATGGTTCATATCCGAAACTCAATTTGAAGGATCATGAGTAACTCGTTTTGTAAACGAGTCGAGTACTTACGAGCCGAGTAGGTCCGAGAAATGATCCGAGTCGAATCTGGCGCAAAAATATAAATTCCTTTATTGAATCCGAGTCGAATTCGAGCTCAATTTTTTCGAGTCGAGCCGAATCTGAGCATGAAGGTGTTCGCTGAGATTCGACTCGTTTGCACCCCTATTGAAAGCCAATGAACATTTCTCTTATTATACAAATGCAAAGACGAGATAATTTGAAGGTCTAGTAGGACATGGATGCAATTAATGACTCACTCCAGTCCTGACTTTCAATAATTCAAGTCAAGTCAGTCCTGTGACGTAAGATAACATTAAATACCAGAAGATCTCCCAATGGTACGCCAGACTAGTTTTTAATTCAACAATGCTACTATCGCATAAAAAGACCATATAATGTTCACATATACACATGTGTATACTGTGGACTTCTGCCTAACATATGGGGCCCGTTATATATATATATATATATATATATATATGTATGTATGTGAGCATTATATGACATTTTTTATGTTATAATAACATTATTATTTTTTAATTAGGGAAGGAAGTACCATTTGTACAAACTTCATTTATACACGGTACACGGTACAAAATTCAAATACAAACTTCATTTATACAATACGACAAAACGTATGCTGAGAGTTTTAACATGAATTTTGTCTCGTAGACAGTATCCAAACTCAAATTATTACAATGCCATATAAAACACAGCAGTTAATATTTCAAGACCCCAAAGAAGAACGAGAAGATTACTATCATGTTCATTCTAATGAGGTGCACTTTTGACGCTTTCAAAGTCGGGTTCTCATCACCCTATTGTTGTTCACCAAAATCAATTATTAAGTGACGTATAATATACGACACACCTATCTTAGGTCCTCAATACAATTATATATTGCATGTTATGCTGTTTTATAATGTATTGAGAAACTTCCACAGACTCGGACCATCACACTAATCCCTTGTTATCCTCGCTCGATCCAGCTACACTCTTAATACATGTAAGGAATTGTGAAGCAAAAGGGTGATCACAAATAACCTAGTAAAAAATATTATGACTAAGATAATTAATTAATCAATAACCTTCATCAGTAATAAATCAGAAATTTAGAACATATGGTAGATGATAAAAGTTTTCAACCATAATTGCAGCAGAATCAACAATCCATTAGAAGAGTCAAGTAGAACATAATGTCTATTATCCTCTCCAAATTAAAAGTCCATCGTTAATAGTTCATTCCTGTAATACTCATCAACAGTTCTTTGTTGTACCCAAAACAAAGAGAACTCTTATCACCTTTCTTCACTTGAACAACCAAATATTATAGTTAAATTCACAATTCATATTTATAATCAGGTAAATCAACAGTCCATCTTTGCACTACGAGCCAAAGACATACAACTGTAAAACCAATAATCAACAGTCCATCTTTGCACGTAAGCCAAATATATACAACTGTAAAACCAATAATCAACAATCCATCTTTGCACGTAAGCCATAGAGGATTTTTACCACATCATTTGTCTGCAAAATAAATAATCCACATCACCGAATTATGCATGCACTACGACCAATGATATTCGTTAGTATCACATCCATGAATTATCAATGCACTACGGGCTAATGATATTCATTATTATCACATCCACGAATTATCCATGCACTACGTGCCAAGGATATTTGTTATTATCACATCCATGAATTATCCATGCACTTGCACCCTTGGCTGAAGAAAACCCATGGTCATGATCATACCAACAACTGTCCATCAATGCATACGGGCCAATGCAGACTTTCATCACAATATAAGCATAAGGATGATGACAATGATATAAGCTTCAATCAAACGAAATCAAGGATAAATATTAAAGATTTTTAATTTATCCAGAGTAAAAAAATGTACAAATTGTCAATATGATAACTGCTTTGTGGAGTAAAATTCAAGAATAATATTCACTATCAAAATAATTTGGACAGAAAAGTATCAATTTTTTGTCGTGAATAGTACCTCGTGAATAGTACATCATGAATAATATCGTACGTATGAATAGTGCCGTACATATGAATAGTGCCGTATGTATGAATAGTACCCATGAATAGTAGTCCGACATAAAAAGATTAAAATTTAACAAGAATGTTCAGAAAAATATTCTTGTGAAACGATACTAGATGAAACGCATATTTGAAGGATATTGTACTAATTTCAAGGAGTATAGAAGCAATACTTATCAAAAATGAGTGTAGAATTTGAAATCTGTAATGAAATAATATTACTTACATACTACAGAGTATGAAAGAAAATATTATTTCTTATGAATATTGAACAAAAATAATATCCCTTACAATTGTTGAACAAAAATAATATTCCTTACGAATATTGAACGAAGATAATATTCCTTCCGAATATTGAACAAAAATAATATTCCTTACGAATATTGAACGAAAATAAAATTCCTTACGAATACGAAAAATAATATCGTAAGTGAATATGAAATAAATAATACCCCTTACCTCAAAAGGAGAGTATTTCTGACTGGCAGGGCGGAGATATTCTTGAAAAAAACTTATACTTTTTCTGTAACGCCCGAGAAAATCGGATCTTTATGTGAATTAAATTTTTATTTGATTATTTGATTATTTGAATTAAATGAATTTAATTGATTATTTATGTGAGTAAGATGTTTGAAGGTCGTTCTATGACCTAGAATATGTGGATGTGGTTTGTGACGCCCCCAAAATAGGTCCATTCCATCCAACCCATTCTGAGTTGCCAAATACATGGTACAGAAAAACAACTACAACTTTATTACAACAATTGTCGTGCAAAATACAACAACACATATGCTGTGAGTTTGGATACAAATATATACCAAGCAGAAAGTACGTCACAATGACACCTTACATAAAGGTATAGTCAAAAGCATTTTAGAAATTAGAATCTTTGGGAAGTGCTCAAGGAAACCTTCACATACATGGGAGGCCATGCTTTTAGGTTATGGTAGATATCATATGGCCACGTAATTATCCTTGGTTGACCTAATAGACCCCAAAGAAAAACGAGAAGATTACTATCATATTCTTTCCAATGGTGAGTCTTCTCGACATATCATTATCTCCACTGTCTCTAATTGGGTATTATACTCCAAACAAACACCAAGATTATATAGGTAGTGCTTGTAAATATACTCAAAGAAGTGGATGAGCACAACCATGTCTTATGATAACACGAGTTTGTATGTCATTAGACATCTCTTGTATGATAGTGACAAAACACCCTTCCAAAGTTGGGTTCGCCTCACCTCTTTAGGGAGAACCTCAACAACTATAGACCACCGCTCTATTCCTTGTTATCCCCGCTTCAACCCAAATTTACACTTTTATTACCCGAAAGGAATTGTGAAACAAAAGGGTGAGCACAACTAGCTCAAGAAAGAATATTATAACTAAAGATAAATAAATTATCAATAGTCTTCATCAAGTAATAAATCGAGATTTAGAACATATGGTAGATGATAAAACTTTTCAACCATAGTCATAACGTGGAATGAGCAATCCATTAGAAGAGTCAAATAGACTATAAAGTCTATTGTCTTCTCCACGTTAAAAGTCCACCAACAATGTTTTATCCCCGTAACATCAATCACAGTTCCTTTCCACAATCATATGAATAACTCATAATCATAATTGTGATTCTAAATTCCTCTTCTCATCCGGACGAAGATAATTTTCATCATTGTCTTTACGAAACATCAAATATCATGGTTATACCAAATCACGCCTCTGCTCATAATCATACTTAATAAATTCATCTTTGCACCACGGGCCAAAGATATTCATCAACAGATCATCTTTACACTACAAAGCAAAGATATTCAACAACAGTCATCTTTTGCATTACGAGCCAAAGATATTCATCAATAATTCATCTTTGCACTACAAAGCTAAGATATTCATCAACAAGTCATCTTTTGCACTCTGAGCCAAAGATATTCATATATCAAAGAAATACATAATCATTTTCGAAGTTATATAACAATAATTATAACCATGTTGATCAATTCACCTTTGCACTTAAGCTAAAAAATATTCAATTGTAAATTCAATGGTCATGATCATACCAAATCAACAATTCAACTTTTTGCACCATCGGCCAAAGAGAACCCATGGTCACGATCATACCAATAATCTACCCATCTTTACACTCAAGTCAAAGAGAAATATTATCATTAGGGTTATAAGAATGTTATATAAAAACAATATAATCAAAACATGGTTTTAATTTCAAGAGTAAGATTCATAAATCAACGATAATTTGGTGAGAAGAAACCAATTTGTCGTCAATAAGTACTCGTATTCGTACATAATACCGTGATCGTGCGCATAGTAACCTCTACACGAAAAGATAAAGTTTCATAATAAAATTCATATCCATATTTATAGCACCTTAATCCAAATGTTATAAATCACTTAGAAATCTCATAATCTAATATTATTAATATTATAATAATATTTTAATCATTTCTTAAACTTATAAATAATTTAATCCAATTATTTACACTTTAATAATTAATGCATTTAATCATCTAAAATGCCAAACTCATAAGATTTCATCATCATTAACCAAAACCCTCATAAAAATCTGCATATACCCTATATATGATTCTCAAGCTAATAAATCATATTTTCCAATTTTCTTACTTCACATAACATATTTAATTCATTTACTCATAACTAGAACATTTTCATGAAAAATACAAAATCAGTTCCAAAAATATTTATTTTTGGAATTTAGAAGAATATAGTCCCATATTGAATATATATTTTCTCAGAATTTTTAAAATTCATTTACTATTTTTCACATGGCCAAAACGACCGAATATTTAAACATTTATCATAAATTGTACTTTTGTCCAAAAATTCTGAAATTAATATGGTATACTGATATTATATAGATGTACTCCCAATAAATTTTTTATCAATTTTGGAGTTAACCACAAGGAGTTATAAGCGGTTACTTTTAAAATAGTCTTTTCTCATAAAATCCATAACTCCTAATCTATACATCCAAAAATTGCCATTTTTGGACACAATCTACAAAACACATCAAAATATCATTTCAAATTTTTCCAAAATTTTTGAAGGTTCAGAAAAATTTCGAAACTAAAAACATAATAACCCTTAAAATCCCTTACTATCCCTTACCTCAAAAAGCAAAGATTGACCGGAATAATAATGAATTTAACTTGCACCGTATAGCAATACTCAAAGTATACTCAAAATACTCACAAGAATACGCCGATAATATAGAGAGAGAAAACTTCAGTTTTCGGTGTGATTTTCAATTCTAACCCAAGCACCCTATTTATAGGAAAATTGTTTAGAACACCAAAGCAGAAAATTGAATATAATAATAATATTATTATCAAATTTCAAGCCCACCTCTAGACATTTGAAATCAGCTGATTTTGCACATGTTTAATGAGCCACAAAAAATATAAAAAACGTTTTTATTAATAAAAATAAATAAAACTTCCAAAAATCAATTATTTTAACTTGTAACTTCAATAATTCATAATAAATAGCCTTTTATCAGAAAATTCGAATCTCATGAGTTTTTATAGGAAATTCAATTCTCTACAACTTTGCAGAAGAAAGTTTTTCCAAATTCCAAACAGAAAATGACCGAAATCCTCAAACCGGACGATTTTACAAAGTGCTATAATCAAATTTCGATCAAGAAATGGGGTCCACAAACACACAAAACATGTGTTAATCATTTAATGCCACAAAAATACTCTTCCTCCTCAGATACTCATATATCCCACATTCATTATAAAAATATCATCATTATTATATTATTAAAATATAATAATATATTTAAATGAATTATTTTATCGTAAAAGATAAAATTTCAATTTTCAACAATTGTCACTTTAAAAATTTTCTCCATCTATATCCACATAAAATCAATATTTTCCTCATCATATAAATCAATAATTAATTATTCACAAATAATATTACAGAATCACAAAGATCTTGGCAACTGTGTCGTTTCAAGGAAGAGAGGGCTTTCAATAAGAATTTCTCCACCTGGCGTGCAATTAGGTGACCAAACCTCTCCTTAGGCAGAACTTTCTAGACATTGCCAATAATGTTATCTAATAATATTATTAGGATAATATGAATTATTGCTTCGATAATGAAAAAATCTTGTGTAATGACAATTATCATTGAAACAATGAATATAAAATATCAACGCAAACAATTATTAAATCAATAAAATCTTGAGCAAGAATTATCGTAACAATTATTGAGTAGTGCCTTCTTATTAAAAAAAAAAAAATTATCATGCTTCATGAATAGTACTCGTGAATAGTAACTCGTGAATAGTAACTCGTGAATAGTAATTATAAAAAAATTGAATACTTTTATTTCATAAAATTCGGGGTCTTACATGGTTAGTATTCTGGCTATGTGCTAGGATTAATTATTTTGAATTTTCAATACGAAAATAAATGTTTTCCGAGAAATTTCCGTAAAAACACTATTCATCCGTTTCTGCTCGGAGATTAAGTTGAATTTCTGAGAAACGCGTAATGATAGAATACAAAGACGTAATGGAATATTTAATAATATTTCAGTTGTGGCAAACGAAGTTTTTGCCCGCGGACTTAAAACCTAAGGGTTAAGAATTGTGAATTCCGAGAATTAAGCGTCTACGTGTAATGATTAGGGTTATTATACGTAAGGAATACGAGTATGATACTAGTTATTATACGAGTATAGTACGAAGATTATTACTACATATAATACGAATATCGTACGAACTATATATGAAGAGAATACGAGAAGTGAACACGTATAATACGATTAGTCTTAATGGACTTTGAGTTTATGGACTTTGAGTTTATGGACTTTGTAGAATCCAATTGGACTTACATTATGTCAAGCCCAATGTGTATGAAAATCAAGCCCAAGATAGGCCCAAGATGAATTAATCCTAAGGCCCAAACTAAGAAAACAAACCGCGGATCTAATCGATGGGTCACCGGATGGGTAAAACCCATGGGGCAACCCATGGAGCTTGTGGGCCGGCCACTTGGCCACCAAGTAAAGTAGTTACTTGGTGGCTACACAATGAATAGTAAGGAGGTGGGGGCACAAAGACCACTTTACCCTCCATTTGGTTTTTCTATAAATAGGAAGCTATCTTAGTTCATTTGTTGATTTACAAACTTTAACCAACATATTTGAGAGAGAAAAAAGGGCTAGAAACTAGTAATCAAGTGAGCTTGAAGCAAATCATAAGAGTTTTTAGCAAGAACGCGAAGAACGTAAAGGTAAATTTTCGTAAAACGTTAGTCTTCGATCTTTTTCGATTTCTTTTTTAGTAGAGAAGTATGATTTGGTGGAGCATGTCTCTTTCGGAGTCATAAGGATGGCTAATAGTGGATTAAGTGATTATAAGTCATGTATGATTATTAATTATACGCGTTAAGTAAGTTTTAAAATCAAAGAAAATCGTAAAGCGTTTATTTTGTTATTGATGGACAAATTGAAAACCATCATAGGATATGTGCATCTTGTTTGGTTAGGATGTAGATGAAGAATCAATGGAGTTGTTCCATTTGATTTGGTGTAGAGAACTCGAGTAACGAAGTTATGACGAATTTTACAAAATTAGTCGTTAAACATTAAAAACGTAGAAATCTCGGATTAGTAGTCGAAAATTGCCGTATAACTTAGGAACATTGGTTTTCAATGGCATCACGTGAGATAGGGTAGTCAATAGTCGTGGACTCAAGAATCGTCGAATTCCGACTTAGAATGAAGAAACGAGCTATGAATGGTCACGATTGTTAAACGAACTCTCAATAATGAACTAATCGGTGAATTCCATGTTAAAAGATTTGAAAATCAAATATTTTCTAATGAAATCATAGAGTATGTGATTTATGAACTAATGGCTTTTGAACGAGCCAATTCGGATGTAAAACGAATAAGTTACGAGCCCGGGAATCTCACAGAATAAGAAAATTGTCATGACTATCTCGAGGCTCGTGAATTTGGCAGCCATGATACGACTCTAACCATTAAATCTCGCATCGCAAAGACCGCCGGGTAGAGGCATTAGCTACTGAAGTATGGCGCCACATCACCAATGATAAGTATAAGTCTCTGTGACATACAATGACCGAGACGAGAGAGTTATGTATCTTGAAGTATGGCGTCATAACGCCAATCAAGTAGAGGTATAAAAGTAGGCAAGTAGTAGTGCCTAGATGTGGGAAATGTTGAACCAATTAGGGTTTTGAACCCATATGATTGTAAGACCATTATGGGGCAAGTGTATGTAAGAAATGTACATGCTAAGACCATTCCTTTGTTATATATATCGTGATGACCTTAGGAATTAAACGTAAGTTATTAGTAATGAAAAGATTAACGATAATAAGCCGTAAGGGCGTATAAATACTTGAAACGAGTTTTATTAAAGAATTAAATTCGGTTAAGTTATAGAAGAGAAAGAAGTTGGTAATAACAATGTGATTAGATTGTTTGGTAGCTAATTACATTGTGCTATGTGAATATATCATGTAGATATTGTAAAGACTAAGAACTGTTGAATATTAATTTGAAGACGCTTGAAGGAAAGTTTTCTTAACGCTTGTCTAACCTTCGTGTTAGCCAAGTTTTCTATGTGATTCATGTTATGAGATGCATGAATTATTTTAATGAAAGGGTCGACGCCAGTTTTACCTCGGCTAGACTAATCTTGAAGAGTTGATTGATTTATTTACAAATCTTTCAATATAGAATTGATAACGCTATCCTACGCCAATTGTTTGGTATGGATTCAAGGTAAGCCTGAGTATGAATAAACAAATATATTTTACATCGATTATTCAATGGGCACGCGAGGTTGCCAAAACTTAAACGTGAATACGTTTAACGGATGAATGTTGATCAACATAGAGTACTACAGGTTGATCACCTAGAAGTGCTCACAAGATATATCAGACGTACGGTCTTAGTGCCGAGTTGTCTTTTTTAATGAATGAAAACAAAATAGAATGTTTATGGTCTTTGACCTACTCAGAATTCCTAAGTTTCTATAAGTGCTTCGGAATTGTTTATAAAAGAGAAAAGTGCTATACAATGTTTCATAGTACTTCATAGCTATTTGTTCAGTTATTGAAGAATAATCATATGATTCTCGACATGGTATTTATATTATACATTGCTAGACTTGCTGAGCTAGTTATGCTCACTTCATGCTTGAATTATATGATTGCAGCTAAGGCCGAACGAACTGAAGGTTCTAAGAAAGATAAAGGCAAAGCTAAGATGGATAATTAGATATCCTGTAATAGACTAGTATGTGTGTATGTATTACACTTATGAAAAATAAAGAATGTATTCAGTTTCAGAACCTGGGAATGAATTTATTATGATAGTAATAAGAATGTAGTTAATACACTCATTTTGATGTCGTTTAAATGAAATGAATGTATAGTTAGTATTACCGTGTAGCACTATCTGTCGGGTTGGAAGATACCCGGATTTGGGGGGATCACAGGTTGGTATCAAATCATTAGGTTATAAAACTTAAGGGGGGAAGAACCTTAGGCTAATAACCTTGTTAGTAGATGAGAAGTAGAAGTGAATGAACTCTAGTAGAACAAGTTAATTATGTATTGAGGAAACTCAGTACGGAAAGATTTAAAAGATGGAAAGTAACCCTAAATACATTAAATGTGATTTGTGCTTATATTATTGTGTATTATGTACTAATCAACATGTTATGTGTTATTGTAGATGTTCATCGATAGCTACATGTATAGGGATATTCAGGTAGTGAGCGAAGAGTCGGTGAACAGGATAAAGCATGTACCAGTGCCAGTAGCGGCAGTACCAGTGATTAACCTAGAAGAGTCTGAGCTTGAGGAGGAATTTTTAGAGGAGGACTACTCAGAGGGAGTTATGGGATTAACATCATACCTTGATATGATGATTGATGTAGAAGATGATATGGAGGTAACATCGGTTAATACGGTGATGCCTACACTAGAGCCAACACCTCCAGATACAATGAGGGCATTGTATCTCTCGGTGCTTGACCATAACGTGTAACTGCACAATATTGTGCAGAACTAGAGGGAGGAGATTAGTGATCTCCATGAGGATAAGGAGTCTACAGAAGAAGATTTCGAGATTGAGCATGATGAGAAGGTGCTCATGAAGGATAATGCCACAGAGTATAAGAAAGAGGCCATAGAGCTTCGTAGAGAATTGGGGTTAAGGGATTAGAAGATAGCACATATGTCTTACATCCACGAGAGTGCTCATGAGGATTTTAAGCTAAAGATTGCTTGTTATTCCATTGAGTCGGGACAAACTCGACATAATATAAGCTGAGATATTGTGTCGATTCTAGAGAATGAGAAGCATGAGAATGCTGTTATGCAGTATTAGGAGTCTAGTACGGTAAATACTTTTGTGTAGTGACGTAAAACCCTCTTTTGTATAGTTAAATGGTAGTCTTTTTGTAAATCCCAACTTTTGTGAAGTTCAATTCCGGGATAAAAGTGTAATAACTTTTGGCTATGGAATCAAATTGTAAATAGTTTTAACTATGAAGAAGCATATGAATATAATGAAGTTTTTATTAAATGTGCTTTGTTGTGTATGAGTTATTGTTTGGAGAATAATAACTAAGTAAGCAAATAAGTAATAATGAAACTTTATTTATTAAATCAGAAAATGTCGTCAAGAAGGAGACAACGTAATCAGGAGGCTGAGTCCCATAACGATAAACAAGAGGGTCAGAACAACCCTATGCAGGAGTTCATTAATTTATTAATGGCTGCATTTAACCAAACCGGGGGTAGAGCACCCGCGGGACCTTGAGTATTCAGAACGACTACCTTTAAGGAATTCAAAAGCGTAGGTCCACCTGAGTTCAAAGGAACTACGGAATCAATAGAGACCCAGATATGGGTGAAGGAGATAGAGAAGATGTTTGTTATTACAATCATAGCAGAGGCGCAAAAGCCTTCTTTTGCGACTTATATGATGAAGGGGGAAGCTAACTTCTGGTGGGAGGCTCACTAGGGTGGGGCTAGAACTGATGTTGTTACGTGGGGACAGTTCAAGAAGGTTTTTTTCGAGAACTACTTTCCTGCTAGTATGCAGGGGAGGATGGAGATTAAGTTCCTAGAACTTAAACAGGGGGACATGACGGTTCCCCAGTATGCGGCCAAATTCAATGAATTATCAAGGTTTGCTCCACACCAAGTGGACACTGAGGAGAGAAAGGCTAGTAGGTTTGAGCAGGGATTGAAACCCTAGCTCTATAGTAAGATTTTTGTGTTCTAGAGTGTTTCCTACGAGATCATTCTTGAAAAAGCGATTATCACGGAGGGTGGTAGTGAGGTGTTGACCCAATACCACAAAGAGTGAAAGAATAAGAGCAAGGGAGAGGGAGGAACCAAGGCGGATGGAGCCAGTGGAAGTGGCAATATGCCAAAGAGGAAGAGTTTTAACTCCGGGAATACTGGAGTGAAACAAGGGGATCCTAAGCGTAGGATCGAGGCATGCAAGACATGCGGAAAGACTCATCTAGGAGTTTGTCTGAAAGGGAAGTCAGTTTGTTACAACTGTGGGCAGGAGGGGCATATTACACCCAATTGTCCTAATCCTAAGAAGAACCAGGAATGTTTTATTTGTGGGTCGATGAACCACATGACAAGAAATTGCCCGAATAAGGGAAAGATGGGTAGCAAAGGTGTTAGTAGTGGTAAGTTAGCCATTACTGGACCAACACCATCGGGTAGACCTGCTGCCCGTACTTTTAATATGACTGTCAAAGATGTGGTTGCATCGGCGTATGTAGTAGCATGTATCATTCCAGTCAATAAAATAAATGCTTATGTGTTGTTTGATTCGGGTGCTACTTGTTCTTTTATAGCATGTGGATTTGCTAAACGATTAAACTTAATTCCGGAAAGATTAGAAATACCTTTAGACGTTAAGATAGCGAATGAAGAGATAATTCCCATTGAACACATTCATAGGAATTGTTTGGTAGATATTAAAAAGAACAAATTATCGGTAGATCTTTTACCGATAAAGTTGAGAGAATTTGATGTAATTCTCGGTATGGATTGGTTAATTAACCATAAAGTGATAATAGATTATCATAGAAAGAGTGTAAACCTTCGGCTTTCTAAGAAACCTGAGGTGGTGTTTTACGGTAATAAATCACCGGGACGTTCTTGTTGTCTAACCATGACACAAGCTAGGAAAATGTTGAGGAAGGGGTGTATAGGTTACCTATGCCATATTGTGGATACCTAGAGAGTGGGAGCATCATTCGAACAGATACATGTAGTTCAAGAGTTTGCAGATGTATTTTCGGAGGAGTTACCAGGTATTTCACCAGATAGGGAAGTCAAATTTATGATTGAATTGGTACCGGGTACGACACCAGTTTCTAAGGCACCTTATAGAATGGCGCCAGTAGAGATGAAGGAGTTAATGGTTCAATTACAAGAACTATTAGACAACAAGTACATTCAACCGAGTGTGTCTCCGTGGGGAGCACCGGTGTTGTTTGTAAAGAAGAAGGATGGGTCGTTATGACTTTGTATCGATTATTGAGAGTTGAACAAGTTAACGATTAAGAATAAATACCCATTTCCCAGGATCGATGATCTATTTGATCAGTTGAAAGGGGCAAAGTATTTTTCTAAAATAGATTTGCGTACGGGGTACCATCAGTTAAAAGTAAGGAAGGAAGATGTACTTAAGACGGCGTTCAGAACTCGTTATGGTCATTATGAGTTTCTGGTTATGTCGTTTGGGTTGACTAATGCGCCAGCCGCATTTATGGATATGATGAACAGAGTGTTCAAATAATATTTGGACAAGTTCGTTGTAGTGTTTATTGATGATATTCTAGTCTATTCTAAGATGCCAGAAGATCATGCTGAACATTTAAGGATAGTGTTGGAGACACCCCGGAAGGAGAAGTTTAATGCAAAATTCACTAAGTGTGAATTTTGGCTTGAGAGAGTGCAGTTTCTAGGACATGTTATTGATAAAGATGGCATTTATGTGGATCCAGTGAAGGTAGAAGCAGTTAATAATTGGGAGCAACCGAAAATGCCAACTGAGGTTTGGAGTTTTCTGGGGTTAGCGGGATACTATAAGAGGTTCATTCATGACTTTTCTAAAATAGCTACTCCATTGACGAATTTGACGATGAAGTCTGTAAAGTATGCGTGGACGGAGAAGTGTGAGAGTAGTTTTCAGGAGCTAAAAAAGAGGTTAAGTGAGGCACTTGTATTTTCTTTACCAGATGATACAGGGAATTTCGTAGTTTATAGTGATGCTTCGCATAAAGGATTGGGTTGCGTGCTCATGCATCATGACAAGGTCATTGCGTATGCGTCACGCCAGTTGAAGGATTATGAGAAGGTCTATCCTACTCATGACCTAGAATTGGCTGCTGTAGTTTTTGCCTTAAAAATATGGAGACATTATTTATTTGGAGAGAAGTGTGAGATATACACGGACCATAAAAGTCTGAAATATATCTTTACACAGAAGGAGTTGAATATGAGGCAGAGAAGGTGGTTAGAGTTGATAAAAGATTATGACTGTGATATCTTATATCATCTGGGGAAGGCAAATGTAGTAGCAGATGCACTAAGTAGGAAGGGTAGGGAAAAGCTATCAATGTTAACGACTCAAAATGAGTTAATAACGGAGATGGAAAGAATAGAGTTAGAAGTTAAGTTACTAAGTGAAGTGGTGGAGATGTTATTCTCAATGGAGACTCAACCAACGATAGTGGAATGGGTTAAGGAAGTACAACTGGGTAATGAGGAGTGCGAACAAATGAAAAAGATAAGTATAACCTTGATAAAGAAGGATGAAGTGAAGACTAAGTATAACCTTGATAAAGAAGGTTTACTTCGTTTTGAAGGAAGAATTTGGGTTCCAAATAATTCCGAGTTAAAAGAAGAGATTATGAGTGAGGCCTATAGTTCGAGATACTCGATACATCCTGGTAGTACGAAGATGTATCAAGACCTTCGTCAGAACGTTTGATGGCCAAATATGAAGAGGGAAATAACAGAATATGTTAGTAAGTGCTTAACTTGTCAGAAAGTTAAGGCTGAATACCAACGACCGAGTGGATTGTTACAATCACTAAAGATTACAGAGTAGAAATGGGAGCATATCACGATGGACTTTGTTGTGGGACTTCCAACGACGAGGAAGGGTTACGACGCTATTTGGGTAATAGTGGATCGGTTGACGAAATTGACTCACTTTTTACCAATAAGAGTTAGGTATAACATAGAGGAATTAGCTAAGCTTTATGTCAAAGAAATTATTTCAAGAGATGGAGTTCTGATTTCGATTGTGTCAGATCGTGACCCACGATTCACATCGAACTTTTGGAGGAGTTTGTAAGAGCAACTAGGAACACAGTTGAGATTGAGTACGGCGTATCATCCACAGACGGATGGACAAAGTGAACGAAAAATTCAAACGCTAGAAGATATGTTAAGATCTTGCGTTATGGATTTCAAGGGGAGTTGGGACGAACATCTGCCTTTGGTGGAATTTTCTTACAATAATAGTTTTCACGCTAGTATAGGCATGCCGCCTTACGAAGCGTTGTATGGGAGGAAGTGCAGAACTCCACTGTTCTGGGATGAAGTAGGTGAACGTCGGATGTTGGGACCTGAGATGGTACAACAAACGGCATACATGGTTAAGCTAATACGAACTCGATTGGTAGCGACTTAAGATAGACAAAAGAAGTATGCAGATCCTCATCGAGAGAAGAGGGAGTTTGAAGTAGGTTTATATGTCTTTCTGAAGGTATCGCCTTGGAAAGGCAAGATACATTTCGAAAAGAAAAGAAAGTTAAGTCCAAGGTTTATAGGACCTTTTGAAATTTTAAGAAGGGTAGGAGAGGTAGCTTACGAAATAGCTTTACCTCTAGGGATGGAAAGAATACACAATGTGTTTCACGTGTCAGTGTTGCGTCCTTATAAATCGGACTACAAGCACGTAATAGAGTATGAATCTATTCAAGTAGAAAAAGACTTAACGTATGAAGAACTTTTAATTCAGATTGTGGATAGAAAGGAACAAGTCTTGAGAAGTAAGATAATACCTTCTGTAAAGGTAATTTGGAGTAACCACAATGCCGAAGAAGCAACGTGGGAGCTCGAGAGTAAAATGAAAGAAAGGTTTCCTCATTTGTTTATGTAATTTTTGCGAGATTCTGGGGACAGAATCCTTTTAGGGGGGGGGGGGGAAATGTAACGCCCGAGAAAATCGGATCTTTATGTGAATTAAATTTTTATTTGATTATTTGAATTAAATGAATTTAATTGATTATTTATGTGAGTAAGATGTTTGAAGGTCGTTCTATGACCTAGAATGTGTGGATGTGGTTAGTATTCTGGCTATGTGCTAGGATTAATTATTTTGAATTTCCAAGATGAAAATAAATGTTTTTCGAGAAATTTCTGTAAAAACACTATTCATCCGTTTCTGCTCGGAGATTAAGTTGAATTTCTGAGAAATGCGTAATGATAGAATACGAAGACGTGATGGAATATTTAATAATATTTCAGTTGTGGCAAATGAAGTTTTCGCCTAAGGACTTAAAACCTAAGGGTTAAGAATTGTGAATTTTGAGAATTAAGTGTCTACGTGTAATGATTAGGGTTATTATACGTAAGGAATACGAGTATGATAATAGTTATTATACGAGTATAGTACGAAGATTATTAGGACATATAATACGAATATCGTACGAACTATATATGAAGAGAATACGAGAAGTGAACACGTAGAATACGATTAGCCATAATGGACTTTGAGTTCATGTACTTTGTAGAATCCAATTGGACTTAGATTATGTCAAGCCCATTGTGTATAAAAGTCAAGCCCAAGATAGGCCCAAGATGAATTAATCCTACGGCCCAAACTAAGAAAACAAATCGCAGATCGAACCGATGGGTTACCGGATGGATTAAACCCATGGGGGAAACCCATAGAGCTTGTGGGCTGGCCACTTGGCCACCAAGTAAATTAGTTACTTGGTGGATACACAATGAATAGTAAGGAGGTGAGGGCACAAAGACCACTTTACCCTCCATTTGGTTTTTCTATAAATAGGAAGCTAGCTTGTAAGACCCCAATTTTTATGAATAAAGATGAATTTTCTATAAATATCATTTTGAATAATTATAGTGTTGATTTGTTATAATATTAAAGTTGTGGGTAATATTTATAAATTTTGCAAAGTAAGCAAGTTGTTATAAAATATTCTATTGGTCGGGGAATATTCGTTTTAACAGGGAATATTCGTACGATGACACAATCATTGGTGGACCCCACAACGTAATTATTGACAGAATGAGAAAACGACAGAAATATCTTTTTATGAAAATAACGGCAAAAGTTTTACCGTTAAATGTTGAAATAACCGATGTTAAAAGTACAATAATACGCGTGATTGCATAGTAGCACACGATATTGATTATTGATGCTTACGTGAGAAGTCACTAAGTTATACTCAATTATTGCTACGAGAATTAACGTGATCATATCTCTCATATTATTGATTCGATTATTGTCACAAAGATTATCTCGTGATAATATTTTATATTATTAAATCAATAATTGAGACGACAAAGTTATTAATATTATTATTGCAATATTGATGATGTCTGTAAGTTCTGTCGAGGAGAGGTTTGGTCACCTTATTTAACCATCAGGAGAAATCCTTATTGGAAAGCCCCCTCTTTCTTGGGAACGACCTGATTGTTAAATATTGCGAATTGTAATAATGATGATAAATGTTGTTAAAAATATTGAAGGAATTTTTATGAAGTATTTGATGTAAATTTTATTTATTTTATAGACCCCATTTACCCATTTTTCAAAATAATCGGTAGAAATTTATTTAATAAAGGTGGGGCCACATGTGGGGCCCACGGAAGAAAAATGAAAGGGGTCACGGGGAGGGATAACAAAAGTGTGAGGAGGGAGTTTTTATATAATATATATATGATTAAAGGTGGGGGACGGTGGAATTCACGGGGGTGACATCCCGTGAGTTTATATATATATATAATATAATATATTATATATATATTTATTATATTTTATTTAAAATTTTTTGTTTTATTAGAATATTTTATTGCATAGTATCATTTTCATTCTCCTATAAATAGGATGCTTAGTTAGAATTGAAAATCACACCAGAATCAAAGTGTAACGCCCGAGAAAAATTGAATTTTTAGAAGAATTAAAATTTTATTTAATTATAATGATTAAACGAATTTAATTGATTATTTTTGGAGCAAGCTAATTGAAGGTCGTTATATGACCTAGACATGTCAGAACATCGTAGGATTTTGGCTACGTGGTAGAATTAAAGTGTTTGAATTTCCAAGACGAAAATAAAAGCTTTCTGAGAAATTTTTCGAAAAACACTATTCACATATTTCTGCTCAGGAATTATTTTTGGACTTCCGAGAAATACGTAACGATAGAATATCGATGTGAGATGGAATATCCAATAATATTTCAGTTATGAAAAACGTAATATTTCACCTGTGGACTTAAAACCTAAAGTTTTAGGAAAATGATTTACGAGAAAGAAATGTAAAGCGATTAATGAATAAAACAGTGATCGTATAATACGTAGGTATTATACGAAGTAACGACTGCGAGGTACTATACGTATATGTATGAATGATGGTATGTGGTATATGTTGAATAAGTATACACGTTAGATTATGAGAATTATATGTAGAGTATATGTTATAAAGCTTTAAGCCATTTATGAATAGAATTATGGATTGTGTATGAAATGCAAGTCCATAACTTTAAGGGCAAGCCCAAGATTGATTAATGTTTAGCCCAAGTGTTTATTAATATTAAGCCTAAGTGTTTATTAATATAAGCCCAAAGTAAAGTGAAGACAAGCCCAAAAGTAGAAGTTAATTTAATTAACCAAGCCCAAGCTATGATCCATGAGTTAAATAAGATCCATGGGGCAACCCATGGGTGAAGTGGAGAGCAAGACCTTTCTGTGATGAACAAGTAGACTTAATGGCAAAGTAAACTTAATGCTTAAGTGTTGTGATGGCCAAGTAAATAAGGTGGGGAGCAAGTTAACTTAATTAGGAAGTAATGAATAGTAAGGAGGTGATTAAGGAGGTGGAGTGGCCTTATGACCATTATGCCTTCACTTTGAGATTGCTATAAATAGGAAGCTTTGCATTTCATTTGCTAGTTTTTTGTTTTTCATCCAATAAACTTATAAGTTGGGAGCTTATTTGGTTGAGAAAATAAGCACATATAAAGTTAGACTTTCTTTGTTAATTTTTCCACCAATAACTTATTGCTTATTGGTTAGAGAGAATAAGTTAGAAAAGCTAGAAAGCTAGTCTTTCATATTTCAAGAAGCAAGAAGGAGATCAAAGGTTAAGCAAGTAATCATCAAAGGGTAAGTAACCTTGAACCATGATTCTCTTTCTCTTCTATTGTTAGAGAAGGGGGTATTGGTAGAACAAGTATGCTGAGAAGAGGTTGGAATAATGAATCAAAGGGCTTAAGTCTTAATAAGCCGGATAAATAATGAATAAGAAATTCATTCGTAAATAAGTTATGAACTTATAATGAAAGTATAAGAACTTGTTAGAACTTGTAACATGTTTACATTAATAAAATTAGTATGATTAATAAGATGTAAGAATAATGATTAAAGGACTTAACTCATTAATAAGTCATATGAAAAGAAGACATAAGTCATGAGTAATGAAAATATAAATAATTTATATTTTCATAAGTTACAAATTTATCAAGAATAAGTAATAACTTATCATGTTATGAGTTAATGAATCATGTATGTCAAGATGTTAGTATAATGGATTGAATCCAATTGAAACGGTTTAAAAATCTCAAGTAACGAAGTTTTGCCAGAATTAACACGATTGGACGATAATCGTCGAATTCGTGAAATTCTCGGAATGGAAGTCGAATTTTGATATTGATATTGGAAACATTAGTTTCCAATGGAGACAAGTCTTATTTGGTATTATAGAGTTGTGGACTTGAAAATGGCCGGATTCTGACTTAGAACGAAGAAACGAGCGTTGAACGTTCACGAACGTTTATTATTTTAGTTAAAAATGGACTAATGGGTGAATTTTTAGCAAACGAAGACGAATAGATAAAATTCTTGCATGAACGTATAGAGTACGTAATTTGTGAACCGTAGGCTCTTGAACGAGCCAATTCGGACTTATAACGAAGAAGTTATGAGGTCGAGAATCTCACATAAAAAGTTAACTGTTAAAAAATTTTACGGTCGAAAATCGAAAGTGCTGTGGTATGATCAAGGCAAAATAAGTCACGTCGCAGCGCCAAAGTGAGCATGAGTCCCTGGAGAGTCATGCCGCAACGCGACATATAACACAGAGACTTGCGCCACGGCGCCGAGTCCGGATTTTTGAGTATTACGTGGAGATCATACGCATTGTGGCACCAAATCTGATAATAGCCGGCTACCAGTAGCTACCAACCTTAAAACATAAATGGCGCATAAGAATGGTTACAAATAGAGTATGAAGGGAAATTGTTTAGCAATGAACTAAGGGACTTAATACAATATTGTTAAGTCAAAACTAAACCTCAAGTGTGATCACTTAGAGTTAAAGTAAGTCAATTGAAGATGAACGCAAATGGTATGCAATAAGCGTACTTAACCATTGACGATCGAGTTTTAATTAATAATGTAAGGACGTTAGTAAGCCGTGAGGAAGGATAATTAACTTGAACCGAGTTGTATTAATGAAATAATTTTAATTAAGTTATAGAAGAGAACGAAGTTGGTAAGAATGATGTAAAAGAATGACGGAAAGCTGAAACCCATAAATAACAAATCTAATACGGGATCAGATTGAGAAATAGGGTAAGATTCTTTAAGAACTATGTATGTTCAATTATGACCTAATATGGTATGTTATGTGGTTATGTGTTGTAGAGACCGTAAGGACTCAAAGGAAACGTAATTATACTGTAGCAGACGCTGAAGGCAAGTTTTTCTTAAACGCTTGTCTAACCTTCGTGTTAGCCAGGTTTTCAAATGATTTAAGTTATGAGATGCATGTATGGTTTTAAAGAAAGAGACGATGCCAGTTTTAGCTCGGCTAGACTAATCGTGCTAGATTGATTGAACTGTTTACAAGTCTTTCAATATAGAATTGCTAACGCTATCCTACGCCAACTATTTGGTACGGATTCAAGGTAAGTCTGAATATAAACAAATGTATTTTCATCGAGTATTCGATGGGCATGTGAGGTTGCCACAACTTAAGCGCATTACACGTTTAATGGATGTAGTGTTGATCAACATAGAAGTACTATAAAGTGATCACCTAGAAAGTGCTCGTAAATATATGGGACTTACTGACTTCGTGGTCAGTTGTCCTTTCAAAGAAACTATAAGACGTTCACGTTGTAAGACCCCAACTTTTATAAATAAAGATGAATTTTCTATAAATATTATTTTTGAATATTATGGAATAAATTTGATATAATGTTATAGTTGTGAGTAATATTTATAAATTTTGTAAAGTAAGCAAGTTGTTATAAAATATTCGTTTGGTGGGGAATATTCTTTTTCGTGGGGAATATTAAATGCGACGGCTCAATCATTGGTGGACCCTACAACGGAAGTATGGTCGTAGTTAGAAAAGCGACAAAATTATCTTTCTATAAAAATAACTACGGAGGAGGTGTTACCGTTAAAAGCTGTTGAACTACCTAGTAGTAAAAGTACAAGATGTCTGGCATTAGTTGCGTAGTAGTAACACCTCATTAATTATTGATGCTTACGTGAGAAGTCACTCACTATACTCAATTATTACTACTGATGAATTCTTTGCATCATATCTCTTATATTATTGATTTAATTATTGTCACAAGATTATCATCATATAATATGTTATATTATTAAATCAATAATTGAGATGACAAGTTATAAATGATTAATAATTGTTGTCTTATTATTATTACATTTGGAACATCCCGTCTGCGTGTGTTTTACACCGGACTGGTTCTCATCTTTATTATTATTACTGTTAGAACATCTTATGCATGTGTTTCTTTGGGACTGGTTCCATTCTTTATTATTACATTTGGAATATCACATGCATGCGCTTTTCTTGGGACTGGTTCCGTTATTTATTATTACGTTGGAATAACTCGCCGCTGTCTTGATCTATCGCATGTATGGTGATTTCTTTTGTTATTCCATTCTTTATTATACTCAGTTGGTTAAAACTTTGACTTCTATACTCCATGAAATTAGTGGAATGTCCTTGATATTTGCGCTTCATCTAGTATTCTTTCATGAAAATATTCTTCTGAGTATTCTTGAATTTTAATCTACAAAGCAGTATCATGTTGACAATTTGGATGTTATTGGTTCCTGGATAAATTAATTCTTGAACTTGTTTGATTGAATTCTTATATCATTGTCATCATCCTCATATTTATATTTTTTTGAAAGTCATCTGTATTTGTAGTGCATAGATGGACTTGGTATGATGATTATGACGAGGATTATTTGGTGTAATCATGGACAGTAATGTTACAAATGATGTGGTAAAAATCCTCATTGGTCCGTAGTGCATTGATGGATGAGTTGTTGGCATGATCATGACCATTAATGAATACACAAATATTCTTGGCCCGTAAGTGTATGGATAATTATGGTCGTGATACTAAAGAATATCCTTGGTAGTAGTGTGGGGGTGATTCGATGATGTGGAATATTTATTAAGTCGAGTCTCGGCTATAACAATGATGAAAACCTTTTAAATCATAAAAGATAGTAGATTTTATTTTCTACTTGACTCTTTTAATGGATTCTTTGGTTTCATTATTGCAGATTAAACTTGATGTTTATTATATTTTATCGCTTTTAACAGATTTGAAGGCTAATGATAATTTATTTCGCATTATCTTAGTCATAATATTTCTTGGGCTAGTTGATCTCACCCTTTCTTTCACCGTTTCTCTCTGTGAAATTAGAATATAGTTGGGACGAGTCTGGGAAGCGGAGTAAAGGTCCGAGAGGATAGCATTAGTAGTCCTCACTATTCTGTGAAATAGTGTGCTAATAATTGTAATGAGGACTCCTTTTGAGTTTGTATAATCTCTAGTAGACAATAATTGTATTCAAACTCACAATTTATGTTTTGTCGTATTGTACACGACAGTTGTATTAATAAGTTGTATTTGAATTCTGTACCATGTATCTGGCAACCTAAGATGGGTGATGTATACCTAATTTTGGGGGCGTCACAGTTGGTATCAAAGCTTAGGGATATGATCCCTGGCTAAGATGTGGGAATAGTACTAGGAGGGGAGAGACGAGGAATTCCTTCGTTAGTATGACCTACCTAAGTTTATGTGCTATTTTATTGGTCGGTCAGAATATAGGGATAATATGTTACATGTCAATTAACCTTTGGTTTTGTGGCGATGTCGAAAATGACATCCGAGAATGTTGAGAATAAAGATGGAGCACAAAGCGACAGTTGATTCACCACATATCAATAATTAGGATAATGTGCATCAGGAAGGCGACAATTGTAAAACCCTGAATTTTATGAAATAAAAGTATTCAATTTTCCTATTTAGTAAATGGTTAAATTGATAAAAGGTTAAAGTTAAGGGTGATATATGATTTTTTTTCAAAATACGCAAGTGGTTATAAGATATTCATTATTATTGGGAGAATATTCGTTTGGTCATGGAATATTCTTTTCTTTCGGGAATATTAAATGCGATGGTATGACCATTTGTGGGCCCCATAATGAGAATAAGCATCGGATGAAGAAAACAACAAAATTAAGTTTTTATAAATAACAGCGTAATCGTTCACAGTTAACATTGTTGGAATATTAGATGGTTAAAATACGTTAATACGCGTGTTTGCACAAAGAGTAGCACCTGCGGTTTTATTACGATATTTTTGAATTATTGATCCTTACATAAGAAGGCACTACTCAATAATTATTACGGTAATTCTTGCTCAATATTTTTATTTATTGATTCAATAATTGCTACGTTGAAATTTTATATTATTATTGTTCAATAATTGTCATCGCACAAGATTTCCCATTATCGGATCAATAATTCATATTATTGAATAATATTATTAGATAGCATTATTGGCAATGTCTAGAAAGTTACATCGAGAGGTTTGGTCACCTAATTGCGGCGCCAAGAAGGAGAAATCCTTATTGGAAAGCCCCCTCTTTCCTGGGAACTGCCTGGTTGTCATTATTGTGATTCTGTAATATTATTTGTGAATAATTAATTATTGATTTATATGATAAGGAAATATTTATTTGATGTGAATATAAATGATGGATTTATTTATATGGTTATAAATGAAGGAATTAATGTTGAGGTATTTTATTAGTATTTTTGTTTGAATGAAGGTATTAAAAATTAAACCAAAGTGTTTTGAGATATATTCGTTAGTTATAATTTTTAATCAAATCAGTTGGATCGTTGTAATTTTTGAATATGTTATACATATATAAGTTGAGTATATGTCCACAAATTTTGAACCGTTAAAAATGAACGTATGATTTGTTATGAATTTTAAGAGGTGAATGGTTCATAAATTGTTGAAGTATCCGAATTTAGCATTTTGGTGGAAAATTCTAGAATTGAGTGGGCCCCACTTGTGGTTGGTGAAGAAATGTGCTGAATTTTATTTCAAATGTGGTGGGTGGGAATAGTAGCAGGTAAAGCCATCAGGTTGCAGGTCAAGTCTGCTAAAATTTTCCTATAAATAGAGGGCTAAGTTAGAATTGAAAATCACACCAAAAACTGAAGTTTTCTCTCTATTTCTCTCTCGATATTTTGAGCGTATTCTTGTGAGTATTTTGAGTATACTTTGAGTATTGCTATACTGATTGCAAGTTCGTTTCAAATAATTATTCAATCAGGAAATCAATCGATTCTTTGAGGTAAGGGATGTTATTTTCTTCTCAAATGATATTATTTCTTCAATATCATTATCTTTGAAATATTGGTTGGAACTTTTTATCAAATTTGGAACTTTTTCATGTCTGGGGTTACTATTCACGAGTTACTATTCACGAGTTACTATTCATGAGTTACTATTCACGAGTTCTTATTCACGAGTACTATTCATGAAGCGTGAAGATGTTTTTTGTGGAATTTCTATCTTTTGGTGTCTGAGTTACTATTCACGTATCGGCCTTTATTCACGTATCTGAGACTATTCACGAATACGAAGACTATTCATAGAAAAATGAAAATTTTTCTTTTCGTCTAAAATATCTATTCTGGATACTAGCTTTGATTGTATCCATGTTTTGATCATTCTTGAATTTTACACCACTATGATTATTTTGAGGTATTTTTGGATGTATAGATTAGGAGTTATGAATTTTATGAGAAAAGACTATTTTAAAAGTAACTATTTATAACTCCTTGCGGTTAACTCCAAAATTGATGAAATTTTTATTGAGAGTACATCTATATAATATCAATTGTACTCTGTGAATTTCGGAATTTTGGATAAAAGTACAATTTATGATAAATGTTTAAATATTAAATTGGTTTTGGCCATATGAAAAATAGTAAATGAATTTTTAAAATTTTGAGAAAAATATATTTCGATATGGGACTATTTTATGCTAAATCCCGGAAAAGAAATATTTTTAGAACCGATTTGGTATTTTTCATGAAAATGTTCTAGTTATGAGCAAATGAATTAAATATGTTATGTGAAGTAAGAAAATTAGAAAATATGATTTTATGGTTTGAGAATCATATACGAGGTATATCTGATTTTTGATGAGGGTTTTAGTTATTGGTGATGAAATTTTATGAGTTTGGCATTTTATGATGATTAAATGCATTAATTAGTAAAGTGTAAACAATTTAATTAAATTGTTTATAAGTTTGAGAAATGATTAAAATATTATTATAATATTAATAATATTAGATTATGAGATTTCTAAGTGATTTATAACATTTGGATTAAGGTGTTATAAATATGGATATGAATTTTATTATAAAACTTTATCTTTTCGTGTCGAGGTTACTATGCACGTATACGGGACTATGTACGAATACGGGGTACTATTCACAACAAATTGGTTTCTTCTCTGACCAAATTATCGTTGATTTATGAATCTTACTCTTGAAATTAAAACCATGTTTTGATTATATTATTTTTATATAACATTCTTATAACCCTAATGATGATATTTCTCTTTGACTTGAGTGTAAAGATGGGTAGATTATTGGTATGATCGTGACCATAGGTTCTTTTGGCCGAAGTGCAAAAGTTGAATTGTTGACTGGTATGATCATGACCATTGAATTTACAATTGAATATTTTTAGCTTAAGTGCAAAGGTGAATTGATCAACATGGTTATAATTATTGTTATATAACCACGAAATGATTATGTATTTCTTTGATATATGAATATCTTTGGCTCGTTGTCTGCAAAGATGACTGTTGTTGAATATCTTTGCTCAGTAGTGCAAAGATGAATTATTGATGAATATCTTTGGCTCGTAATGCAAAGATGACTGTTGTTGAATATCTTTAGCTTTGTAGTGCAAAGATGAATTATTGATGAATATCTTTGGGCGTAGTAAAAAGATGGCTTGTTGATGAATATCTTTTGCTTTGTAGTGCAAAGATGAATTATTGATGAATATCTTTGGCTCGTAATGCAAAGATGACTGTTGTTAAATATCTTTAGCACAGTAAGATTTGTTGATGAATATCTTTGGCCCGTGGTGCAAAGATGAATTTATTAGTATGATTATGAAGCAGAACCTGTGATTTGGTATAACCATGATATTTGATGTTTCGAGGTAAAGACGGTGATGAAAATTATCTTCGTCCCGGATGAGAAGAGGAATTTAGAATCACAATTATGATTATGAGTTATTCATATGATTGTGGAAAGGGCTGTTGATTGATGTTACGGGGATAAAATATTGTTGGTGGACTTTTAACGTGGAGAAGACAATAGACTTTATATAGTCTATTTGACTCTTTTAATGGATTGCTCGTTTCTACCGCAACTATGGTTGAAAAGTTTTATCATCTACCATATGTTCTAAATCTACGATTCATTCTTGATGAAGACTATTGATAATTTATTTATCTTTAGTCATAATATTCTTTCTTGAGCTAGTTGTGCTCACCCTTTTGTTTCACAATTCCTTTCGGGTAATAAAAAGTGTAAATTTGGGTTGAAAGCGGGGATAACAAGGAATAGAAGCGGTGGTCTATAGTTGTTGAGGTTCTCCCTAAAGAGTATGAAAATAATTTTATTGAGGGCTTTAGTGTGTTGTATTTTATATATCATTTAATAGTTATTTTTGGTGAATTAAATAGGGTGAAACGAACCCAACTTTGGAAGGGTGTTTTGTCACTATCATACAAGATGTCTAATGACATACAAACTCGTGTTATCATAAGACATGGTTGTGCTCATCCACTTCAACGAGTATATTTACAAGCACTACTTATATAATCTTGGTGTTTGTTTGGAGTATAATACACAATTAGAGAGCAGTGGTGATAATGATATGTCAAGAGAAGACTCACCATTGGGAAGAATACGATAGTAATCTTCTTGTTTTTCTTTGGGGGTCTATTAGGTCAACCAAGGATAATTACGTGGCCATATGATATCTACCATAACCTAAAAGCATGGCCTCCCATGTATACGAAGGTTTCTTGAGCACTTCCCAAAGATTCTAATTTCTAAAAATGTTTTTGACTATACCTTTATGTAAGGTGTCATTGTAACGTGCTACAATTGGTATATATTTGTATCCAAACTCACAGCATATGTGTTGTTGTATTTTGCACGACAATTGTTGTAATAAAGTTGTAGTTGTTTTTCGTACCATATATTTGGCGACTCAGAATGGGTTGGATGGAATGGACCTATTTTGGGGTCGTTACAACAATCCTCATGCAAACAACAACACTGAGCAAATGATGAATGATCAAATGTTCAGAGGCTTTATGCAATTCATGCAACAGCAGGCGAGAGCGGCTCCTGTCCAAAATGTAGGTGGAAACACTTTGGAAACTCTCGGTGGTCCACATTCGCTAAGCAGTTCAAGGCTGGGACCATCGGAGTTTAAGGGAGAGCCAAAACAACTTTATGGCGGAAGCATGGATAAAGTAGATCACCAAGATATTTGATGTCTTGGGATGCTCCGAGGAGCAAAGGTTCCCTTCTTACGCCTTTATGTTGGCGGAGAGCGATTCTTCGTGTGGAATTCCAGAAACGTACTCAACCTCATCTTGAAGATATCTTGGGAGAAGTTCCAGGAGTTGTTCAACGACAAATACTTTCCCGAAAGTATTCGCCACATGAAGGAGGTGGAGTTTATCAAGTTGGAACAAAACAATATGACCGTGTCGCAATACGAGGTAAAATTTACGGAGTTATCCCGGTTTGCGTCCCACTTGGTGGATAATGAAGAGAGAATGGCGCGAATGTTTTTAAGAGGTTTGAAGCCGGAGATATGTCAACATCTTATTTCTTATAAACTGTGTTTGTATTCAGATGTTGTAAATAGGGCTTAGTTAGTGGAGTAGCGATAACGAGTCAACGAACTAAAAAGAGAAAGCGGTAGGAAAAATTATAATACCAAATGAGAGTAGTCATCGAAGCGGTGACAACAAAAGTAGAGGAAATCAACAGGCCAGAAATGGTAACCACTTCGGTGGTAATCAGGGCCAAAACAATAAGAATGGACATTTCAAGAAGAGGAGATTCAACAATGATGGAAAGGCGTCGGACCAAAGACCAGTTGTTAAGGAAGGAGAAAGACCACCTATCATATGCTTCAAATATGGAGGGAGGACACATCGATCCAAATTGCACACGATCAGTCCAAAGCATGTTATAATTGTGGAAGAGAAGGTCACTTAGCCCGATTTTGTCATTCACCGAAGACAAATTCAGCTAGGATGGAGGCACCAAAGGCCGTCCCAGAAAGGTCAAAGCCGGTAGTGCAAGGGAGAGCATTTGTTGTGACCTCCCAGAAAGCAAGGAAATGAGGTCATCACGGGTAAGCTTATCATAAACTCTAACGAAGTCTATACTTTATTTGATACCGGTTCTACCCATTCTTTTATTTCTCCAACTTGTGCTCATCGATTAAATTTGACTCTGGAGAAATTAGACTTTGACTTATCTGTGGAAACTCCGTTGGGAGAAACCTTCATTACATCCACTGTTTATAAGTCTTGTTTGGTTCAAATCGGTACCTTCACATTACCTATCGATCTTATTTCATTGAAAATACTTGCATTTGACGTGATTCTAGGGATCGATTGGTTAACTACTCATCATGCAAAAATTGATTGTTTTCGTAAGGTTGTTAGCTTTCATATTTCTAATCAACCTATTATGCGAATTCAAGCGACCAAACCATTAAAATCAATCACGGTCATCTCAAGCCATAAAGCTATTCGTTTATTGAAAAACGGATGTCAATCTTTCTTAGCTCATGTCACAGATCTAAACAAAATAAATCGACTTTGAATGATATTTACATTGTTAAAAATTTCTGACGTATTCCCAGAAGAACTTCCGCCTACCCCAGGCGTTAAATTGAATTTTGTATCGACCTTGAACCCGGTACAAAACCCATTTCCAAAGCCCCATATCGAATGGCTCCTATTGAACTTCAGGAGTTAAAGACCCAACTGCAGGAATTGTTAGACATTGGCTTTATTCGTCCTAGTACTTCTCCTTGGGGTGCTCCTATTCTATTCGTGGAGAAGAAAGATGGGAGTATGCGACTTTGTATTGATTATCGGGAGTTGAATCATGTCACCATAAAAAATAGGTATCCATTGCCACGTATTGATGACTGTTTGACCCGATTACAAGGAGACAAATTCTTTTCAAAGATTGATCTTCGTTAGGATATCACCAATTGAAGATTAGAACCGATGACATTCCAAAGACTCGCCGAACTTGATGACGGGCATTATGAATTCCTAGTCATGTCCTTTGGATTGACTAATGCTCCTCGCCGCTTTCATGGATATGATGAACCGAGTATTCAAGGAATATTTGGATCACTTTGTGGTCGTCTTTATTGATGACATCCTTATTTATTCCAAAAGCCGTGAAGATCATGAGCAACACTTGAGGTCGACACTCCAACCGTGAATATAAGCTTTATGCCAAGTTGAAGAAATGCGAGTTACGGCTTGAGGAAGTAGCATTCCTTGGGCGCGTGGTATCAAGTCATGGAATATCATTGACCCAAAGAAAGATTGAAGCTATTCAAAAGTGGAAGCAACCTAAATCGATTAATAGAAGTCGTAGCTTTCTCGATTTATTTGGGTATTATCGGAGATTAAATTGGAAGGATTTTCTCGAATCGCTACTCCATTGACTCAGCTGACTCGGAAAAATACAAAGTTTGGTTGGAGCGAAGAATGTGAGAAGAGTTTTCAAGAACTCAAGAGGAGACTCATTTCAGCACCTGTTCTGACAATACCATCTAGCTCGGAGGGATTTGTCATCTACAGTGATGTTTCGGGAAAAGGGTTGGGATGTGTTCTCATGCAACATAGAAAAGTCATAGCCTATGCCTCGCGACAACTCAAAGAATATGAGAGGAATTATCCTACTCATGATATAGAGTTGGCAGCTGTTGTCTTTGCACTTAAAATTTGGAGGCATTACTTGTATGGGGAGAAAGTGGAGATCTTTACGGATCATAAAAGTCTCAAATATTTCTTCACTCAAAAGGAACTCAACATGCGACAACGACGTTGGCTTGAACTATTGAAAGATTATGATCATACCATCCAATACCATCTGGAAAAGCAAGCGTGGTAGGCCGATGACGCATTGAGTAGAAGATCATATGCAAGTACGAGTGCGATATTGTCAACGCAAGGGCCCATTTTGTGTGACTTACAAAGGATGGAGATAGAGTTAAAGACTCCAGGGATGCATGTGACGATGGCGAATATACAAGTAGAACCGACTTTAATCGATAAAGTGTAAGATGCTCAAGCTACGGACACGGAGGCGATCGCGTATGAGGAAGAAAGTGCAAGAAGGTGCTATCTGGGAAGCAAGAATCGATGAAGAAGGAATACTTGAGTCAACTCGGACTTTGTGTTCTTAACGACCACGATTTAAAGTATAAAATCATGATGGAGGCACATAACACACCGATTTGCAATCCGTCACAGGAGTACCAAAATGTAACATGATATTCGCTATACATTTTGGTGGAGCAATATATGAAAGAGAGATAGCGTTGTTTATCTCAAGGTGTTTAACTTGTCAACGAGTTAAAGCGGAGCATCAAGTACCAAAAGGTCCATTGCAACCACTTGAAATTCCAGAATGGAAGTGGGAGCACATTACCATGGATTTCGTTACCGGTCTTCCTAATGTTTCTCAAGGCATAAATGCGATTTGGGTCATTGTTGATAGATTGACCAAGTCGCCTCATTTCTTACCGATACGAGAAACTTATGCACTTGAACGTCTTGCTCGTATGTACATAAACGAGATTGTAAGACTGCATGGTATGCCGGTATCCATAGTTTCTGATCGAGACCCAAGATTCACTTCACGATTTTGGGTTAGTTTGCAAAAAGCTATGGGCACAGACTTACAATTTAGCTCGACATATCATCATCAGACGGACGAACAGTCGGAGAGGACTATTCAAACTCTTGAAGATCTATTAAGACTCTGTGTCTTTGATTTCAAGGGAAGTTGGGACAAGTTCTTACCATTGGTGGAGTTTTCCTACAACAACAGTTATCAAGCAAGTATTGGCATGGCTCCATTTGAAGCGTTGTATGGAAGAAAGTGTCGTTCTCCAGTATGCTGGGATGAGGTGGGTGAAGCAACGTTGTTGGGACTAGAGTTAGTACGTATGACTACGGAAAAGATTCAAACGATCCGACAACGTATAAAAACCTCACAAAATTGACAAAAGAGTTATGCTGATCTTTATCGAAAGGACGTGGAATTCGATATAAGAGATCATGTGTTGTTACGTGTTGCTCCATGGAAAGGAGTTACAGGATTTGGAAAGAGAGGAAAACTCAATCCTCGATTCATCGGCCCATTTTTAATCCTCGATCGAGTAGGAAGCGTGGCCTATAGACTCGCTTTTCCGCTTAAGTATGTCTCGTGTTCATAACGTTTTTCACATATCCATGTTATGTAAATATGTGAAAGACCCGAACCACATTATTGAGTTAGAACCGGACGAAATAGCCAGAAGATTTGACGCATGAAGAGGGTTCTGTTCAAATCTTGGATAAGAAGGAACATATTCTACGCTCAAAAGTTATACCTCAAGTCGAGGTTTTGTGGAGAAACCACGATGTTGAGGAAATGACTTGGGAGTTAGAATCGAAATGAAATCAAGGTATCCTTACCTCTTCGACATACAGTAACGTACCCTAATTTCAAGGGCAAAATTTCATAAGAAGGGAGGTTGTAAGACCCCAACTTTTATAAATAAAGATGAATTTTCTATAAATATTATTTTGAATATTATAGAATAAATTTGATATAATGTTATAGTTGTAGGTAATATTTATAAATTTTGCAAAGTAAGCAAGTTGTTATAAAATATTCGTTTGGTGGGAATATTCTCTTTGTTGGGGAATATTAAATGACAATGACTCAATCATTAAGTGGACCCCACAACGGAAGTATGGTCGTAGTTAGAAAGCGACAAAATTATCTTTCTATAAAAATAACTTGGTACCGAGGTGTTACCGAATTAAAGCATTGAACTAACTTAGGTAGTAAAAATGCTGATGTACTGGCGTGGTTGCATAGTAGCACACGGTATTAATTATTGATCTTACGTGAGAAGTCACTCACTATACTCAATTATTGCTCATGATGAATTCTTTGCATCATATCTCTTATATTATTGATTCAATTATTGTCACAAGATTATCATCAGTATAATATGTTATATTATTAAATCAATAATTGAGACGACAAGTTATTAATGATTAATAATTGTTTAAAGATTAAATATGTGTTGATTAAAAATAAAATAATTTGTGGTAATATATATTAGATCCTTGATGTATATAAAGAGTCATTATGAGGCGTTTGTGGTAAGTTTGGTTATTTTATGGGGGCCCATATGTCATCATCTAAGAGTCTCTTACGATGATAGTAATTACCTTCGTCGATAGTAATTACAGATTATCATCGTCAAACCACTTTAGTTTCATATTATTAAGCGCCGAACCACTTGTCGTTTCACATTCTTGGCGGCCGAACCAATTGTCGTTTCACATTACATGTGTCAAACCACTTTTCTTTTCACATCACCGTCATTGAGCCACTTGCCTTTTCACATGGCAAGTGCTAAGCTAGAAATCTACTATAAATAGAGGGCCTAGTGCTTCATTATTTTCACTTAATTCATTCAAGCTATAGAGAGAAAGTATAGAGAGAATAAGAGAGAAAGAAGAAGAGTATTACGTTACTACACTCTATGACATTCAATCTCCTACTAAAGTAAGGGTGTTATTCTTTCTTATTCATTTAAGAGAAGCTGTTGTTATTCCATTGCTTATTATTACGTTGGAATAACTTTTGTGTCATCTGTGATCTACCCTATACTTGGTGACATTCTTCTATTATTCTGTTGGAACATCACATCGTGTGTTTTTACAGGACTGGTTCCATCTTATTATTATTCATTGTAACATCTATGCGTGTGTTTTACACAGGACTGGTTAAAATCTTTATTATTATTACATTTGGAACATCCTATTCATGTGTTTTACGCCGGACTGGTTCCATTCTTTATTATTCTATTGGAATATCCCATACATGCATGCTTTTTCTGTGCGTTTTACGCCGGACCTAGTTCCGTTATTTATTATTCTTTTGGAATAACCTACCTGTGCGGTCTATCGCATGCATGGTGATTTCTTTTGTTATTCCATTCTTTATTATACTCAGTTGGTTAAAACTTTGAATTCTATACTCCATGAAATTAGTGGAATATCCTTGATATTTGCGCTTCATCCAGTATCCTTTCATGGAAATATTCTTCTGAGTATTCTTGAATTTTACTCTACAAAGCAGTATCATGTTGACAGTTTGGATGTTATTGGTTCCTGGATAAATTAATTCTTGAACTTGTTTAATTGAATTCTTATATCATTGTCATCATCCTCATATTTATATTTTTTTGAAAGTCATCTGTGGCCTGTAGTGCATAGATGGACTTGGTATGATTATTACTAGGGATTATTCGGTGTAATCATGACCGTAATGTTATAAATGATGTGGTTAAAATCCTCATTGGCCCGTAGTGCATTGATGGACAGTTGTTGGCATGATCATGACCATTAATGAATAAACAAATATTCTTGCCCGTAGAAGTGCATGGATAATTGTGGTCGTGATACTAAAGAATATCCTTGGCTAGTCAGCGAGGGTGATTCGATGATGTGGAATATTTATTAAAAGTCGAGTCTCAAAGCTATAATGATGATGAAAAACCTTTTAAATCATAAAAGATAGTAGATTTTATTTTCTACTTGACTCTTTTAATGGATTCTTTGGTTCATTGCAGTTAAACTTGATGTTTATTATATTTTATCGGTTTAACTTTGTTGAAGGCTAATGATAATTTATTACGCATTATCTTAGTCATAATATTTCTTCTTGGGCTAGTTGAGCTCACCCTTTCTTTCATTGTTCTCTCTTGAAATGAGAATATAAATTTGGGACGAGTGGGGAATGGAGTAATGGTCCAGAGGATAGCATTAGTAGTCCTCACTATTCTGTGAAATAGTGTGATAATAATTGTAATGAGGACTCCTTTTGAGTTTGTATAATCTCTAGTAGACAATAATTGTATTCAAACTCACAGTTTATGTTTTGTCATATTGTACACGACAGTTGTATTTGAATTCTGTACCATGTATCTGGCGACCCAAGATGGGTGATGTATACCTAATTTTGGGGGCGTCACACACGTCTTGAACCTGAATTGATGAATATTGTTATTGTCAAATGTTTTGAAGGAAAAGAAACGCTATTTTAAGTTATTGATAGTACTTCGTAACTATCATCCAGTTATTGAAGATATACGATTCCTATGTTTCAAGCGTGCTTTTAAAATGAAATTGTTGTACTTGCTGAGCTTGTTATGCTCACTCTTTCTTGAACCATATGAATGCGACTTAGGCAGAATGGATGAGAAGGATTCTACAAGGATAAAGAGAAGGCTAAAGTGAACGTGTAGATTACCTATGTAATAGTATAGGTTTGTAATGATAATATTTGATATTATGACAAGAACAAATGTAACAGTTATAAAGAACCTGGGGAATGGTAGTATTGTTTTGGAATATATATTAGACATATTCGTTCTTTCGAGGCATTTCAATTGAATGTTTGTGTAAACTGTAGCACCGTGGAGTACCACATGTCGGGTTGAAAGAGACCCGGATTTGGGGGCGTCACAGGTTGGTATCAAAGCATTAGGTTATAAAACTTAAGGGGGAAGAACCTTAGGCTAATAACCTCGTTAAGGAAGAGAAGGTCCGAAGGAAGTAAACTCGAGCTTTACTTAAGTCGAATGAGTTAATAAGGTATTGAGGAAACTCAGTACCAAAAGATTTAAAAAGATGGAAAGTAACCCTAAATAAATTAAATGTGATTTGTGCTTATACTATTGTGTGTTACATACTAATCAACATGTTATGTGTTATTGTAGGATGTCAATCGATAGCTTGATGTATAGAGATATACATGCGTTGAGCGAAGAGCTTGTGAACCGAGTAGAGCCTGTACCCATGCCAGTGACGAAAGTACCAATAATGATTCTAGAGGAGTTGGAGATAGAGGAGTACTTTTCTGAGGAAGACTAATCTGAGGGAGAGATGGATAAATCATCATACCTTTGTATGATGAGTGATGTGGAGGAAGAAAGAGAGGTAACATCGATTGAAACGGTGGTACCTACACTAGAGTCATCATCTCCAGATGCAATGAAAGCATTGTATCTGGTAGTGCTTGACAAGAATGTGCAACTGAGTGCAGTTGTGCAGAAACAGAATGAAGAGATTAGTGCTCTTTATATAGCAAAGGAGTTTGCAGAAGAAGATTTTGAGTTAGAGCATGATGAGAAGGTGCTCATGATAAATAAGGCTAGGGATTTTAAGAAGGAAATAGATGAACTTCGTAAAAAAAACTGGGGGAGATGGACCGGAAGATAGCACGGATGTCTTACATCCATGAGAGTGATCATAAGGATTTCAAGCTGAAAGTTGCTTGTTATTCCAATAAGTCAGGACAAACTCGATATTCTATTAGTTGGGATACTGTAGCGGCGATTGCGAATTAGAAACACGAGGATGCTATTATGCATTATAAGAAATCTAGAGTTATACATATGTGTGTAGTGACGTAAAACCCTCTTTTGTATAACAGGGTAGTCCTTTTGTAAATCTCAAATTTTGTGAGGTACTATTTTGGAATGAAAATGTAATAGCTTTTGGCTATGGAAAGCAAGTTGTAAATTGTTTCAAACTATAAAGAAGCATATGAATATAAAGAAGTTTCCTTTTAATATGCTTTGTTATGGTATGAGTTGGTATGTGGCGACTAATAACGAAGTAAGTAAATAGATAATAATAAATTTTATTTTGACAATGCCGTCATGGAGAAGACAATGTAGTCAGGAAGCGCAATTACATAATGATAATTAATGGGGTCAAAATAACCGTATGCATGAGTTCGTTAATTTATTAACGGCTGCATTTAACTAAAACCGGGGGTAGAATACCTGCGGAAGCTAGGGTAGCCAGAACGACTACCTTTAAAGAGTTTAAAAGTATAGGTCCGCCGGAGTTCAGAGGAACGACGGACCCAATATAGGCCCAGACCAGGGTAAAAGAAATAGAGAAGGCATTTGTTATTACAAACATAGTTGAAGCGCAAAAGATTTCTTTTGCGACTTACACGATGAGAAGAGAAGCCAACTTTTGGTGGGAGGCTCACCAGGGTGGGGCTAGAATAGAGGTGGTATCAGGGGAACAATTTAAGAAGGTTTTCTTTGAGAATTATTTCCCTACAAGCATGCGAGGGAGGACGGAGATTAAGTTCTTAGGACTTAAACTAGGGGACATGATGGTTCCTAGTACGCGGCCAAATTCAATGAATTGGCAAGGTTTGCTCCACGCTAAGTGGACACTGAGGAGGTGAAGGCTCGCAGGTTTGAGCAGGGACTGAAACCTTGGCTCTATAGTAGGATTTTGGTGTTCTGGAGTGTTTCCTATGGGACCATTCTGGAGAAAGTAATTATAACAGAGGATGATAGTGAGGCGTTGACTCAATACCACAAAGAGAGGAAGAATGAGAGCAAGGGAGAGAGAAGAACCAAGGTAGAGAATGAAAGTAGTATGCACACAAGCCAATCATGTTTGATGATAAAGCATATACTTTGTAACAATCTTATTCATTTATTAATAAAAAGTATTAATTTATTAAAGGCTTTTTAATTATCTACATGATGCTGTTTTATAATATGTGATAAACCCATAGTTTTAAGCAATGCTTTTAGAATAATGATGATGATCATTCTAATGAGATCTAAATTCTTAGAAAGCTTAAAACTAAAATAGTTCCCAATCATTGGATTACTAAATTGGGGATTAGTGAATCTGGATAGATTGGTACATCGTTGCTTGCTCATTGGATGAGGATGATTGATCTCATGATCATTTGTGTGGAGACACTAAAGCAAGTATGTAGGTGCTTATTAGAGAATAAGTTCATCGAGCGTGGCTCGCTAAGGAATACCTAATGGAGTTTTACTTGCTTTTGTCGATAGGAATTCACTGTAGTGATAGTAAGACAAGTAATCCTTGAACTGGAGATCATCATAGTATCTTGTGTATGATGAGTTATACTTTGACTTATTCCTTAAGACCCTTAGGGTATATCAAAGGGTATGCTTGGGTATAACAAGTTGTACATGGAGATAATATATGATCAATAAAGAATCTACCACTTCTAATAAAAGAAGAGAAATGTTCTATGTGATTCGATAAATGATAACCCAGTAGTCCTTGGCCAAGGCAGAATGAAATTAGAAAGGAGTTTCTAATTTGCATTATTTGGAGTTGTGCATTTAAGGATCGAAATACATATAATTAAATAAAATAAGACTTGACGGTAATTCCATGTCTTATATTTAATTGGGACATTGTATGGTGGAAGGATTGAATTATACAGTAACTATTTACTCGAAAGGTTCTTTTATGATTAATGTTGAAATCTATATTATACGAAAAAGTCGTTGATCGCAGGAGGCTTATATCCTATTGTAGAATAAATATTATTTATTTAAATAAATAAATTATTTAATTTATTTATTTAAATAAGATTAAATTGATTCTAATTGATTTATTCACATACGGTTTAATATGGAGAACCTAAAGGTCACACCATAAAAGGAAGAATAATTATTTAAGAAGTTAATGGCATAATCGTAATAATATGTTAAGTATATTTAATTTAATCTATGGTGATAAAATAAATTAAATAACTTAATATTTATTATTTAATATTTTAGAAATATTAAATATAAATTAATAAGAGAGTCTTATTAATATTATTACAATTATTATTTTTATTTTAATTTCTAAAAGAGTTTAGAAATTAATTTAATATAAAGTACTCTCATTTATTCCTAATTGGATTAGGAAGGAAAATTAGTTAAAGGAGTTTAATTAATTATCCCTAATAAGATTAGGAGCTTAATTAATTAAAAGAATTTAATTAATTAAATAAAACCCAATTCCTTAATTGTTAAGGTGGGTCATTTACATCTATAAATAAGAGGAGTCTTATTATGGGTGATGTGGTTGTTGATTTTTACAACATACGTAATAATTCTAATAGTTGGGAGAGTACGTTCTTTTCTATAGAGATAGAAAAACTAGGGTTTAGCCAACCACCATCTTCTTGAATCTTTATTTTTCCTTGGTGGATCACCTCCAGAGGCCATACACTTGGGTGGCTAACGTTGATCAAAGGAAGGAACCAAACCCGGTGGATTCAAGTTGAAGCGAAAAGGATTGGAGGTGAACTTGTACACGAGGAAGCTCGATCTTGAGGTATGATTTTATTCTTTATCTTTTCGTTTAATTAATAATTATGCATAAAGGGTGATCCGGGTATATGGTTTGTAAAATTTTTAAACTCTGATTTATCTCGCTTCCGCTTAATTTTTGCAATTTGATTGCGTTCTTGAATATTACAAACCTAACAGTGGTATCAGAGCCAAACCTTTATGCGAATTATTAATTGTTTTAATTTAATATCTATATTGATATGTGTTTAGAACAATTTAATTGGGCATAATTTCATTATATAAAATTTATTTAAAAAAAAAAAAAAACGCGAAACTTTTTGAAAATCGGTAATGTACTGATTTTTTTTTCTCTCACGCCGATTCTTTGTACCAATCTATGATATATATATGACATTATGTATTATATATATATATATATATATATATATATATATATATATATATATATATACGTGATCATGCAAGAAAAGCACTAAATCAAAAAAAAACGCGTGCGTAAGCGCGGATCACGAGCTTCCTGAATCAACAATTAAAAGAATCCGGCAGGAGGTTAATATATAAAAGGGTACTACGGTTTTTTTTATAAAATATATATATATATATATATATATATATTGGTTATTATATATATATATATATAATTGTTATATATATATATACTATATATATATTATTCTTAATTATTTTATAATTAAAATAAAATGTTTATTTTAATTTTAAAATAAAATGTTTATTTTAATTTTAAAATAAAAGTTTATTTTAATATTAAAATAAAAAGGTTTATTTTAATTTTAAAATTTAAATTTCATCTTAACTAATTAGAGTTGGAATTGGATTCCATGATAACTAATTGGAGTTGAAATTGGATTCTATTTTTCCTTAAATAAAGGAGTTTATTTAGATATGAAATAAGATTTCATATTATTCAAAATAAAGGAGTTTATTTGTGAATAGGAAAGATAATCCGTGTTTGCTTTAATAAATTTTTTATATATATGGAATTGGATTCCATAATTAATTAAAATAAAGGAGTTTATTTTGATTAATATTTTGATTAAAATAAAATAGTTTATTTTATTCAAAATTGGATAAATTAAAATAAAATAGTTTTATTTTGATTTAAATTTGGATTAAAATAAAGGAGTTTATTTTGATTCAAAATTAGATTTTATACTAACTAAATTTACCCATTAAATGATATTAATATATATATTAAATATTTATTATTCATGAGATGAATGTTATTTATTGATGCATATGGTGATGTGTATGATAATAAATGAGATTGATTATGGACTATTGACCAATCTGATTGGATTTTATTTTAGTTGGATGCATGAATGTATGAGTTTTATTAAATGGGTTCTGCGTGCCTGCGTCTTCTCTAATTTTTCTTAATGTAAATTCTAACTCCCTCCTACATGTACTTTCCCTCGATCACGATCAAGGTTTCTATTTATTTTAAATAGTTTTGTAATAGGAATAGTTAGAATTAATTTTAAAAAATTGGAGATCAAAAAAGCAAGGAAGGCGCTTGAAGACCCGATTTGTAATGGAGCAGGGTTTAAATGTAATAGTTATATTTAAATATTATTTCTTGCACCCCTAGGGTTTGACCTTTTGGTTCACTTGGTGGCTCTAGTGAACCAAACTAGAATAAAAGTCCATAATCAATTCGGGTAGAATATAGTATTCTATATGTGCATGCTTATACTATATATATATATATATTATATATTATGCAAACATGCTTAGTATGTTCATTAATATACGATTTTTTTTATATATATATATATGCATGCTGCGCTTAAACAAGATGAGACAAATTAATAACAAATTCCTCAATTTTTATATTAAGTCCTAAGCGTTCAAAGATATTTGGAATATCGAGCGTAAGCTTTCTAGCATGATGATAAAATTAATAGAGTATTAAATATTTAATATGAGTTTGTTGTGTCACCACAAGGCAAGTATTAAGTATTTAAGATGTTAATTTATCACATTTGATGCTTATAAAAAAATTGAACAATATTGTTTTGTTGTGTCACCACAAGGATGATATTTTTCTTTTTTGAATATATGGAGTGCTAGGTCGGACTTAACTTGGATAATTTTGATTCGGATGTGCCACCACTTGATCAAAATAATCTAAGAGGCAAAAGAAAAGGAGTTGCATAGTTGATGTAATTGACAAAAGTTGTCTACCTATTTATTTATATATAGTTTGTTGTGTCACCACAAGGCTATATATACATTTGAAATGGGATCCTTATTCTCACTAGCAAATCTTTAATTAGATTTTGCCGAACTATATAAGTGAGGGTAATATAGTTTGAAGAAAATAGTGGGAGATACCAATTTAAAACAAGACCTAAATTATTTTGGTAATTAATAAAAGAATGTATGTTAAAATGTTGTTAATTATAAATTCATTTACAGAATTTTACAATGTCGAAAATTACTATCACTGCGAAACATATTTGATGTTAATTAACCAGACCGAATTACTCAGATTGGTTAAGGAAATTGAGAATAGTTCTCACGGCTAAAAAGCTATCTTATATCCTTAATATGCTTATCCCTGCAATGGTTGCAGATAATGCCTTTGAGGAAGAGATTGCTACTTTTAGAAAGTGGCAAGATGATGCACAGTTGGCTCAATGCATCATGCTCGTATCCATGAGTAACGAGAGCTTGACGTCGAGATGAAACTATGGATGCTCTTATTATATTTACGCACATCAAGTAGTTGATGGTGAGGAAAGTAAAGGCGATAGATATCGGATATCTAAGGAGCTCTTCCGATCTAGAATGGCCAATGGCACTATAAATACGATAAAAAGTTCTTAAAATAATCAATTTGATTGATCAATTAGGACAACTGGTTTTGTCATGGATGGAGAGTTGAGCCAAGATTTGATCTTGCACTCATTCCCGGACTCCTTTCACAATTGTTGTAAATTTTTCATATGAACAAGCTAGATACCAGCCTCGCTGATTTGCTTAACTTGTTGAAAAATGTTGAGAGTCACTTTCCAACCAAGAAAGATCAAGTCTTACTAGTAGGGGCCAAAGGATCTTTTGAAAAGAAGAACGATTCAAAGAAGGTAAATAGAAAGGCGTAAACAAAGGATAATAAGAGCAAAACTGATACGGATAGCAAAGGAGTTTGCTTCACCGCTATAAGCTGGACATCGAAAAAAAGCGCAAGAAGCATCTTCTTTGAGGCTAACCAAAAGAAGCTTAGTGAAGTTTTAGGTTACATAAATACAAATTTGTTCATGATTTAAAATAAATTTTTCTTTAAGTCAAAGTTCTACTTGGGTATTGGATACCGACTTTGGTTATCATAAATATAGATTTATGAAGGGACCAAGCAGAAGTAGAAAGTTAAACAAAGATAAGTAATCCTATATGTGGAAAATGAAGCAAAGGTTGCTGCATTAGCTATAGAAACTTATAGTTTAGCACTGCCTACGGGAAAATCTATTAAGTCAATAAGTTGTTATTGTATTCCAATTCTTGTTAGAAACATTATTTCCATTTTATTGTTTTACAATAAATTTTTGGTATTATAATTAAGAACAATTGTTGTTCTATTTATAATAATAATGTCTCGTATAGAACTGGAATATTACTTAATGGATTTTGTATACTTGACTTACGTGAAAAATATATTTTGCAAATTGAACAAACTAGTATAAGAAAAGGAGGTGATCATTCAAAGAGTTTAATGTATGTATTTGTTGAAATACAAGTGTGAATTATTTGAAAGGTTCAAAGAATTCAGAAATGAAACAAATCGACAAAGTATTAAGATTCTTTGATTAGATCAAGGAATAAGTACTTGAGCAATAAGTTTCTAGATCATCTCAAATGGTTTTCTCATAATGGATGCCTCCTGATACGTAATAATTGATTGATGTATCTGAAAGGAAAAATCGTACCTTGTTGGACATGGTACGGTCCATAATTATTTTACCGACATTCCAGCATCCTTCTGGGATAATGTCTTTGAAATGGCTACATATCTACGAAAAGGTAACCTCAAAATCCATCCCCAAGACTCCATAAAAGTTATGGACAGGGAGGATTCCTAATCTTAAGTATGTTAAGATAAGGGGTTGTCCAACTTATGTGAAAAGGTTTCGAAGGATAAGCTTGGGACAAGATTTGACAAGTACAATTTGTGGGACATCCTAAAGTAAGTTTAGGGTATATGTTCTATAATCCTACTTAGCAAAAGGTATTTGTTGCGAAACACGCTGCCTTCTAAGATAAATGTGTTTATCATTGAAGGGGCTAGTGGGAGGATAATGGATCTTGAGGAGTTCAAGAACCACAAAATACTATAAATCAAATAAGAGGAACCTGTAGATAGACCTATTATACCACAACTGAATTGTAATTCTGGAATAGTACCGAAGATACCTGGGAGGTATGGATTCATCATAGATGATGATGATGAGGTACACATCATAGAAGATGATGATCCGGTTACATACGATGAGGTAAGTGTTGTAGATACTCAGAGAAATGGATTGATGCAAGTTTCTCAAATATGGAACATTCGTTTTGATGAGGCAATCAAAAGAGTTTGATTTTATCAAAAATAAGAATGAACCTAGTGTGTACAAAAGGGTCAGTGGGAGCATCGTGACATTCCTAGTACTATATGTTGATATACTACGGATAAGGAATGACATACCAATGCTACAATCAGTAAAGATAAAGTTGTCTAAACATTTCTCCATGAATGATTTGGAAGAGTATCTTAATTGGGGATATAAATCTATATAGATAGATTTAAGAGGATGCTCGACTTAACCCAAGGAATGTATATTTATTTGATGCTAAAGTCGTTTAGCATGGCAAACTCCAAGAGATGTCTCATGTCGATGAGCTATGTAGTGTATCTCTCTTAATAGTCCCCACAGACTCCTGAAAAGAGAGGTCGCATGAGTGACAATCATGCATGCAATGAAATGTACGAGACCTGATGTTGATCAGTCATATTATGGAGAAGTTCACTATGAGTCAGTGAAAAACATCTTAAAGTGCTTAATCGGCACTAAGGATGTGATCATATTCATAGTGGGTCTAAATTCAAACTAGAGGGCTTAGCAGACTCAAGTTTTTCAGACAGACCAAGATGACAGAAAATCCACTTTAAGGTAAAGCGTTATCTTGAACAGTGGTGCAGTGAATTGGAAAGGTTCCAAATAGCAAAAAGTTGCTGGTTTAGTGATAAAGACAAAGTATATAGCTATAAATGAAGCTACAAGTTGATTGTTTGGATTAAAAGTTCATTACAGAACTAGGAATAGTTCCTAAGTCTCATCTTAGATCTAAACATGTGTTGTGGCACTTTCATTTGATTATTAGAATCATTGAAAGATGGGAAATCACTATAGAGATAGTGGACTCTCATGAACAACATTACATATCTATTAACTAAAGCTTATCCAACAACAGGATAATCGTCACTTAGAGAAGAAGAGTATGAGATACCATGACGATTGGCTTTAGTGCAAGTGGGAGATTTAAAGTAGTATGCACACAAGCCAATCATGTTTGATGATAAAGCATATACTTTGTAACAATCTTATTCATTTATTAATAAAAAGTATTAATTTATTAAAGGCTTTTTAATTATCTACATGATCTTTGTTTTTATAATATGTGATAAACCCATAGTTTTAAGCAATGCTTTTAGAATAATGATGATGATCATTCTAATGAGATCTAAATTCTTAGAAAGCTTAAAACTAAAATAGTTCCCAATCATTGGATTACTAAATTGGGGATTAGTGAATCCGGATAGATTGGTACATACATTGCTTGCTCATTGGATGAGGATGATTGATCTCATGATCATTTGTGTGGAGACACTAAAAGCAAGTATGTAGGTGCTTATTAGAGAATAAGTTCATTTGAACGTGGCTCACTAAGGAATACCTAATGGAGTTTTACTTGTCTCATCGATAGGAATTCTCAGTAGTGATAGTAGTACAAGTAATCCTTGGACTTGAGATCATCATAGTATCTTGTGTATGATGAGTTATACTTTGACTTATTCCTTAAGACCCTTAGGGTATATCAAAGGGTATGCTTGGGTATAACAAGTTGTACATGGAGATAATATATGATCAATAAAGAATCTACCACTTCTAATAAAAGAAGAGAAATGTCTATGTGATTCGATAAATGATAACCCAAGTAGTCCTTGGTTAAGGTAGAATGAAATTAGAAAGGAGTTTCTAATTTGCATTATTTGGAGTTGTGCATTTAAGGATCGAAATACATATAATTAAATAAAATAAGACTTGTGATGAATTCCATGTCTTATATTTAATTGGGACATTGTATGGTGGAAGGATTGAATTGTCATTTGTAACTATTTACTCAAAGGTTCTTTTATGATTAATGTTGAAATCTATATTATCTAGAAAGTCGTTGATCATTTGGGGAGGCTTATCCTATTGTAGAATAAATATTATTTATTTAAATAAATTAATTATTTAATTTATTTATTTAAATAAGATTAGAATTGTTCTAATTGATTTATTCACATCCAGGTTTAATATGGAGAACCTAAAGGGTCACACCATAAAAGGAAGAATAATTATTTAAGAAGTTAATGGCATAATCGTAATAATATGTTAAGTATATTTAATTTAATCTATGGTGATAGAATAAATTAAATAGCTTAATATTTATTATTTAATATTTTAGAAATATTAAATATAAATTAATAAGAGGAGTCTTATTAATATTATTACAATTATTATTATTTTAATTTCTAAAAGAGTTTAGAAATTAATTTAATATAAGTACTCTCATTTATTCCTAATTGGATTAGGAAGGAAAATTAGTTAAAGGAGTTTAATTAATTATCCCTACTAAGATTAGGGAGCTTAATTAATTAAAAGAATTTAATTAATTAAATAAAACCCAATTCCTTAATTGTTAAGGTGGGTTGCCCACATCTATAAATAAGAGGAGTCTTATTATGGGTGATGTGGTTGTTGACTTTTACAACATACGTAATAATTCTAATAGTTGGGAGAGTACGTTCTTTTCTATAGAGATAGAAAAACTAGGGTTTAGCCAACCACCATCTTTTTGAATCTTTATTTTTCCTTGGTGGATCACCTCTAGAGGCCATACACTTGGGTGGCTAACGTTGATCAAATGAAGGAACCAAACCCGGTGGATTCAAGTTGAACGCGAAAAGGATTGGAGGTGAACTTGTACCTGAGGAAGCTCGATCTTCGAGGGTATGATTTTATTCTTTATCTTTTCGTTTAATTAATAATTGTGCATAAAGGGTGATCCGGGTATATGGTTTGTAAAATTTTTAAACTCTAATTTATCTCGCTTCCGCTTAATTTTTGCAATTTGATTGCGTTCTTGAATATTACAAACCTAACAGAGAATGCTAATGACAGTATGCCAAGAAGAAAGAATTTTTTTTTTAAACTCCAAAAATACTGGAGTGAGACAAGGGGATCCTAAGTGTAGGATCGAAGTGTGTAAGACATGTAGAAAGACTCATCTAGGAGTCTGTCTGAAAGGGGTTATAAGTACCTTTAAAATATTAAGGTAGAGTAGGAGGAAATAACTTTCGTTAATTGTATTCGTGGAAATGGTTTCATCAATAATAAAATTAAGAGAATTTGAAGTAATTCTCGGTATAGACGGGTGGATTAACCATATAGCTATAAAAAAATAGTTTTAAGAAAAGTATGAATTTTCAGTTTTTCAGAAAACCCAAGGTAGTAATTTATGATAATAAAACACCGAGACGCCTTGTCGTCTAACCTGGACGTAAGTTAGTAGGATGTTAAAGAAGAGGATGAGTCATTATGGTTGCGTATCGACTATTGTAATAGGAGTAAGTTAGTGATTAAGGATAAATACCCATGGCCCAGGATCGATGATTTATTTGATCAGTTGAGAAAGGCAAATAATTTTTCTAAGATAGATTTGTGTACGGGGTATAATCGATTGAAAGTAAGGAAGGAGGAGGAGGTACCTAAGATGACGTTCAGAATTCGTTATAGTTATGACAAGTTTCTGGTTATGTCATTTGGGTTGACTAATATAATGAAGTTAGACTTTTCGTAAAAGGCGCCGAGCAAGTCGGTGATAAACAGATAGGTTCCCATGTGAGGTACTATGATAGAAGGTACCATTAGCGTCACAGGATTTAAGAAAAAGGTTAAGTAAGACACCTGTATTATCTTTATCAGATGATACGGGGAATTTTGTAGTGTATCTCGATGTTTCGTATGGATGACATGATTGCGTGCTCTTATAACATGACAATGTCATTGTATATGCATCACGCCAGTTAAGGATTATGAGAAGGTTTATCCTACTTATGATCTAGAATTGGCAGTTATAGTTTTGAATTAAAAATCGGAAGATAGTATTTATACGGAGAAGTGTGAGATATACACGAACTCTAAGAGTCTGAAATATATCTTCACACAGAAGGAGTTGAAAATGCAGTAGAGAGAGGACTGTGATATCTTATATCATTCAGGGAAAGTAAACGTTGTAGTCGACGCGTTAAGTAGGAAGGGTAGGGAAAGCTATCGATGTTAACAACTCAGAAGGAGTTAATAACGAAAATGGCGAGAACGGAGTTAGAAGTTAAATTACAGAATGAAAAGGTAGAAATGTTATTCAAAACGTAGACTCAATCCATGATAATGGAACGAGTTAATTAAATACGACTAGGTAACAAGGAGTACCAGTAATTGAAGAAGAAGATGCAGGATAAATAGAAGACTAAGTATAGTCTTGTTTTGAATGAGGAATTTGAGTTTCCAATAATTACGAGTTAAAAGAAGGACAGATAAAAGGAAGATAGTGTAATATGTTAGTAAGTGTTTAACTTCCAACTTAAATTGTTAATAGAAAGTTATAAGTCTTGTAAGATAAGATAATACCTTCGGTGAAGGTGAATGTAAGAACCACAATGTCGAAGAAGCATTGTGGTAACTCAAGATTGAAATGAAGAAAACTTTTCCTCATTTGTTTATATAAATATTAGCGAGATTCTGGGGACAGAATCCTTATAAGGAGGGAAGAATGTAACGCCCGAGAAAAATTGAATTTTTAGAAGAATTAAAATTTTATTTAATTATAATGATTAAACGAATTTAATTGATTATTTATGGAGCAAGCTAATTGAAGGTCGTTATATGACCTAGACATGTGAGAACATCGTAGGATTTTGGCTACGTGGTAGAATTAAAGTGTTTGAATTTCCAAGACAAAAATAAAAGCTTTCCGAGAAATTTTTTGAAAAACACTATTCACACATTTCTGCTCGGGAATTATTTTTGAACATCCGAGAAATACGTAATGATAGAATATCGATGTGAGATGGAATATCCAATAATATTTCAGTTATGGAATTACGCATGTGGACTTAAAACCTAACATTTTAGGAAAATAATTTACGAGAAGAAAATGTAAAGCGATTAATGAATAAAACAATGATAGTATAATACGTAGGTATTATACGAAGTAAAGACTACGAGGTACTATACGTATATATATGAATGATGGTATGTGGTATATGTTGAATAAGTATACACGTTAGATTACGAGAATTATACGTAGAGTATATGTTATAAAGCTTTAAGCCATTTATGAATAGAATTGTGGATTGTGTATGAAATGCAAGTCCATAACTTTAAGGGCAAGCCCAAGATGGATTAATGTTTAGCCCAAGTGTTTATTAATATTAAGCCTAAGTGTTTATTAATATAAGCCCAAAGTAAAGTGAAGACAAGCCCAAAAGTAGAAGTTAATTTAATTAACCAAGCCCAAGCTATGATCCATGAGTTAAATAAGATCCATGGGGCAACCCATGGGTGAAGTGGAGAGCAAGACCTTTGTGTGATGAACAAGTAGACTTAATGACAAAGTAAACTTATGCGTAAGTGTTGTGATGGCCAAGTAAATAAGGTGGGGAGCAAGTTAACTTAATTAGGAAGTAATGAATAGTAAGGAGGTGATTAAGGAGGTGGAGTGGCCTTATGACCATTATGCCTTCACTTTGAGATTTCTATAAATAGGAAGCTTTGCATTTCATTTGCTAGTTGTTTGTTTTTCATCCAATAAACTTATAAGTTGGGAGCTTATTTGGTTGAGAAAATAAGCACATATAAAGTTAGACTTTCTTTGTTAATTTTTCCACCAATAACTTATAGCTTATTGGTTAGAGAGAATAAGTTAGAAAAGCTAGAAAGCTAGTCTTTCATATTTCAAGAAGCAAGAAGGAGATCAAAGGTTAAGCAAGTAATCATAAAAGGGTAAGTAACCTTGAACCATGATTCTCTTTCTCTTCTATTGTTAGAGAAGGGGGTATTGGTAGAATAAGTATGCTAAGAAGAGGTTGGAATAATGAATCAAAGGGCTTAAGTCTTAATAAGCCGGATAAATAATGAATAAGAAATTCATTCGTAAATAAGTTATGAACTTATAATGAAAGTATAAGAACTTGTTAGAACTTGTAACATGTTTACATTAATAAAATTAGTATGATTAATAAGATGTAAGAATAATGATTAAAGGACTTAACTCATTAATAAGTCATATGAAAAGAAGACATAAGTCATGAGTAATGAAAATATAAATAATTTATATTTTCATAAGTTACAAATTTATCAAGAATAAGTAATAACTTATCATGTTATGAGTTAATGAATCATGTATGTCAAGATGTTAGTATAATGGATTGAATCCAATTGAAACGGTTTAAAAATCTCAAGTAACGAAGTTTTGCCGGAATTAACACGATTGGACGATAATCGTTGAATTCGTGAAATTCTCGGAATGGAAGTCGAATTTTGATATTGAGATTGCAAACATTGGTTTCCAATGGAGATAAGTCTTATTCGGCATTATAGAGTTGCAGACTTGAAAATGGTCGGATTCTGACTTAGAACGAAGAAACGAGCGTTGAACGTACTTGAACGTTTATCGTTTTCGTTAAAAATGGACTAATGGGTGAATTTTTAGCAAACGAAGACGAATAGATAAAATTCTAGCATTAACGCATAGAGTACATAATTTGTGAACCGTAGGCTCTTGAACGAGCAAATTCGGACTTATAACGAAGAAGTTATGAGGCCGAGAATCTCACATAAAAAGTTAACTGTTAAAAATTTTACCGGTCTTTGAAATCTTTGGCGTCGCTAAGTGCAGTCCAAGGCAAAATAAGTCACGCATACGGCCTTGATCAAGGCAAAATAAGTCACTCCGCAGCGCCAAAGTGAGCATGAGTCCTTGGAGAGTCACGCAGCAGCGCGGTATATAACACAAAGACTCGCACCGCGGCGCCGAGTCCGGATTTTTGAGTATTACGTGGTGACGCCGCAGCGCGGCACCAAGTGCAATAGCCGGCGCTGTAGCGCCAACCTTAAAACATAGACAGACAAGAATGGTTACAAATAGAGTATGAAGAGAAATTATTTAGCAATGAACTAAGGTACTTAATACAATATTGTTAAGTCATAACTAAACCTCAAGTGTGATCACTTAGGGTTAAAGTAAGTCAATTGAAGATGAACGCAAACGGTATGCAATAAGCATACTTAACCATTGACGATCGAGTTTTAATTAATAACGTAAGGACGTTAGTAAGCCGTGAGGAAGGATAATTAACTTAAACCGAGTTGTATTAATGAAATAATTTCAATTAAGTTATAGAAGAGAACGAAGTTGGTAAGAATGATGTAAAAGAATGACGGAAAGCTGGAACCCATAAATAACAAATCTAATACGGGATAAGATTGAGAAGTAGGATAAGATTCTTTAAGAACTATGTATGTTCAATCATGACCTAATATGGTATGTTATGTGGTTATGTGTTGTAGAGACCGTAAGGACTCAAAGGAAACGTAATTATCTTGAAAGGAACCTTTGAAGGCAAGTTTTTCTTAAACGCTTGTCTAACCTTCGTGTTAGCCAGGTTTTCAAATGATTTAAGTTATGAGATGCATGTATGGTTTTAAAGAAAGAGTCGATGCCAGTTTTAGCTCGGCTAGACTAATCGTGATAGATTGATTGAACTGTTTACAAGTCTTTCAATATAGAATTGCTAACGCTATCCTACGCCAACTATTTGGTATGGATTCAAGGTAAGTCTGAATATGAATAAACAAATATATTTTCATCGAGTATTCGATGGGCATGTGAGGTTGCCATAACTTAAATGTACACACGTTTAATGGATGTAGTGTTGATCAACATATAGTACTATAGGCTGATCACCTAGAAGTGCTCATAAGATATGCCGGACTTACAGACTTCGTGCCAGGTTGTCCTTTTCAAAGAAACTATAAGACGTTCACGTCTTGAACTTGAATTGATGAATATTGTTATTGTAAAATATTTTGAAGGAAAAGAAATGCTATTTTATTATTGATAGTACTTCGTAACTATCATCCAGTTATTGAAGATATACGATTCCTATGTTTCAAGCATGCTTTTAAAATGAAATTGTTGTACTTGCTGAGCTTGTTATGCTCACTCTTCCTTGAACCATATGAATGCAGCTTAGACTGAATGGACCGAAGGATTCTACAAGGATAAAGAGAAGGCTAAAGTGAACGTGTAGATTACCTATGTAATAGTATAGGTTTGTAATGATAATATTTGATATTATGAGAAGAACAAATGTAACGGTTATAAAGAACCTGGGGAATGGTAGTATTGTTTTGGAATATATATAAGACATATTCGTTCTTTTGAGGCATTTTAATTGAATGTTTGTGTGAACTGTAGCACCGTGTAGCACCATATGTCGGGTTGAAAGAGACCCGGATTTGGGGGCGTCACACAAAGAATTCTTCTTCTATAATTTTGAGCGTATTTTTTTTTGAGTTTTTGAAAGCTTTGAGCATAGAAAATAGTGAAAGTTTTCTTCAAGAATATCCCCGCTATACCAGTTGGAATACTCTTCTTTTCAAGGTAAGAGATGTTATTTTTTTTCAATATTCATATAAAATAATATTTTCTTCCATAGTCTGTAGTATGTAAGTAATATTATTTCGTTTTAGATTTCGAATTTTATACTCATTTTGTTAAAGTTTTGGCTTCTATACTCCATGAAATTAGTTGAATATCCTTGATATTTGCGCTTCATCCAGTATCTTTTCATGGAAATATTATTATGAGCATTCTTGATAACTTTAAACTTTTTCATGCCGTGGTACTATTCACGGGGTTACTATTCTCGAAGTTACTATTCACGGGGTACTATTCACTCAGTTACTATTCACCCGGGGTACTATTCATGACAAAAATTTATTTCTTTTCGGTCCAAATCATTTTTGATACAATATTATTCTTGAATTTTACTCCACAAAGCAGTATCATGTTGACAATTTGGACATTATTGAGTTCTGGATAAATTAAATTATAAATATTTAAAAATTTATCCTTTGCTTTCTTTTAATTAAACTCTTATATCATTGTCATCATCCTCATGCTTATATTATGTTAAAAGTCATTTGTGGCCGTAGCGCATAGATGGACTTGGTATGATTATGACCAGGGATTATTCAGTATAATCATGACCGTAATGTTACAAATGATGTGGTAAAAGTCCTCATTGGCCCGTAGTGCATTAATGGACAGTTGTTGGCATGATCATGACCATTGATGAAAACACGAATATCCTTGGCCCGTAGTGCATTGATAATTTATGGTTGTGATACTAAAGAATATCCTTGGCCATAGTGCAGGGGTGATTCGATGATGTGGATTATTTATTAAGTTGAGTCTCAACGATAAAATTGATGACAAACCTTTTAAATCATAGAAGATAGTAGATTTTATGCTTTACTTGACTCTTCTAATGGATTACTTGTTCCGCTGTAGTTAAACTTGTTGTCTATTATATTCTATCAGTTTAAAACTGTTGAAGGCTAACGATAAATTATTGTACATTATCTTAGTCATAATATTTCTTACTGGGCTAGTTGAGCTCACCCTTTGCTTTCATTGTTCTCTTCAGGAAATGAGAATATAGCTGGGACTAGTCAGGGAACGGAGTAACGGTCCAGATGATAGCATTAGTAGTCCTCACTATTCTATGAAATAGTGTGATAATAAATGTATCGAGGACTCCATTTGAGTTTGAATACTGTCTAGAAGACAATATTTGTATTAAAACTCATAGCTCATGTTTTATATTTAAGTTTGTATTTGTATTCTGAACCATGTATTTGGCGACTCAAGATAGGTGATGTATACCTATTTTGGGGGCGTCACATAGCTTAGTTCATTTGTTGATTTACAAACTTTAACCAACATATTTGAGAGAGAGAAAAGAGCTAGAAACTAGTAATCAAGTGAGCATGAAATAGATCGTAAGAGTTTTTAGCAAGAACGAGAAGAACGTAAAGGTAACTTTTCGTAAAACGTTAGTCTTCGATCTTTTTCGATTTCTTTTTTAGTAGAGAATTATGATTTGGTGGAGCATGTCTCTTCCGGAGTTATAAAGATGGCTAATAGTGGATTAAGTCATTATAAGTCATGTATGATTATTAATTATAAGCGTTAAGTAAGTTTTAAAATCAAAGAAAACCGTAAAGCGTTTATTATTTTGTTGATGGACAAATTAAAAACCATCATAGGATATGTGCATCTTGTTTGGTTAGGATGTAAATGAAGAATCAATGGAGTTGTTCCATTTGATTTGGTGTAGAGAACTCGAGTAACAAAGTTATGGCGAATATTATAAAATTAGCCGTTAAACGTTGAAAACGTAGAAATCTCGAATTAGTAGTCGAAAATTGCCGTATGGCTTGGGAACATTGGTTTTCAATGGCATCACATAAGATAGGGTATTGAAGAGTCGTGGACTCAAGAATCATCGAATTCTGACTTAGAACGAAGAAACGAGCTATGAACGTTCACGATCGTTAAACGAACGCTCAATAATGAACTAATTGGTTAATTCAGTGTTAAAAGATTCGAAAATAAAATATTTTCTAATGAAATTATAGAGTATGTGATTTATGAGCTAATGGCTTTTGAACTAGCCAATTCGGATGTAAAACGAATAAGTTACGAGCCCGGGAATCTCATAGAATAAGAAAATTGTCATGACTATCTGAGGCTCAGGGTCGGCGCCGCAGCGCGACCCTAACCTTTAAATCCCGCATCGCAGCGCCGGGTAGAGGCATTAGCTACTGAAGTATGGCACCACATCACCAATGATAAGTATAAGTCTCGCGCCGCAGCGCCGAGACAGAGAGTTATGTACTAAAGTATGGCGCCATGCAACGCATGATGGTAGGTATATAAATTTTGGTCTTAAGTAGCCGAGCCAGGGAAATGAAATGAACCAATTAGGGTTTTGAACCCATATGATTGTAAGACCATTATGGGGCAAGTGTATGTATGAAATGTACATGCTAAGACCATTCCTTTGTTATATATATCGTGATGACCTTAGGAATTGAACGTAAGTTATTAGTAATGAAACGATTAACGATAATAAGCCGTAAGGGCGTATAAATACTTGAAATGAGTTTTATTAATGAAATAAATTCGGTTAAGTTATAGAAGAGAAAGAAGTTGGTAATAACAATGTGATTAGATTGTTTGGTAACTAATTACAGTGTGCTATGTGAATATATCATGTAGATACTATAAAGACTGAGAACTATTGAATATTAATTTGAAGACGCTTGAAGGAAAGTTTTCTTAACGCTTGTCTAACCTTCGTGTTAGCAAAGTTTTCTATGTGATTCATGCAATGAGATGCATGAATTGTTTTAACGAAAGGGTCGATGCCAGTTTTACCTTGGTTAGACTAATCTTGAAGAGTTGATTGATTTATTTATAAATCTTTCAATATAGAATTGATAACGCTATCCTACGCCAATTGTTTGGTACAGATTCAAGGTAAGCCTGAGTATGAATAAACAAATATATTTTACATCGATTATTCGATGGGCACGCAAGGTTGCCAAAACTTAAACGTGAATACGTTTAACGGATGAATGTTGATCAACATATAGTAGTATAGGCTGATCACCTAGAAGTGCTCGTAAGATATATCGGACTTACGGTCTTAGTGCCGGGTTGTCCTTTTTAATGAATGATAACAAAAGAGAATGTTAATGGTCTTTGACCTACTCAGAATTCTTAAGTTTCTATAAGTGCTTCGAAATTGTTTATAAGAAAGAAAAGTGCTATACAATTTTTCATAGTACTTCATAGCTATTTGTTTAGTTATTGAAGAATAATCACATGATTCTCGATGTGGTATTTATATTATACATTGCCAGACTTGCTGAGCTAGTTATCCTCACTTCTTGCTTGAATTATATGATTGCAGCTAAGGCCGAACGAACTGAAGGTTCTAAGAAAGATAAAGGCAAAGCTAAGATGGATAATTAGATATCCTGTAATAGACTAGTATGTGTGTATATATTACACTTAAGAACAATAAAGAATGTATTCGGTTTCAGAACCTGTGAATGAATTTATTATAATTGTAATACGAATGTAGTTAATACACTCATTTTGATGTCGTTTCAATGAAATGAATGTATAGTTAGTAGTACCGTGTAGCACCATCTGTCGAGTTGGAAGATACCCGGATTTGGGGGCGTCACATTTTCTACACTCAAACCTTCCTTAAACTCAAAAGAAATACGCTCAATATTATAGAAGAAGAATTCTCTGATTCTTGTGTGATTTTCATTTCTAAACTAAGCATTCTATTTATAGGAGAATGGAAGGATACTATTTAGAATTTTTCATGGGTGAACAGTGAGGGGAATCACGGACGAATTCTTGGGTGCAAAAATGAGAATTCACATGATTTTTACTATGCAAACAATATGCAGTACTATGCAAATAATAAAATATAATATATTCTATTTTACATAAAAAACAAAACTTTATATATATATATATATATATATATATATATATATAAACCAAAACTGAGATAAATTAAAAATATTTAATATTTATCCTTGATTTCGTTTGATTGATGAGTATATCATTTTCATCATCCTCATGCTTATATTGTGATGAAAGTCCTCATTGGCCCATAGTGCATTGATGGATAGTTGTTGGTATGATCATAACCATGGGTTCTCTTCGGCCAAGGGTGCAAAGATGAATTGTTGATTGGTATGATCATGACCACTGGTGATAATACAGAATATCATTGGCCCATAGTGCATGGATAATTCGTGGATGCGATAATAATGAATATCCTTGGCCCGTAGTGCATAGATAATTCATGGATGTGATAATACCGAATATCTTTGATCCCGTAGTGCATGGATAATTCGTGGATGTGATACTAATGAATATCCTTAACCCGTAGTGCATGGATAGTTCAGTGATGTGGATTATTTATTGAGCTGAGTCATAACGATAAAATTGATTATAAACTTTTAAATCATAGAAGATAGTAGATATCATGCTTTACTTGACTCTTCTAATGGATTGTTTGTTCCGTAATAGTTAAACTTGTTGTCTATTGTATTCTATCAGTTTAACAATGTTGAAGGCTAACGATAATTTATTCCGCATTATCTTAGTCATAATATTTCTTACTGGGCTAGTTGAGCTCACCCTTTACTTTCATTATTTTCTTCAGGAAATGAGAACATAGTCGGGAGTAGTTGGGGAATGGAGTGACGGTCCGAGATGGTGGCTGTAGTAGTCCTCACTATTCTATGAAATAGTGTGATAATAATTATAATGAGGACTCCATTTGAGTTTGGATATTGTCTACGAGACAATATTTGTGTGACGCCCCCAAAATTAGGTATACATCACCCATCTTGAGTCGCCAGATACATGGTACAGAATTCAAATACAACTTAATAATACAACTGTAGTGTACAATACGACAAAACATAAACTGTGAGTTTGAATACAAATATTGTCTACTAGAGATTATACAAACTCAAAAGGAGTCCTCATTACAATTATTATCACACTATTTCACGAATAGTGAGGACTACTAATGCACCATCTAGGACCATCACTGTTCCCTCGACTAGTCCCACTACGTTCTCATTTCTTGAAGAGAATAAAGTGAAAGAAAGGGTGAGCTCAACTAGCCCAAAGAAGAAATATTATGACTAAGATAATGCGTAATAATTTATCGTTAGCCTTCAACAGCGTTGTTAAACCGATAAAATATAACAACTATCAAGTTTAAGCTGCAATGAACAAGCAATCCATTAGAAGAGTCAAGTAGGGAATAAAATCTACTATCTTCTATGATTTAAAAGGTTTTCATCACTTTTATTGGGACTCGATTTTAATAAATAATCCACATCATCGAATCACCCCTGCACTACGGCCAAGGATATTTTTTAGTATCACGACCATGAATTATCCATGCACTACGGCTAAAGATAATCACGTTTTCATCAACGGTCTTGATCATGCCATAAAACAATTCATCTTTGCACTACGACCAAAGAGAATCCATAGCCATAATCATACCAAAAACTGTCCATCAATGCACTACGGGCCAATGAGGACTTTTTCCACATCATTTGTAACATTACGGTTATGATTACACCGAATAATCTCTGGTCATAATCATACCAAGTCCATTTATGCACTACAGGCCACATATGACTTTCAACAAAATATAAACATGAGGATGATGACAATGATATAAGAATTCAATAAAACAAGTTCAAGAATTAATTTATCTAGGAAATGATAACGTCCAAATTGTCAACATGATACTGCTTTATAGAGTAAAATTCAAGAATGCTCGAAGAAGAATATTTCCATGAAAAGATATTTAGATGAAGCTTGAAATATCAAGGATATTCCACTAATTTCATGGAGTATAGAATTTAAAGTTTTAACCAACCTGAGTATAATAAATAATGAACTCGGTCCCACAGTAAACGCGATATGCATACGATATATCTCGGCGAATAATAAAGAACGGAATATTAGAAGAATGTCACCATGTATAGGGTAATGAAATTCACAGCGTATCTGAGTTATTCCAACGAATAATAAATAATGGAATAATGAAGTTCTCTTCATGAGTACAACAAATAACACCCTCACCGTAAAAAAACCGAATATAAAGAGTAGGGAAGGAGCGAATACTTTTCTATAGCTTTTCTATAATTCTCTCTCTAGAGTTTGGTGAATTTGTAAGAAATAATGAAGGAATAAGCTTCTATTTATAGGAAAATGGAATGAATAGTAACTAATTCATGAAGCGGTCGAGTTGATTTACTATTAAGCAGACGATCCATATTGTTTACTATTAAAACTTAAAACAACGGTCCATCTTGATTTACTATTAAAACTTTAAACCAAATGATCCATATTGATTTACTATTATAACTCTACCCGCCGGTCCATATTGACTTACTATTATATCTTCAACCAACTGATTCGAAAAATTAGCACATGTCCTCATGGAATAATATTGTACCCAAATACCCGAATGCACAATACTAGAGTGAATAGTAACCGGGTGAATAGTAACTCATGAATAGTAACTCGTGAATAGTAACTCATAATAGTAACTCGTGAATAGTAACTTATGAATAGTAACTCGTGAATAGTAACTCATGAATAGTAACTCGTGAATAGTAACTTATGAATAGTAACTCGTGAATAGTAACTCGTGAATAGTAACTTATGAATAATAACTCATAAATAGTAACTTGTGAATAGTAACTCATGAATAGTACTCCGACACGAAAAGTGTCCCGAATACCCGATTGAACAATATATCATATTATGCAGATGATACTGTAACAATAATTGAATCAATAATATGAGAGATATGATGCAGCAATTACTGTAGCAATAATTGAGTATAACTGAGTGACTTCTCACGTAAGCATCAATAATCAATACCGTGTGCTACTATGCAACCATGCGTATTACTGTACTTTTAACACCGGGTGTTTCAACAGTTAACGGTAAAACTTCCACCGTTATTTTCATAAAGTATTTTTGTAGTTTTCTATCAAAATGATAATTAATTGTAGGGTCCACCAATGATTATACCGTCGTACGGATATTCCCCAACAAAAAGAATATTCCCCGACCAATTGAATATTATACAACCACTTGCTTACTTTGCGAAATTTATAAATACTACCCACAACTATAACATTATATCAAATCAACACCATAATATTCAAAAATATAATTCGAGAAAATTAAATATTTATTCATAAAATCTGGGGTCTCACAATCTCCCATCCTTATGGAATTTCGCCCTTGAAATTTACGTACGTACCTGGTATGCCGAAGAGGTGAGGATACCTTGACTTCATTTCAGATTCTAATTCTTGAGGTATAACCTTTTAGTGTTGAATACGATCCTTCTTATCCAAGATTTTAACACGTATCTCCTCATACGTTAAATCTTCTGCTATCTCGTCCGGTTCTAAATTAATAATGTGGTTTGGGTCGTCCACATATTTACGTAACATCGATACGTTAAAAATGTTATGAACACGCGACATACTTGGCGGTAAAACGAGTCTATAAGCCACAGTTCCTATTCGATCAAGGATTTCAAATGGGCCAATAAAATCGAGGGTTGAGATTTCCTCTCTTCATCGATTCTTGCTTCTAGAATAAAGCCCTCTTAAACCTTCTTCTTCACATTCATCAGCTCTGAGTATATAGCTTGAGCAGCTTTAACTTTATCGATTCAAGTCTATTCTAATCGTATATTCGTTATCTTCACGTGGGTCCCTAGAGTCTTTAACTCTATCTCCATCATTTGTAAGTTATACGAAATGAGTCTTTGTGTTAACAACATCACACTCGTTAACGCATACGATCTTCTACTCACGCAGCGTCGACTACTTACGTTCATTTTCCCATGATGATATTGAATGGTACGATCGTAATCTTCAACAGCTCGAGCCAACGTCTTTGGCACATTACACGTTCGTTTTAGGTGAAGAAAATATTTGAGGGTTTTAGAAATGGGTTTTGTATTAGGGTTAATACAAAATTCAATTTCACGCTCTAGGGGTAGGCTAAGAAGTCTTCAAGAATACGTCAGAAAATTTATTAACAATAGAAATATCATTAAAAACTGTGACTCTCATCCAAGACATGGATAGCACATCACATTGATACCTATTAACTTGCCATCGTCATTCACGACGTCGCCTACAGAAAGTCTGGCTTCGGTGCATTCCACACAAGAAAGTCAACAACGAAAGTACCGGGGATCTTTACTTATGGCTTGATATGACAATGATTGACTTTAGTGGTTTGGTTGATTTGAATTCCCATAACAGGTTGGTTAGGAGTATGAAAGCTAACAACCTTATTAAAAGCATGATGAGTAGTTAACCAATCATTTCCAAAAATTACATCAAAGGCAAGTATTTTCAAAGAGATACGATCGACAGGTAACGTGAAAGTGTTGATTTGAACAAGATTTATAAATAGTGGAGGTAACGAAGGTTTCTCCCAACTGAGTTTAAACAGATATATCCAAGTCTAACTTCTCCGGAGTTAACTTCAAACATTGAACATAACTAGGTGAAATAAAAGAGTAAGTAGAACAGGTATATAACACGGTATAGACTTCACAAGAGTTTATGACTAACATACCCGTGATAATTTTATTTAGGTTCATTGTCACGAAAAAAATGCTCTCACTTAAACTACCGGCTTTGACCTTTCTGGAACGGCCTTTAGTGCCTCTATCCTAGCTGAACTTGCCTTCGGTGAACGACAAAATCGGGCCAAGTGACCTTCTCTTCCACAATTATAACATGCTTTGGACGACATCGCGCAGTTTGGACTAATGTGTCCCTCCCCTCTGCATTTAAAGCATATGATAGGTGGTTGTTCTCCTTCCTTAACAATGGCTGCTGATGCTGACGTCTTTCCATTATTGTTGAATCTCCTCTTCTTGAAATGTCCATTCTTATTATTTTGACCATGATTACCACCGAAGTGGTTATCATTTCTGGCCTGTTGATTCCCTCCATGCTTATGGTCACCGCTTTGATGACTACTCTCATTGGTATTATCATTTTGCCGGCTGCTCTCTTTTCGTTGCGTTGACTGGTTATCGCGCTCCACTAACTGAGCCCTATTTATAACATCTGAATACAAACACAGTTTATGAGAAATAAGATGTTGACGTATCTCCGGATTCAAACCTCTTAAAAACATCCGCGTTATTCTCTCTTCATTATCCACCAAATGGGACGCAAATCGAGACAACTCGACAAACTTGGCTTCGTACTGCGACACGGTCATGTTGTTTTGCTCCAACTTGATAAATTCCACCTCCTTCATGTGAAGAATGCTTTCGGGAAAGTACTTGTCATTGAACAGCTCTTAGAACTTCTCCCAAGATATCTTGAGTGCGTTAGGCTGGGTACGTTTTATAGATTCTCACCAGTGATCTGCCTCTTCACGCAACATAAAGGTGGCAAAGGGAACCTTTTGCTCCTCGGAGCATCCCAAGACATCAAATATCTTGGTGATCTGCTTTAACCACGTCTCCGCCTTAAGTGGTTCTAGCTTTCCCAAAAACTCCGGTGGTCCCAGCTCCTTGAAATGCTTAGCGGTGACCAACCGTGGGTTGCCATTGTTTCCTCCTGCATTATGAACAGGAGTCGCTTATGCGATGATGTTGCATGAATTCTAAAAACTCCTAAGCGTCTGGTCGTTTGTTAATTGATTAGTGTTGTTATTTACGGAGGATTATCGCCATCTGTTGCACATTGTCTCGATTATTGATCATGGAGAATCAACGGTCTCTGTGCTCCATTGCTATTCTCAACATTCTCGGATGTCATTTTCAGATCATCGCCACAAAACAAAAGGTTAATTGACATATAACATATTATCCCTATATTACGTGACCAATTAAATACCAAATAAACTTAGGTAGGTCATACTAGCGAAGGAATTCCCCGTCTCTACCCTCCTAGTTCTATTCTCACATCTTTGCCAGGGATCTTATCCCTAAGCTTTGATACCAACCATGGCGCCCCAAAATTAGGTATACATCACCCATTTGAGAGTCATGGATACATGGTACAAAGATATTCAAATACAACTTAATAATACAAGCTGTAGGTGTACAATCGACAAAATATAAACTCTAAGTTTGAATACAAATATTGTCTACTAGAGATTATACAAACTCAAAAGGAGTCCTCATTACAATTATTATCACACTATTTCATAGAATAGTGAGGACTACTAATGCACCATCTAGGACCATCACTCGTTCCCTGGCTAGTCCCATTTACGTTCTCATTTCACGAAGAGAACGGTGAAAGAAAGGTGAGCTCAACTAGCCCAAGAAGAAATATTATGACTAAGATAATGCGAGAATAATTTATCGTTAGCCTTCAACAAAGATGTTAAAGCGATAAAATATAACAAATATCAAGTTTAAGCTGCGGTGGAACAAGCAATCCATTAGAAGAGTCAAATAGGAATAAAATCTACTATCTTCTATGATTTAAAAAGTTTTTCATCACTTTTATCATTTGGGACTCGACTTAATAAATAATCCACATCATCGAATCACCCACCGCACTACTGCCGAGGATATTCTTTTTCAGTATCACGACCACGAATTATCCATGCACTACTGACTAAAGATAATCATGTTTTTCATCAGCGGTCGATCATGCCATAAAACAATTCAACTTTGACTGCTGCCAAAGAGAATCCATAGCCATAATCATACCAAAAAGCGTCCATCAATGCACTACGGCCAATGAGGACTTTTTCCACATCATTTGTAACATTACGGTTATGATTACATCGAATAATCTCTCGATCATAATCATACCAAGTCCATCTATGCACTCTGAAGCCACAAATGACTTTCAACAAAATATAAACATGAGGATGATGACAATGATATAAGAATTCAATAAAACAAGTTCAAGAATTAATTTATCTAGGAAATGATAACGTCCAAATTGTCAACATGATACTGCTTTGTAGAGTAAAATTCAAGAATGCTCTCGGAAGAATATTTCCATGAAAAGATCTTTAGATGAAGCGCAAATATCAAGGATATTCCACTAATTTCATGTAGTATAGAAGTCAAAGTTTTAACCAATTGAGTATAATAAAGAATGGAATAACAAAAGAAATCACCATGCATGCGATAGAGCCTGACAAACAAAGTTATTCCAATGTAATAATAAAGGATAGAACCGGTCCCACAGTAAACGCACGCATACGATATTCGGCGAGAATAATAAATAATGGAAACCAGTCCAGCAGTAAGCGCACAAACAAGATATTCGACGAGAATAATAAATAATGGAACTGTGTGCGGCGTAAGTAAACGCATTGCACGAGGATATTCACTGCAGAATAATAAATAATGGAACGAAGTCCCACAGAAACGCGCATGAGACGGGATATTGAGACGAGAATAATAAAGAGCGGAATATTAGAAGAATGTCACCATGTATAGGGTAGGTAAGACGCGTATACTGAGTTATTCAATGAATAATAAATAATGGAATAATGTAAGTTCTCTTCATGAGTACAACAAATAACATCCCTTACCGTAAAAGAAACCTGAATATAAGAGTAGGGAAGGAGCAGAATACTTTTCTATAGCTTTTCTATAATTTACATCTCTAGAGTTTTGGTGAATTCGTAAGAAATAATGAAGAAATGAGCTTTATTTATAGGAAAATGGAATGAATAAGTAACTAATTCATGAGCGGTCCAGATTGATTTATTGTTAAGCGGGACGGTCCATATTGGTTTACTATTAAAACTTAAAACAACGGTCCATACTGATTTACTATTAAAACTTTAAACCATTGATCCATATTGATTTACTATTATAACTCCACCAGCGGTCCATATTGACTTACTATTATATCTTCAACCAACGGTCTGAAAAATTAGCACATGTCCTCATGGAATAATATTGTACCCAAATACCCGAATGCACAATACTAGAGTGAATAATGAATAGTAACTTGTGGGTGAATAGAACTTCGTGAATAGTAACTCATGAATAGTAACTCGTGAATAGTAACTCGTGAATAGTAACTCATGAATAGTAACTTATGAATAGTAACTCATGAATAGTACTCCGACACAAAAAGTGTCCCGAATACCCGATTGAACAATATATCATATTATGCAGATGATCATTGTAACAATAATTGAATCAATAATATGAGAGATATGATGCAAAGCAATTCTTCGTAGCAATAATTGAGTATAAGCGAGTGACTTCTCACGTAAGCATCAATAATCAATCTGAGGTGCTTCTTTATGCAAAACCACGCGTACATGTACTTTTTAACAAGGTGTTTCAATAGTTAACGATAAAACTTCCGCCGTTATTTTCATAAAGTATTTTTGTCATTTCTCTATCAAACAATAATTACATTGTGGGGTCCACCAATGATTGTACCATCGCATACGGATATTCCCGACAAAAAGAATATTCCAGAACCAATCGAATAGTATACAACCACTTGCTTACTTTGCAAAATTTATAAATACTACCCACAACTATAACATTATATCAAATCAACACCATAATATTCAAAAATATAATTCGAGAAAATTAAATATTTATTCATAAAATCTGGGGTCTCACAATTCGTGTTAAAACTCTCAGCTATGTTTTGTCGTATTTTACACGACAATTGTATAATTAAGTTTGTATTTTAATTATGTACCATGTATTTGGCGACTCAGAATGGGTTGTGTATACCTATTTTGGGGGTGTCACAGTTGTTATAAAAGTTTAGGGATATAATCCATGGCTGAGATTTGAGACTAGAACTAGAAGGGAAGAGACAGGTAATTCCTTCGATAATATGTGGCATGTCAATTAACCCTTGTTTTGTGCAGAGTTTGAAAATGACATATGAAAATGTTGAGATAAGCAATGGATCACATGAGACCGTTGAGTCATCGACGATCAATTACCAGGATAATGTGCATCAAGAAGGCAATAATCCTTAGGTAAACAACAACACCGACCAAATGATGAACAATGGAATATTCAGAGGCTTTCTACAATTCATGCAACATCAGGCGCGATAGATTCCTATGCAAAATGTTGGTGGAAAAACTGACAACTCACGGTTGGTCACCGCTAAGCAATTCAAGGAGCTGAGACATCCTGAGTTTTTGGGAAAACCAGAACCACTTAAGGCAGAGTCGTGGATTAAGCAGATCACCATGATATTTGATGTCTTGGGATGCTCCAAGGAGCAAAAGGTTCCCTTTGCCACCTTCATGTTGCGAGGAGAGGCATATCATTGGTGGAAATCTATAAAACGTACTCAGCCTGCCGCACTGAAGATGTCTTAGGAGAAGTTCCAAGAACTATTCAACGACAAGTACTTTCCCGAAAGTATTCGTCACATGAAGGAGGTGGAATTTGTTAAGCTGGAACAAAACAATATGACAGTTTCGCAATACGATGCTAAGTTTGCCGAGTTGTCCCGGGTTGTATCCCATTTGGTTGATAATGAGGAGAGAATGACACGAATGTTTCTGCGAGGTTTGAAACCTGAAATACATCAATACCTTATTTCTCACAAACTTTACTTGTATCCAGATGTTGTGAATAGGGCTAAGTTGTTGGAGCGCAATAATGAGTTATCCCAACCAAGAGAGAGCAGTCGGCAAAATGATAATACCAGTGGTAGCAGTCACCGAAGCGGTGACAACAAACGTGGAGAAAATCAACATGCCATAAATGGTAACCACTTCGGTGGTAATCCTGGCCAAGATAATAAAAGTAGAAATTTTAAGAAGATGAGATTCAATAATGATGGAAAGACGTCAGCACCAGCACCCGTTTTTAAGGAAGGAGAACGACCACCGATCGTATGCTACAAATGCGGAGGGGAAGGACATATCATTCCAAACTGTACGCAGCAGTCTAAAGCATGTTACAATTGCAAAAGAGAAGGTCACCTAGCCCGATTTTGTCGTTTAGTGAAGTCAAGTCCAGCTGGGATGGAGACACCAAAGGCCATCCTAGACAAGTCAAAGCCAGTAGTTCAAGGGAGAGCGTTTGTCGTGATCTCCCAAAAAACGAGGAACCTGAATGAATTTATCACGGGTAGGCTAATCATAAACTCTTACGAAGTCTATATGTGATGCCCCAAAAATAGGTATACATCACCCATTTTGTGTCATCAAATACACGGTACAGAAAATAACTACAACTTCATTATTACAATTGTTGTGAAAAATACGACAACACATATGCTGTGAGTTTAAATACAAATATTATCTTCTAGACAATATTCAAACTCAAATAAGTCCTCATTACAATTATTGATACACTATTTTACAAAATAATGAGGACTGCTAAAATAACTGACTGGAAACATCACTCCATACCCCGACTAGTTCCCGCTATATTCTCGCATCCTGAGAAGAAAAATGGAACAAAAAGGAAAATGGTGAGCTCAACTAGCCCAATAAAGAATATTATGACTAAGATAATGAACAACAAATTATCGTTAGCCTTCAACAAATTAGATAAAATTTATGGACAACTAGTTTTAGATCAATATTTGCAGCGAAAATAATAATTCATTAGAAGAGTTAAGTAGAGAATGAAATCTACTATCATATATGAATTTAAAAGTCCATCATCAATATTTTATCCCTGTAACATCAATCAATATACATCTTAAATCAAATATTCATCTTTGCACTACGGGCCAAAGATATTCATTTGTATCACCAGTTGATCATGTTCATCTCAACACCTATTCATCTTTGCACTACGGGCCAAAGATATTCATTATGTATTCATTTATCTTTGCACTACAGGCTAAAGATATTCATTTATATCATCATTAAGGACTGAGGATGATGAAAAATATTTTAAAGAAACGAATCCAGTGAGATAGAAAGACAAAGATTAGGGATTCGTACTTTAGATAATCCAAGTTAAAAAATACTCCATAAACCATAGTGGAGTAAAATTCAAGAATGAAGATCAAAACATGGATACAATCAAAGATAGTAACCATAATAGACATCTTGGACAAAGAAGAGAAAATTTCATTTTTTTTGTGAATAGTGTCGTATTCGCGAATAGTGTCGTATACGTGAATAGTAACCCCGACACAAAAGGGTAGAAATTCTACAAGAAAAATCATACTTCGTGAATAGTACCGTATACATGAAAAGAGCCGTATACGTGAATAGTAACCTCGACATAAAAAGGTAAAAATTTCATAATAAATTTCATACCAATATTTCAGCATAATGATATTGAACGAAATAACACCATTTACGAAGAAAATAACATCACTTACCTCAAAAGAACAATACGTCTGACTGGAATATCGGATATAGTGTTGAAGGAAACTTGTACTGAATATCAACTCTCAAAGTATCTAAATACTCACAAAATACGCTCGATAATAAAGAGAGAGAAAGCTTATGATTCTGGTGTGATTTTAAATTCTAACTAAGCACCCTATTTATAGGAAAATGCTTAGAACGCCAAAGAAGAACAACCTGTTACTTGATGGCTTTACCTGCTACTATTCACGTCCACCACATTTGAAATAAAAATTCATCACATTTCTCACCAACCAAAAGTGGGGCCCACCATGTTTTAAATAAAAACATTTATTTTTGAAATTTCAATAATTCGTAAGAGAATAACCCTTCTATCAGAAAGATTTGAATCTCATGTCCATTCTGTAGGAAATTTGATTCTCTACAACTTTGTAGAAGAAAGTTTTTTTAAATTCAAAACAGAAAATACCCGAAATCCACATACGGACGATTTTTAATACCTCCATTCTGACAAAATACTGATAAAACACCTCAGCATTAATTCCTTTATTTATATCGACATAAAAATAAATATTTCCTTATCATATAAATCAATAATTAATTATTCACAAATAATATAACAGAATCACAATTATGACAACCAGGTCGTTCCTAGAAAAGAGAGGGGCTTTCCGATAAGGATTTCTCGTTACTGGCGCGCAATTAGGTGACCAAACCCCTTTCCTAGACAGAACTTCCTTAGACATTGTCAATAATGCTATCTAATAATATTATTCAATAATATGAATTATTGATCTGATAATGAGAAATACTGTGCAGTGACAATTATTGAAACAACAATAATATAAAATATCAACGTAGCAATTATTGAATCAATAAAATAAAATATTGAACAATAATTACTGTAACAATTATTGATTAGTGCTTTCTTACGTAAGAATCAATAATTCAAAAATACTGTGCAATACTGTGCAACCACGCGTATTACTATATTTTAACCACCGGTTATTCTAACAGTGTTAACGGTAACAATTACGCCGTTATTTATAAAAGATCCAACTTGTCATTTTCTTCATCCGACCATTTTCCATTATAGGGCCCACAAATGGCTGCGTCGTCGTACGAATATTCCCCGATAACAAGAATATTCCACGACCAAACATATATTCCCCAAAAACAATGAATATTTTATAACCACTTGTTTATTTTGCAAAATTTGCACATTTCACCCATAACCAAAGCATTATATCAAATTAACACCTTATTATTCACAATAATAATTAGAGGAAATTCAATTTTATTAATAAAAAGTTGGGGTCTTACACTATACCTTATTTGATACCGGTTCTACTCATTTTTTTATTTCTCATACTTGCGCTTAACGTTTAAATTTAACTCCGGAGAAATTAGACTTTGACTTATCTGTTGAAACTTTGTTGGGAGAAACCTTCATTACATCCACTGTTTATAAGTTTTGTTTGATTCAAATTGGCAACCGCACATTACCTATCGATCTTATCTCTTGGAAAATACTTGCATTTGATGTGATTTTAGGGATTGATTGGTTAATTACTCATCATGCTAAAATTGATTATTTTTGTAAGGTTGTTAGCTTTCATATTCCTAACCAACCTATTATGCGAATTCAAGCAACTATACCACTAAAGTCAATCAATGTCATATCAAGCCATAAGTAAAGAGCCTCGAGCCTTTATCTGGTGACTTCCAAGTCTTGGGATGCACCGAAGCCAGACTTTCCGTAGGAGACACAGTGAATAACGGTGCCAAGTTGATAGGTATCAATATGAGGTGTTATCCAAGTCTTGGATGAGAGTCACAGTTTTGAATGATATTTCTATTGTTAATAAATTTCTTGACGTATTCCCCGAAGAACTTCCTAGCCTACCCCAGAGTGTGAAATCGAATTTTGTAACGACCTTGAACCCTGTACAAAACCCTTAAATATTTATTCACCCAGAACGAACGTAACATGCGCCAAATACGTTGGCTCGAGCTATTGAAAGATTACGATCATACCATTCAATACCATCCTGGAAAAACGAACGTGATAACTGACGCGTTGAGTAGAAGATTGTATGCGTTTACGAGTGCAACGTTGTTAACACAAAAACCCATTTTATATAACTTATAAATGATGGAGATAGAGTTAAAGACTTCAAGAACCTACATGAGTATAGTGAATATACGAGTAGAACCAAAATTTAATCGATAAAGTTAAAGTTTCTCAAGCTATAGACTCGAAACTTATGAATATGAAGAAAAAGGTGCAAGAAGGCGTTATTCTAGAAGCAAGAATTGACGAAGAGAGGAAATCTCAACCCTCAATTTAATTGGTCCATTTGAAATTCTTGATCGAGTAGGAACTATGGCTCATAGACTCGCCTTACCGCCAAGTATGTCTCATGTTCATAACGTTTTTCACGTATCAATGTTACGTAAAAATGTCGACGACCCGAACCACATTATTGAATTAGAACTAGATGAGATAGCTGAAGATTTAACGTATGAGGAGATACTTGTTAAAATCTTGGATAAGAAGAAACATATTCTATGCTCAAAGGTGATACCTCAAGAGTTAGAATCTGAAATAAAAACAAGGTATCCTCACCTGTTCGACATTCCAGGTTCGTACACCAATTTCGAGGATAAAATTTCATAAGAAGGGGAGGTTGTAAGACCCCAACTTTTATGAATATTTTTTTCCCTCTAAATATTATTTTGAATAATAAGGTGTGGATTTGATTTAATGTTATAGTTGTGGGTAATATTTGCAAATTTTATAAAGTAAAAAAATTTTCATAAAATATTCGTTTGGTCGGGGAATATTCATTTTATCAAGGAATATTCGTACGACGACACAATCATTGGTGGACCCCACAACGAAATTACTGTCGGAGTTAGAAAATGGCAGAAATAACTTTTTATAAAACTAACGGCAAAAGTTTTATCGTTAACTGTTGAAATACCCGGTGATAAAAGTATAGTAATACGCGTGGTTGCATAGTAGCACACGGTATTGTACAATATCTTTGATTATTGATGATTACGTGAGAAGTCACTTAATTTTATTCAATTATTGCCACAGTAATTGCTGCATAATATCTCACGTTATTGATTTAATTATTGTCATAATATTTTATATTATTAAAATAATAATTGAGACGAAAAAAGTTATTCATATTATTATTTGCATTATTGACAATGTCTAGAAAGTTCTATCAAGTAAAGAAGTTTGGTCACCAAATTACGCGTCAATAAAGAGAAATCCTTATCTTCACTCTGATTATTAACCTTTATTCCAATTTAATTCACTATCCCAGTTAATTAATCAAGAACACGAAAGTAGAATTAGCCACCTCTCGATGCACTAACCCCGTATTAACTCAAATCCACAATTTAGATAGAATTAAGTTAAACACCTTAATTAACTAACTCACTATATCTCTATGTGAATTACAATCAAAGAAGGTTTAAATTCAAGTTCTCTATTAGATTACATGCGATGTTAAGCATATCTCTACCCTAACATTCATCAAGATTCTGTTCATTCACAAAATTCAAGAACACATGCTATATTAACTAAGTCTAGACTCGTACTTCCTCTCTCGAATCCATACAAGTCCACAAAGAATTTTTGATCTGGCAATTCAAAAATTCAAGCATAAATTAATATAGATAAATTGAATAATAGCTTATTAAAATGGAAATCAATGATTACATATTGTTCCACTTAACGATCCATCATAAGCCTAAAAGGTACTTAGTTCATTATCAGTGAAATAAAAATTGAATAAATTAAAGATATTATTTCTCTAATTACAAATATAAACTAAAAGAAAAGAATAAATCCAGAACCACCCTTTTCTTCAGCCCAATTCGCAATTGATACGAAAATTCTTCAATTATCTTCACTATAATGCTTGCTCCACAAATCTCTCTTGAAAATCTGTTAATTGCCTCGTGTTGTATGCTATCTCTCAATCTTCTCGTTTTATTTCAGATATGTCTCTAAGACACGCATTCTAATTTCAATTCCACATTAAAATGAGTCCCAAGCCATTCTAATTACTTAAACTTATGTTCTTACAGTCTTTGAAATCAAATAAACCACTGTCTGCCCTGGACCCCTACCCCGACGTTGGTGTTCCATTGAAAATAGCTTTTTTGGCACGTGCATGTATCTTGACTTGACTGAGTTTAAGATCCCCATTTCCGGTAGGTGTAAAGCATATAAAAGGCCAGCCCAATGGTATGGCTTTCGCTAAAGGGTCATGTAATGCTCCAAAATTTCTAAGTTTTTGCCACAATTGCACCCTTTTTGATCAAATGTCACACCACTAAACCTACACAAAAAATAACAATAAACAAGTAAAAACAAACATTAAAAATAAGGAATTAACACTGTAAGACCCCAACTTATTATTAATGAAATTTAATTTTCTCTATTTATTATTTTGAAATAGTAAGGGTTGATGTGATTAATGTGGATAGTTAGGGGTAAAATACGCAAATATTTCAAAATAAGCAAGTGGTTATAAAATATTCATTGTTGTTTGGGAATATTCGTTTGGTCGTGTGGAATATTCAGATCGCTTCGGGAATATTAAATGCGACCAGCAATGACCATGTGTGGGCCCCATAATGTAAAAGCGATTGGATGAAGAAAGCGACAAATATAAGTTGGTTAAAAATAATTGGCGTAGTTGTTACCATTAATATTGTTAAAATACTGGGGTGGTTAAAAACAAGAAGCTTTGCGGTATTGCACCAATTATTGATTCTTACGTAAGAAGGCACTACTCAATAATGGTTACGATAATTCATTATTCAATATTTTATTGATTCAATAATTCTTGCGTTGATATTTTATATTGTTGTTGTTTCAATAATTGTCATTACACAATATTTTTCATTATCAAAGCAATAATTCATATTATCTGAATAATATTATTAGATAACATTATTGGCAATGTCTAGAAAGTTCTGTCTAAGGAGAGGTTTGGTCACCTAATTGCGCGCCAGTAAGGAGAAATTCTTATTGGAAAGCCCCCTCTTTCTTAGGAACTGCCTGGTTGTCAATATTGTGATTCTGTAATATTATTTGTGAATAATTAATTATTGATTCATATGATGAGGAAAATATTGATTTTATGTGGATATAGATGGAGAAAAATTTTAATGTGACAATTGTTGAAAATTGAAATTTTATCTTTTCTAATAAGATAATGTATTATTATATTTTAATAATATAATAATGGTGATATTTTTACAACGAATGTGGGATATATGAGTATACGAGGAGGAAGAGTATTTTTGTTGCAATAAATGTTTAAAACATGTTAAACATGTCGATTGGACCCCATTTATTAATTGAAATTTGATTATACCGTAAAAAAATGCTTTGGTTTGGATTTCGGTCAATTTCTGTTTGGAATTTGGAAAAACTTTCTTCTGCAAAGTTGTAGAGAATTGAATTTCCTATAAAACTCGCGAGATTCGAATTTTCTGATAAAAGGGCTATTTATTATGAATTATTGATGTTCTGAAATTCCTGAATAATTGATTTTTGGAAGTTTTAATTATTTTAAATAATAAAAACGTTTTTGATTTGTTTGGTAGACTTATTTGTTGTCAAGCATGGCTGAATTCAGATCATAGATTGTGTGCGTAGGAATTTATATATAATATATTAATATTATATTAAATTTTCTGCTTTGGTGTTCTAAGCAATTTCCTATAAATAGGGTGCTTAGGTTAGAATTGAAAATCACACCAGAAACTGAAGTTTTCTCTCTCTATATTATCGAGCGTATTCTTGTGAGTATTTTGAGTATAATTTTTGTATTGCTATTATCGGTGCAAGTTCAAGTCATAGCTTTATATCCAGGTGTTTCAAATTTAGAAGTACTAATCTTTCGAGGTAAGGGATATTATTTTTTTTCAGTAATGATATTATTTCTTCAATATCATTATGTTGAAATATTGATCTGAAGTTTTTATCAAATTTGGAATTTTTTGTGTGTGAGTTACTATTCACGTATACTAAGACTATTCACGATACGACCTTTATTCACGAATCTTTAAGACTATTCATCGAAAAATGAAAATTTTTCTTTTTTCGTCAAAATATCTATTTTGGATACTAGCTTTGATTGTATCCATGTTTTGATCATTCTTGAATTTTACACCACTGCGATTATTTTTGAGGTATTTTTGGACGTGAATAAAACAAAGAAACGAATCCTTAATCCTTAATCCTTGTCATTTTGTTTCTTTGGATTCGTTTCTTTAAAAATATTTTTCATCATCTTTGATCTTAAATGATGATATTATGGAATATCTTTGGCTTTCAGAGTGCAAAGATGAATGATTTCGAAGAATATCTTTGGCTCAGTAGTGCAAAAGATGAGCAGTGTTTAGATGAACATGAATTAATGATGAATATCTTTGGCACGTAGTGCAAAAGATGAATATGTGATTCCAGATATATATTGATTGATGTTACAGGATAAAAGATAGACGATGAACTTTTAAATTCATACATGGAAGATAGTAGTTTGCATTCTCTACTTAACTCTTCTAATGAATTATTATTTCCGCTAGAATATTGATTTAAAATTTGTTGTCTATTGTATTCTATTAGATTTTTCCCTGTTGAAGACTAACGGTAATTTGTTGTATATTATCTTAGTCATAAAATTCTTTTCTTGAGCTAGTTGAGCTCACCCTTTTCCTTTTGTTCCATTTTCTCTGGGGTAGAGAATATAGCGAGTACTGAAGTGGGGGTATGGAATGAAGGTTCTAGAGAGAGTTGTTTAGTAGTCCTCACCATTTTTGTAAAATAATGTATCAATAAATGTGATGAGGATTTATTTGAGTATAGATATTGTCAGAAGATAATATTTGTATTTAAACTCACGCTTTTCTTGTTGTAATAATAAAGTTGTAGTTGTTTACATACCATGTATTATTGACAACTCAGAATGGGTGATGTATACCTATTTTGGGGGCGTCACAAACACCGATTAAGCTTGAATTAGGAACCGATTCGCGAGTATAAAACCCACTTATCAAAATCCCCCAAACTTAAATCGTGCTAGTCCTCGAGCACAAAAAAAAACTAACATGCTATACAATACAATGCAATGATATGTAATGCATCTAATCTATATGTCTACGAATCCAACAGTATCATATAATCAAAATTATTCCTCCAGCCTCAGAGAAATCAAGCAAACACTACAATACTTCATATCAAATGTGACAACCCCAAAATAGGTCCATTCCATCCAACCTATTCTGAGTCGCCAAATACATGGTACAGAAAATAACTACAACTTTATTACAACAATTGTCGTGCAAAATACAACAATACATATGCTGTGAGTTTGGATACATATATATACCAACTGTGACTCTTATCTCAACCTTGGATAGCTCGTCACAATGACACCTTACATAAAGGTTTAGTCAAAAACTGTTTTAGAAATTAAAATCTTTGGGAAGTGCTCATGGAAACCTTCGTACATGGGAGGCCATGCGTCTAGGTTATGATAGATATCATATGGCCACAGAATTATCCTTGGTTGACCCAATAGACCCCAAAGAAAAATGAGAAGATTACTATCATATTCTTCCCAATGGCGAGTCTTCTCTTGACATATCATTATCTCCACTGTCTCTAAATGAGAATTATACTTCAAACAAACACCAAGATTATATAGGTAGTGCTCGTAAATATACTCAGCAAGTGGATGTGCACAACCCTATCTTATGATGACACGAGGTTGTATGTCTTTAGACATCTTGTATGATAGTGGCAAAACACCCTTCCAACGTTGGGTTCGCCTCACCCTCAACAGCTATATACTACAGTTCTATCCCCCTGTTATCCCCCACTCGACCCAGCTACACTTTTATTACCTAAAAAGAATTGTGAAGCAAAAGGGTGAGCACAACTAGCTCAGTAAAGAATATCATGACTAAAGATAATTAAATTATCAATAGTCTTCATCAGTAATAAATCAGAGATTTAGAACATATGGTAGATGATAAAATTTTCAACCATAGTTGCGTGAACAAGCGATCCATTAGAAGAGTCAAATAGACCATAAAATCTATTATCTTCTCCATGTTAAAAATCCACCAACAATGTTTTATCCCTGTAACATCACTCAACAGTTCCTTTCCACAATCATATGAATAACTCATAATCATAATTGTGGTTCTAAATTCCTCTTCTCATCCAGGACGAAGATAATTTTCATAACCTATCTTCACCTGAAACATCAAAGATCATGGTTATACCAAATCACATTTCCTGTTCATAATCAAACTGATAAATTCATCTTTGTACTACGGGCTAAAGATATTCGTCAACAGACCATCTTTTCACTACGGCCAAAGATATTCAACAACATGTCATCTTTGCACTACGGGCCAAAGATATTCATCAACAAGCCATCTTTGCACTACAGGCCAAAGATATTCCTCAACAGTTCATATTTGTACTACAGGCCAAATATATTCATCAACAGTTCATATTTTACTCTGAAGCCAAATATATTCATCAACGATTCATATATTCACACTACAAAGGCAAAATATATTAATATCTCAAAGAAATATATAATCATTTCAAAATTTATATAAAAAATAATTATAACCATGTTGATTATTTCACCTTTGCACTTAAGCTAAAGATATTCAATTATAAATTCAATGGTCATGATCATACCAAATCACAATTCAACTTTTCCTTTCATCGCCAAAGAGAACCTTAGTCATGATCATACCAATAATCTACCCATCTTTATACTCAGTGAAAGAGAATTTCAACATCGGGGTTATAAAATGTTATATATGATAATAAAAATAATATGATCAACAAATTGCACTTAATCTCAAGAGCAATATTCATAAATCAATGATAATTTGGTCAGAAAAAGAAACCAACTTTGTCGTGAATAGTACCCGTGAATAGTAACTTGTGAATAGTAACTCATGTATAGTAACTCGTGAATAGTAACCCCGACTCAAAAAGGTAGAAATTCCACAATAAAATCCATACAAATATTTCGGTATAATGATATTAAAAGAATAACATTTCTTAAACTTATAAACAATTTATTTTAATTGTTTACACTTTACTAAATAATGCATTTAATCATCCTAAAATGCCAAACTCATAAGTTTTCATCACCAATAACCAAAACCCTCATCAAAAATCTGCATATACCTCATATAGGATTATCAAGCCATAAAATCCTATTTTCCAATTTTCTTCCTTCACATAACATATTTAATTCATTTATTCATAACTAGTCCATTTTCATGAAAAATACCAAATCAGTTCCAAAAATATTTCTTTTCTGGGATTTAGCATAATATAGTCCCATAGTGAACATATATTTTTCTCAGAATTTTTAAAATTCATTTACTATTTTTTATATGGCCAAAATCGCCGAATATTTAGACATTTATCATAAATGTACTTTTATCCAAAAATTCTGAAATTCACAGAGTACACTAATATTATATAGATGTACTCCCAATAAAAATTTCATCAATTTTGGAGTTAACCACAAGGAATTATAAGCGGTTACTTTTAAAATAGTCTTTTCTCATAAAATTCATAACTCTTAATTTATACATCCAAAAATCACTATTTTTGGACACAATCAATAAAACTCATCAAAATATCATTTTAAATTTTTTAAATATTTTTGAAGGTCAGAAAAATTACGAAACTGAAAAACATAACCCTTAAAATCCCTTACTATCTCTTACTTCAAAAAGCAAACACTTACATTGGATATCTGGATATGACGATTTGAAGGAAAATTGCACTGATGAATATCAACTCACCAAGTATCTAAATACTCACAAAATACACTCAATAATCTAGAGAGAAAAGAGAAAACTTATGAATTACGGTGTGATTTTTAATTCTAACTTAGCCTCTATTTATAGGAGAAAATGTTAGCACGCCGAATCGACTTGACTGCTACACGATGGCTTTTTTTACGCTACTATTTCACCCACCAAAAATCAGCCATCTCCCCAACAACCAAGAGTGGGGTCCACTCAATTCTAGAATTTTCCACCAAAACCTAATTTCCGAATCAGTTACCTCTTAAAATTCATAACAAATTATACACTCATTTTTAACGGTTCACAATTTGTGGACATATACTCAACTTATATATGTATAACATATCCAAAAATTACAACGATCCAACGGTCAGATTAAATATTATAACTCACATAATAAAGCTGTAAGAACACCGATTTGATCTTTTAATACCTCCAATCAGACAAAATACTGATAAAATACCTCAATATTAATTCCTTCATTTATAACCACATAAATAAATCCATCATTTATATCCACATCAAATAAACATTTCTTTATCATATAAATCAATAATTAATTATTCACAAATAATATTGCAGAATCAAGATAATGACAACCAGACAGTTCCTAGGAAAGAGGGGCTTTCCAATAAGAATTTCTCCTTACTGGCGCGCAATTAGGTGACCAAACCTCTCCTTGACAGAACTTTCTAGACATTGCCAATAATGCTATCTAATAATATTATTCAAATAATATGAATTATTGATCGATAATGGAGATCTTGTGCGATGAAAATTATTGAGAAACAATAATATAAAATATCATGTATAACAATTATTGAATCAATAAAATATTGAGCGATAATTCTTTGTAACAATTATTGGTAGTGCCTTCTTACGTAAGGATCGATAATTCAACAATCATGCAATACAGGTGTCTACTTCTGTGCGCAACCACGCGCGTATTATCGTATTTTAACCAATAGGGTATTCCAACGGTGTTAAGCAGTAATAACTACGCCATTATTTATAAAAACTAAATTTTGTGGTTATCTTCATCCGACAGTTATTCTGTTATGGGGCCCACAAATGGCTGCGTCGTCATACGAATATTCTCTGACAGAAAGAATATTCCACGACCAAATGAATATTCCCCGACAATTGAATATTTTATAACCACTTGCATATTTTGAAAAATATTCATATCTCACCCTTAACTTTAAACTTTTATCAATTTAATCATTTACTGAATTGTAATTATAAGAAAAATTGAATACTTTTATTTCATAAAATTCGGGGTCTTACAATCTCCCCTCCTTATGAAATTTCGTCCTCGAAATTTACGTACCTGGTATTTCGAAAAGTTGAGAATACCTTGCTTCCATTTCAGATTCTATCTCCCCGGTCATCATGATTTCTCCATTGCTCATCTGTCGTGATAACTTCATTTGGGTTCCTCACTTGTTGGGAAGTCATGACAACCGCTATCCCTTGAACTACTCGGTTTTGACTTGTCTGGGGAAGCATTTGGCGTCATCACTACCGTTGGAATACACTTTTATATAAGACATATTCCTCCCCCAACTGCCTCGTCGTACTCCTGATTCATGATTTGAATCATCAATCTTCGATCCATATCAAATTCAGGTTGACCGCTCTGTACAGGGTAATTCAAAACTCGATGTTGGGTTCTCCTAATTGCTTTCCAGAAAGAGAAATTCATATCATCTATTTTAGCATTCTTAGATCGGACATCTCTTTCCACAATATCCACGTGTCGTGTGGCTTTTACCCATGCATCACTCATTCTTACTCGTTCAGTTTTTTCTTTTTTCAGTTCAGATTCCATCTTTATCATCTTATACTCTGCCAAAGAATGCTTCTGTTCAAGCATCACATATCGGGTAACACAAGCTTGAATTGTTGCATCCTTTTGTTCCACGACCGCTTGTCGTTCTTCAGCCTGCTCTCCTAACTCATGAATACGATTTTGAAATTCTACATTTTGATCATATAATACCTCTAATAAACTCTCCTCAGGTACCTCTTCTTCCTCACTCTCAGTTGTTACCTCTGCGACTATTCTCGGGTGCAACTATCAATTCTTCACTCACCACATGGATATCTCTAATTCCTTCTTCGTTTGACATCATATTATCATGGTTAGTGATTAGAGGTATCCCCACGGTCTCATTCACTCCATTCTTCGCATTCTCAGCTTCCATTATCAAATACTGCCATAAAACAAGGGTTAATTAAACAAATTAACATATCGCATAATATCCCGATATTATGACTAACCAACAAATAAGCTTAGGTAGGACACACTAGCGAAGGATTTATTCATCTCTCCCCTCTTAGTTATATTCCCGATCTCTCCGCCGGAGACCATATCCCTAAGCTCTGATACCAAATTGACAACCCCAAAATAGGTCCATTCCATCCAACCCATTTCGAGTCGCCAAATACATGGTACCAAAAAACAACTACAACTTTATTACAACAATTATCGTGCAAAATACAACAACACATATCTTTGTGAGTTTGGATACAAATATATACCAATCAGAAGACGTCACAATGACACCTTACATAAAGGTATAGTCAAAAAGCATTTTAGAAATTAAAATCTTTGGGAAGTGCTCAAGGAAACCTTCGTACATGGGAGGCCATGCGTCTAGGTTATGATAGATATCATATGGCCACAAAATTATCCTTGGTTGACCCAATAGACCCCAAAGAGAAACGAGAAGATTACTATCATATTCTTCCCAATGGTGAGTCTTCTCTTGACATATCATTATCTCCACTGTCTCTAAATGAGAATTTTCCTTCAAACAAATACCAAGATTATATAGGTAGTGCTCGTAAATATACTCAGCAAGTGGATGTGCACAACCCTGTCTTATGATGACATGAGGTTGTATGTCTTTAGACATCTTGTATGATAGTGGCAAAACACCCTTCCAACGTTGGGTTTGCCTCACCCTCCTCAACTACTATAGACCACAGATTCTATTCCTGTTATCCCCCACTCGACCCAGCTACACTTTTATTACCTGAAAAGAATTGTGAAGCAAAAGGGTGAGCACAACTAGCTCAGTAAAGAATATCATGACTAAAGATAATTAAATTATCAATAGCCTTCATCAGTAATAAATCAGAGATTTAGAACATATGGTAGATGATAAAATTTTCAACCATAGTTGCGGTGAACGAAGCGATCCATTAGAAGAGTCGAATAGACCATAAAATCTATTATCTTCTCCATGTTAAAATCCACCAACAATGTTTTATCCTCGTAACATCACTCAGCAGGTTCCTTTCCACAATCATATGAATAACTCATAATCATAATTGTGGTTCTAAATTCTCTTCTCATCCGGGGCGAAGATAATTTTCATAACCTATCTTCACGAAACATCAAAGATCATGGTTATACCAAATCACATTTCTGTTCATAATCAATGCTTGATAAATTCATCTTTTACTACTACGGGCCAAAGATATTCGTCAACAGACCATCTTTTCACTACTGACCAAAGATATTCAACAACATGTCATCTTTGCACTACGGGCCAAAGATATTCATCAACAAAGCCATCTCTGCACTACTCTGGGCCAAAGATATTCCTCAACGATTCATATTTGTACTACAGCCAAATATATTCATCAACGATTCATATTTGCACTACAGGCCAAATATATTCATCAACAGTTCATATTCACACTACAGGCCAAAAATATTAATATCTCAAAGAAATATATAATCATTTCAAAATTTATATAAAAAATAATTATAACCATGTTGATTATTTCACCTTTGCACTTAAGCTAAAGATATTCAATTATAAATTCAATGGTCATGATCATACCAGTCACAATTCAACTTTTCACTCTTGGCAAAGAGAACCTTAGTCATGATCATACCAATAATCTACCCATCTTTATACTCAAGTGAAAGAGAATTTCAACATCAGGGTTATAAAAATGTTATATATGATAATAAAAATAATATGATCAACAACTGCACTTAATCTCAAGAGCAATATTCATAAATCAATGATAATTTGGTCAGAAAAAGAAACCAACTTTGTCGTGAATAGTACCCGTGAATAGTAACTCGTGAATAGTAACTCATGTATAGTAACTCGTGAATAGTAACCCCGACTCAAAAAGGTAGAAATTCCACAATAAAATTCATACCAATATTTCGGTATAATGATATTGAAAGAATAACATTTCTTAAACTTATAAACAATTTATTTTAATTGTTTACACTTTACTAAATAATGCATTTAATCATCCTAAAATGCCAAACTCATAAGTTTTCATCACCAATAACCAAAACCCTCATCAAAAATCTGCATATACCTCATATAGGATTATCAAGCCATAAAATCCTATTTTCCAATTTTCTTCCTTCACATAACATATTTAATTCATTTATTCATAACTAGTCCATTTTCATGAAAAATACCAAATCAGTTCCAAAAATATTTCTTTTCTGGGATTTAGCATAATATAGTCCCATAGTGAACACATATTTTTCTCATAATTTTTAAAATTCATTTACTATTTTTCATATGGCCAAAACCGCCGAATATTTAGACATTTATCATAAATTGTAATTTTATCCAAAAATTCCGAAATTCATAGAGTACACTGATATTATATAGATGTACTCCCAATAAAAATTTCATCAAATTTGGAGTTAACCACAAGGAATTATAAGCGGTTACTTTTAAAATAGTCTTTTCTTATAAAATTCATAACTCTTAATTTATACATCCAAAAATCACTATTTTTAGACACAATCAATAAAACTCATCAAAATATCATTTCAAATTTTTTCAAAATTTTTGAAGGTTAGAAAAATTATGAAATTGAAAAACATAACCCTTAAAATCCCTTACTATCCCTTACCTCAAAAGATCAAGCCACTTACATTTGGATATAGATATATATTTGAAGGAAACTTGCAGTAGATGAATATCAACTCACCGGTATCTAAATACTCACAAAATACACTCAATAATCTAGAGAGAAAAAGAGAAAACTTATGAATTACGGTGTGATTTTCAATTCTAACAGCCCTCTATTTATAGGAAAATGTTAGCACGCCGAAGCAGACTTGAGCTGCTACCTGATGGCTTTACCTTCTACTATTTCACCCACCAAAAATCAGCCATCTCCCCCAACAACCAAGAGTGGGGTCCACTCAATTCTAGAATTTTCCACCAAAACCTAATTTCTGAATCAGTTACCTCTTAAAATTTATAACAAATTATACGCTCATTTTTAACGGTTCACAATTTGTGGACATATACTCAACTTATATATGTATAACATATCCAAAAAAATTTCAACGATCCAACGGTCGGATTAAATATTATAACTCACACTGATAAAGTTTGTAACACAGATTTGATCTTTTAATACCTCCAATCAGACAAAATCTTGATAAAATACCTCAATATTAATTCCTTCATTTATAACCACATAAATAAATCCATCATTTATATCCACATCAAATAAACATTTCTTTATCATATAAATCAATAATTAATTATTCACAAATAATATTACAGAATCACAATAATGACAACGAAGCGGTTCCAGGAAAGAGGGCTTTCCAATAAGAATTTTTCTCCTTGGTGCAATGCAATTAGGTGACCAAACCTCTCCTTGTGAGAACTTTCTAGACATTGCCAATAATGCTATCTAATAATATTATTCAAATAATATGAATTATTGACACGATAATGGATATCTTTGTGCGATTGAAAATTATTGAGCAACAATAATATAAAATATTAATGCAACAATTATTGAATCAATAAAATATTGAACAGTAATTACTGTAACAATTATTGAGTAGTGCCTTCTTACGTAAGGATCAATAATTCAACAATCGTGTAATATCGGTGGTGTCTTTCTTTGTGCAACCACGCGTACATCGTATTTTAACCAAGGGTATTCCAAGCGATTGTTAGCAGTAACAACTTCGCCCGTTAGTTATAAAACTAAATTTTGTCATTATCTTCATTCGACAATTATTACATTATGGGGCCCAAATGGTAATTTGCTTGGCCGTCATATACGAATATTCTCCGACAAAAAGAATATTCCACGACCAAACGAATATTCCCCGACAATTGAATATTTTATAACCACTTGCGTATTTTGAAAAAAATTCATATCTCACCCTTAACTTTAAACTTTTATCAATTTAATCATCTACTGAATTGTAATTATAAGAAAAATTGAATACTTTCATTTCATAAAATTCGGGGTCTTACATCAAAACCAATCGATAATTCCTTATTAATCCTTGAATCTTAAACCATTATCACTGGTATAGTGTGTGTGTGATCAACATCCATGCTAATTGATACAAATTCAAATTTAATACATAACCAATCTCTTATAAGGAATCATACAGTGTAAACTTAAAAATTTTAAAAACAGGCGAAATCCAATTTAAATCAAACATTCACCAAGATTAAGGGGTCCGAATATGGTACTTGTAAGACCCCAACTTTTTATAAATAAAATCGAATTTCATCTAATTATTATTGTGAATAATAATGTGTTAATTTAATATAATACTTTGGTTATGGGTGAAATTTGCAAATTTTGCAAAATAAGCAAGTGGTTATAAAATATTCATTTTTGACCAGGAATATTCGTTTGGTCGTGGAATATTCTTGTTATCGGGGAATATTCGTACGACGGCACAATCATTGGTGGACCCCACAACGGAAGTATTTTCGTAGTTAGAAAACGACAGAAATAATATTGGTCTAAATTTTCTTATGAATTTTTTACCTTTTCATGTCGGGGTTACTATTCACGCATACGGCACTATTCATGTATATGATACTATTTACGTATACGATACCATGTACAAATATATGTTACTATTCACGAGTTACTATTCATGAATTACGATTCATGAGTTACTATTCAAATGGTACTATTCACAACAAAATTAGTTTCTTTTTCTGACCAAATTATACCGTTAAACTGTTGAAATACCCGGTGGTAAAAGAACTGTATTACGCGTGGTTGCATAGTAGCACACGGTATTGATTATTGATGCTTACGTAAGAAGTCACTCAGTTATACTCAATTATTGCTACAATAATTGCTGCATAGTATCTCACGTTATTTGATTCAATTATTGTCACAATATCATCTGCATAATATTTTATATTATTTAATCAATAATTGAGACGATAAAGTTATTCATATTATTATTTGCAATATTGACGATGTCTAGAAAGTTCTGTTGAGGAGATGTTTGGTCACCTAATTGCGCGCTAATAGGGAGAAATCCTTATCGGAAAGCCCCCTCTTTCCTGGGAATGATCTGATTGTTAAATATTGTGAGTTATAATATTAATTATGAATAATTGTTAATAGATTAAAAATGTGTTTATTAAAGATAAGTGATTTGTGGTAATTATTTATTCAATTTTTGATATAAATAGAGGGGTTTGTTATGAGGTGTTTGTTATAAGTTTGGCTTATTATTCCATGTGGGGATGTGCTAATTTTTCAGACCGTTGGTTGAAGATATTATTGTAAATCAATATGGACATTTGGTGGAAAGTTATAATAGTAAATCAATATGGATCATTTGGTTTAAAGTTTTAATAGTAAATCGGTATGAATTTGTTGCTTTAAGTTTTAATAGTAAATCAATATGGATGAAACCGTTTAAAAAGTAAATTGATCTAGGCCGTTCATGAATTAGTTACTATAGGTCCTTTTCCTATAAATAGAAGCTCATTCCTTCATTATTTCTTACGAATTCACTGAAACTCTAGAGAAAGAAACCATAGAGAGCAAGAAGAAGAGTATTCTGCTACTACCCTACTTCAGTATTCAATCTTCAATTAAGGTAAGGGATGTTATTTATTTCTTATTCGCTTACGATATTATTTTTCGTATTCGTAAGGAATATTATCTTCGTTCACAATTCGTAAGGGATAGTAGTTGTATTCGTAAGGGATATTATTTTTTTCGTATTCATGAAGAGAGTTATTTTCTTTTAATACTCGTAAGGGTTGTTATTCTATTCTTTATTATTCTGTTGGAATAACCTGTTTGCGCGGACTACCGCATGCATGGTAAAATCTTTTCGTTATTCCATTCTTTATTATTCTGTTGGAATAACCTGTCTACGCGGACGACCGCATGCATGATGAAATCCTTTTGTTATTCCATTCTTTATTATTCTGTGGGAGTAACCTGTCTACGCGGACTACCGCATACCTGGTGAATAACCCTTCGTATTCAATTGTTATTAAATTGTGGAAATGATCTGTCTACGCGGACTACCGCATGACAGTTGAAAATCCATTTGCTGTTTCGTGTATTGTTCATTTCAGATTCCTAACTCTAAACTTACTACAGTAAGTATTGCTTCTATAATTCCTAAAATGATCAGAAATTCCTTGAGTTTTCTTTTCTGTATCCAAGTTGTCGGTTATGGTTCCTATCTTTGATTAGATCTATGTTTTGAACTTTATTCTGAAATTTTGCTCCACAATTGATTATTATGGAGTATTCTTGAACTTGAATAAACTAAATTATGAATCCCTAATCTTGTCCTTTATCTCACTGGATTCGTTCTTTAAAATATTTTTCATCATCCTCAGTCTTAAATGGTGATACTTGATGAATATATTTGGCCTGTATTGCGAAGATGAATGATTACCTGATGAATATCTTTGGCCCGTAGTGCAAATTAAGATGAACAGGTATTGAGATGAACATGACCAACTGGTGATACAAATGAATATCTTTAGCCCGTAGTGCAATGATGAATATTTGATTCAAAATGTATTTTGATTGATGTTACAGGGATAAAATATTGATGATGGACTTTTAAATTCATAGATGATAGTAGATTTCATTCTCTACTTAACTCTTCTAATGAATTGTTATTTCCGTTGCGAATATTGATCTAAAACTGGTTGTCCATTATATTTTATCTGATTTGTTGAAGGCTAATGATAATTTTTTGTTCATTATCTTAGTCATAATATTCTTTACGGGGCAAGTTGAGCTCACCCTTTTCTTTTTTGTTCCATTTTTCTTCATAGGAGGAGAGAATATAGCGGGAACTAGTCGGGGTATGGAATGATGGATCAAGATAGTTGTTTAGTAGTCCTCACTATTTTGTAAAATAATGTATCAATAATTGTAATGAGGACTTATTTGAGTTTGAATACTGTTTAGAAGACAATATTTGTATTTAAACTCACAGTATATGTGTTGTCGTATTTTGCATGACAATTGTAATAATAAAGTTGTAGTTGTTTTCTTTATCATGTATTTGACGACTCAGAATGGGTGATGTATACCTATTTTGGGGGTGTCACAATACTCATGCTTTCTTTTTCATTCATGAGGGCTCTTTGCTCTTATTTCCCGTTTTTTTTAGATAGATGGTTAGTGATTGCGTTTTACACTCCATCTCACGCCTGTGTTTATGGGGAGTATGTTTTACATTTCTTCTCAACCCACAACAAGACTCAACTAGAACATTCTTTCTTCTGTTTTTTTTCTGTTTTTTTTGTTCTTTTTTTTATTTTTTAGCTTATATACCCCACTTTTCCCCCCAAACTTAGGTTCCTGCTTAATTCGTCGTCTTTCCTACCTATCATTGTCATTCTTTCTTTTAAACTAGCATTATCCTTTAAAAACTCTTTTTGTATCAATTTGAACTAATCAGTTGACACATGTGTTATTAATGTGCTACCCTTTTTATACCAGTTTCAAACAAGTACAAGATCTGATTCATAACAGAAACTACATCAAGGTTCTAATAATCAGTACCATACTTATCTACTTAATCCCAATCTCATCATTGGACAAAATAAAAATGAACTACAACAACTGTTGGACATATGCAAAATAACACAATACTTAACTAATTTTTTATTATATAAATATGGAAAACATAACATAACATAATGCAAAAATAAATAGAAACTATTTATGCTCCTAAGCTACTAAACAATGAACTAACATATGCAAACCTAGCTAATGAAATCAAATATGCAAACATGAAACTAAATCCCCCCAAACTTGAAAATTACAATGCCTTCATTGTATAGATATAACAATAAAAATGTGAGGATTTCCCTGTAATCACCTAAGTCTGGGGTGGTGGTGGGTGTTCTTCTTAATCGGAGTCACTTGGTGGATACCTTAGCATTAGAGCTGGCTGCTGGTATGGGAATTATGCATTGGGATTGAAACTCTGGAGCGTCGCGTTTAATGAGGTGAACGATAGATTCATGGCTTTAAACATGTGGTCCTGCCTCGCTGGGAGTCGCCTCATCTCTCTTCGTGCTTCCTTGTGGTGCTCATCCACTTGATGTTGAAAGTAAAGGAACTGAGGGCTAGATATGGCCTCAGGTTGTGGTGTTGCCTCTGTTCTTTGCTCTCCCATCTATGCATCCTCCTGAAACTCGTCATCATCCGAGGTTTCTTCAGCGTCAGCCTTGTCGTCCGAAGTTGAAGGAAATATAAAGCCTACTCCTCTAGGATGTGACTCACCCCCGGCCCACACCGCATATCCCGCAATCATTCTTGAATCTAGTGTCTGAAGTGCATCTGGGTAGGTTTATCATCAGACCATCTAACTCCTGCTTGCCTACACAACCCACAAATGAGTGATGGGTGTGGCAAGCCGCCCGAGAAATGTCCTCGTAAGCATCGTCGAATTGAAAAACTTATTGTAGCCCCTATATCGTTGATGAAATATTGTACAATTACATATAAGAGTAATGGCTTCTCTTTGGCCACATTAGACGTGTGTGTGGATGGGAACAACTTAGCACACAAGAATGCGTACCATATTTTCCCATACATGCTGAGATCTTTACTGTGAAAAACAATGCCTCCTTTTCGACCTTTTATCCATGTTGTACCTGACTTTGTCATTTCCTTCATAATAGCCTCGAAATTAGGATCGAAATCACGTAAGTGAGCATATTGGCAATGTCTAGGTACTCGTAACTGGTAGTATATGTTGATGACATCGGCACTGAAAAGAACTAGCCTACCCCGCACAAAAGCGTTGAAAGGGGCCTTATCTTCGGCGTTAGCATAGAATTCTTTGACCACACTCACAACTGCGGCCTCAGGTTCTTTCGTGAACTTATTCCACCCTTTTTGATATATCTGTTGCATCATTTCACCGTCGACATGGTTCGGTGCCAACCCCCGCTCCGGTGTGAGTGCTTTTGTCACCATGTAGTCGTAACGGTCGGCGACGTAGGCACTTATGAATTTTCGGTGGTCAAATGTTCGTGATGGTGGTGTGGTTCAGGAACTCTCTCCACGTTGCCTCTTTGATGTGGGTTTAGACGCCATTGAATTAAAATCAGGAGCTTTAACAACAATATCCCCCCAAACTTCACTGACGCAATCTGTCGAACACTTGGTGTGCACGATGTTAAATCCCCCCAAACTTGATAACTTTTTGTCAACTATGGTGATAGAAAGTGAGGAATTGGAAGTCAAGTTACTCACTCTCTATTGTTGTATAACTTTCCCCAAAAATAACCCTAATTCGTAGCTTTTTGAGTTTGAGTTGAATGTATGTGGTTAAATTAGGTTGAGAGGGAATGAATTTATAGAGATGGTGTGATGGAGAAACCTATAGGGTGGAGTAATGGAGTAAAGTAGTGGGTGAGTATGCTAATGAAATGGTAAGGTGGGTATTAACTTGCCAAAACGTGGGTATATGAATGTATTGAAGATGTATGGGAGTGGGTTTCAGTTGGGGAAGAAGTAGGAGAGGTGAAAATGTGATGTAACTGCCGAATAAAATTGGTTCATATTGAAGACCCCCGCCCCAGCGGGGGGTATTGTGCCTTATAAGCCCGCCCCGACGGGCATGCAATCTATTTTTTAACTTGAGACCCCACCCGTGAAGGTAATAAACTTATAAATCCATACTAGCGATGCACACCTTGTCAGCGAGATTGGAGACCCAGCCCGTGGTAATAAACTTGTAGGGGCCCTCCCCGACAGGCTAGTGTTCTGCAATATGCCTTTGTTTTGCTTATTTCTTCTTTTCTACTCGAATCCATGATCATGTTAGGTTCCTGAAATACCATTAAACATAACTATGAGTAGATATTGATCAATTTTAAGCATGGGTGGTAAGATTATCTAGAACAAAATAATTGAATAACTACTTGATTAACTTATTATATATTAATTATTATTCTAAACTACAAATTGACTAATTTTAATAGAGATACTAAGAATAAAAGTAAAATTGGGTTGCCTCCTAACTAGGGCTTGATTTTAAGTCTTTTAGCCTGACTACTCCCTGTGTTATCCTGGATCGGTTAGTCTATTCGTGGCATGATGTTTATTTATCGCACAACACCAACATTGTTGTATTGCATGCCCGTTCACTTGCATGTTGGAGAATGAATTTGACTTTCTATCCTTAATTAATGCCTTAAGAGCACTACACTCTCTGCAATCCCTGAAATTGACACGTGTAGATTTGTCGAGCAACTCACACTCTTCCTTGTCAGTCGGGATTGTTATTTCCTTGAACATCTTCACCTTTACTACCTGATCAAACACTTTCATAATTAGTTCTTCGTTAGGCACGTCAATCAGTGTTCGTCCAGTCGCCAGGAATGGTCGTCCCAAGATGATAGGGATGTTCTTATCTTCTTCAAAATCTAGTACCATAAAATCAGCTGGAAAGATCAATGAATCAACCTTGACCAATACGTCTTCAACTATTCCTAATGGGTATGTTAATGATCTATCTACAAGCTGTAGACTAATGTTGGTTGGTTTTTCTTCCTTTAACCCCAGCTTTCGGTAAATGGACAATGGCATAAGTGTGACGAACGAGATTTTTGTAATTTAATTTTTAATATTTATTGAAGTAAATAAATATTTTCAATGATTTAATTATTAGATTAAATAATTAATTAATGAAATTGTGGTAGATTAATTTAATTATATATGTTACATTTATTAAATTAATGTAGAGAATTTTTATTATCGAAGTATGTGATTATGTGAGCTTATTGTATTAAAAGAAATATTTAATAAGCCTATTGGTATTTTAATTTAATTATTAATTAGAGATTTAACGAGTTTGATATAATTAATTAATGAGAAAATTAATTATGTGACTATGTGAATTTATGAGAAATTATTATATGTTATTTAATTAAATTAAATAAGATAATTGAATTATTGTGTAAGGGTGTGACATGATTTAAACTATATGATAAAAGAGTTATTAAATTAAATGAGAATAAGCCTTTTAAGGCTAGCCAAACATGGCACTAGTAGAGGTTGAGGGCAGTTAACCCATGATGGGTAACCCGACCACAATCTTATTATTTATTTATTACGATGTCTTCTTTTCTCTTATTATTTTACTAAGTCTAGAGAATACTCATAAAGAGTTTGTCAGAGATAATTAAAGTATTGTGAAGAAAATTGTGAGTGTGTAATCAAACAAATACTTGTGAAAGGATCACCACTGATCATCTCTTCTAAATCTATACTCTGGGTAATTTCTCCAAACCAAATTCTGTTTTTACGTCATTGAGTTTTCATAGAAAAATGGCTTTCAAGTTTTCTGTAAATCTCTGTATTTGGGAAATGATATGATTATAAGTTTATATATGTGTTAAATGTTATCAAATTGTATTTGATTATATATATTATGTAAACCATATCATCAGTTTCATGAAAACACATGTCGTATATGTTTTTCATAAATTACAGAGTTTGGGTTTTGGCCATATGGCCTTATACGTGATATTTCATGTGTTGATCGTATATTATCCCTAAATTTTACACTCGTATATTATTATGCATGTTGATACGAAGAGACCAAAGTTTAAATGAACGTATTCGGTGTTATAACGAATCTGTAGTGACAATTTTCATGTTTTATTTTCAAAACCTTCAAGAACATCAAAGTCAGTGAAATTGCATGCTTAAATTATGTAATTAAGTGTTTAAATTGGTTAAAGTCATTATATAAATGTTGGGTTATGATTATACATGAATTATAACACGTGGGTATGTCTAAATTCGAGTAGAAATTAAGAAATTGGTAGAAATTGGCATGTTCTGCGATTTTTTATGAATCGCCATTTACATGTCTGATACTGCCATGGCCACTACTGTCTATTTCTGCTTCTTGGCCATCCAAGTCACATCTGACATGCGCCATGACTCAAGCCAGCGCCGCCATGTGGCACCATATAATGAAGACCAAGTGTAACAGTGGCGCCACAGCGCCACTCTCTAGAAAGTTCAGAATGAATTATTTTTAAAATGTTAAGTCTAGCAATGTGTTAGTAACTTAATGTAATGAACTTGTAAACATGTTAGAAGTATAATGAGATGTAAAATAGATGTTTAACATGTAAATAACATAATTTCATGTGGATCGAATTATTGAATACATAATTAGCTTGTTATTCATGAAGTATAAATTATGTGACAAAGTGGTAAATTAACTAAGTATAGTTAATAATCAAAGTAGACAAAGAGAATGAGTTTTAGATGATTAGTTAAGTTATAATTAACTGGTATTGTGAATGTGAATGGTATGTAGGATTAAATTCAAAGAGCGTTGCTTAGTTAAAGTGTAATCTACTTGAAGAGACAAGTTTCACAACCTACTTGTCATTATTGTTCAAGTTTATTATTTACCTCGAGTAAATTATCAATTCTATTATTCAAGTTCAAATGTTATATTAAAGATTGATTATCTTTTCAAAACATGATTCAGTTATACAATAATTGTTCTATTGTATACTTCTTGAGATTATTATTCAAATTGAATATCATTATTGTTGAACCTTATTAGACTAGTGAACTTTATTGATTCAACTAGTCCTTAGTTGATGAACGTTCTAAATTTTAGAACCCTTATTGAATTATCCAAACCAAACTTCCTTTGATGCGGACTTGAATGTCAAATTGAGATGAACAACCTTGTAAAGGGATTTACTTATGTGTTAGCGTTAAGATATTGTGCACAGTATGGTACTAAGGGCTGATCCCCAAAATGCAGTAGAAAGGTCCATAGTCTTATGTGTTAAAGGTTTCAAGTATAACCCTTGATAACCTAGGACATAGTTCAAGGTCTTATGACCCTCAGAATTCTTTTGATTCTTGTTATTCATTCTTGATTCAAAAGTTGAGCTTTTATTCAGATATCTTTGATTCACTCGCATGTTTTTATACTATTATTTAATTGTTATACTTGTGGGCAATAGTGCTCACTCTTGCTTATTAATAACATTGTAGTTAAGAACGAAAGAACCGATGAACCTTCCACTAGTAAAGGCAAGGGCAAAGTTAGCAAGTGATGAAGACATGTTATTTTTATTAGATGATGTATTTATGTTTAAGACTTGAGTTAATGATGTTGTTTAAAACTTAATTGTTTATGATTCCGCACAGATGTTTAAGGTTAGTTTAACCTGGGATTTTATTATTATTATTATTCGGATGTTGTAACCCTTAAAGGGAAGATTTTTATTCTATCTATTGCATGGCTTGCATTTATTATGGGTAGATAGATAGATGATAATTGTATAGTGAACACCAAATCTCATGGAATTAAAGTACTCGGATTTGGGGGTGTCACAATAAGATTTATACTCTCTCCTAGATCGCATAGAGCTCTCCCCACATCTTGATTGCCAATTGCACACGGAATTATGAAACTTTCCGGATCTTTCAATTTAGGAGGAAGATTTTTCTGCAGTATTGCACTGGATTCTTCGATCAACGCCACTGTTTCGAAGTCCTGGAGCTTGCATTTCTTTGAAAGTATGTCTTTCATGAACTTAATGTAATGCGACATCTGCTCAAGTGCTTCGGCAAATAGAATATTGATGTGTGATTGTTTGAATATATCCATAAACCTTAAAATTTGGTTCTTTAACTTTTTACTTTCTCGCCTTTGAGGAAAGGGTACAGGTGGTGTAACTTTAATTAGTTTATCTTCCTTTGCTTTTTCCACCACTTTCTCTGTAGATTTCTTGTCTAATTCATTCCCTTCATCCTCGCATTCATCTCCTGTACTGGCTTTCCCATCCAAGTTAGAAACTAACTCCTTACCGCTCTAAGCGTAATAGCATTACACTGCTCATGATTTCCCTTTGGATTCTTTTACGTATAAACAAACAAGCGTTCCTTGAGGCATGTTGTTTAAAGCAAAAGCTATTTGTCCCATTTGATTTTCTAAATTCTTGATGGCTATTTCTTACGATTTCATGGTGGTTGCTTGGTTTTTCATGGCTGCCTCGTTGCTTGATATATACTTGATAACAACTCCTCTAAATCTGATTTCCTCTCTTGATCTTGAAATTTGGTTTTGTTGTTGATTACGAAATCACAGGGGATAAGATTGTCGTGGAGCTTGCGATCTTGATTATTACTCCACGAAAAATTAGGATGATTCTATTCCGGATTATATGTATACGATGCGCATGATTACGTGGTATTCTGTTGTAGCTACCCACAAATTGCACTGATGCTGGGTTGATTGTACATTTATCTGTAAGATGTTCACCCACGCACAATTCATAAATAACTGCAACTTGTTGTGTCTGTACCCCTGACAAAGCATCGAACTTCTTAGAGAGTGTCGAAATCTGCGCTGCTATTGTCGTCACTCCATCTACCTCTAACACTCCAGCTGCCTTAGGTTGTGTCATTCTTGCCATGGGCCACTGGTAATTTTTAGCTACCATTGTCACTATCAATTCATACGCCTCCTCATAATTCTTTGCCATAAAAGCTCCACCCGAAACTGCATCAATACTAGTCCTGAGATTCCCATGTAATCCATTATAAAATGTGTTCATCTGCAACCACTTAGGCAATCTGTGATGTGGGAATTTTTTGAGCAAATCTTTGTATCTCTCCCATGCCTCGTACAATGATTCCCCATGTTGTTGTTCAAAAATAGTAATCTCGTTTCTCATCTTTGTAGTATTCGTTGGCGGGAAAATTTTAGCTAGGAACTTTTGAGCCAGGTCATCCCAAGTAGTTATTGAACTCGACGGTAGAGAGTGTAACCAACTATTCGTCTTGTCCCGCAGTGTGAATGGGAACAAGCGAAGTTTGACTGCGTCATCCGACACCCCATTGTATTTAAAAGTGTCACATATCTCCAAAAAGCTGATCAAATGTTCATTCAGATCATCATTTGCAAGTCCCCCAAACTGAACTGGATTTTGAATCATCTGAATAGTCCCAGGCTTGATCTCAAATGTGTTCGCAGCTATAGCAGGCCTGGTGTAATATCCGAGATTTTTTTTATGTAATTCAAGAATTATTAATGAACGATTTTATATGAAACTTTTGGGTGATTTCATTTATTAGATGTATGTGTGTAGTACATATATGTGTTATTTCAAGATATGTGATGAGATGTATTTAAATGGTTGGTTTAGTTTTATTTAACTATTTAAATAAAATTAAGTAGAGAATTATTCTATTTTATTATGTGGGATGATATTAAATCATGAGCTAGAGTTCGGAGCGGAAGTTAGAGACGCGGACTGCGTATTCGAGTCCGGAACGTCGAAATTAGTTAGGATAGACTGTAATTACGAAAAAGTGTCACAGTTGACTTTTTGGTCAAAGTCAACCAGTTACTATAAAATTGGTAAATGATTTGTTGTGGCTTTGTGTTGCCATGTTACTATTGTTTAATGATTATAGATCATTAACAACAAAAGATATGGGTTAATCATGCATCAAATTCATAGAAAATCAAAGAATTAAGCAATGCATGCTCTACCTTTGATAAAATGTCTCTAAGGTGCTAAATTAATCAAAAAGGTGGAAGTTTGTTGAAGTTTGATGTTGTGAAATGTGAAAACATGTGAGAGTAGATGATCTGGACATTAGGAATAATTTAATTGCATCTTTAGAAGCAAAATCCGGATTTTTGTCAAATTGGGTTTAACTAGTAATCTGTGATTTTTGGGGTTTTTCGGAGCCTCGGGATCATGGTGTATATGACTCGATTAACGTATGTAATAATTTTATAAAATAGTATGTAACATGAGGTACAACCTATCCAAATTTCATAGGAAAGGGAGTTAAATTGAGCAAGTTATGAAAATCGTAAGCATGCATGTTGGTAATAAAATCTGCAGAATTTTGGAAATTCCAGAATTTTTTCTAAGTATAAAACTAGTGCTTGCACGCTTTTCTATGCAGATTGGTTTGTGGTCTTAGCATTCTAGTTTTATGAATGTTATATTTTTGTAAAATACCTTGATGTATGAAGGTTATTGTGTCCAAGTATCATGGTCATATCATCTTTAGATTAGCGGGAATAAAATCGTAGAGTGAGTGAAAATCGTAGAGTAAACTCTGAAAATCGTAGAGTCAATGAAAATCGTAGAGTTAACTCTGAAAATCGTAGAGTCAGTGAAAATCGTAGAGTAAACTACGAAAATCGTGAGAGTCGATGAAAATCGTAGAGTAAACTACGAAAATCGTAGAGTCGATTGAAAATCGTAGAGTAAACTCTGAAAATCGTAGAGTCAATGAAAATCGTAGAGTAAACTCTAAAAATCGTAGAGTCAGTGAAAATCGTAGAGTCAATGAAAATCGTATAGTAAACTCTGAAAATCGTAGAGTCAGTGAAAATTGTAGAGTAAACTCTGAAAATCGTAGAGTCAGTGAAAATCGTAGAATGAACTCTGAAAATCGTAGAGTGAAAATCGTAGAGTGAACTCTAAAAATTATAGAGTAAAGTTTATATTACAACTACTATGCGTTGCTAATAGTTGATGTGCATGATTATACAATTGTGTAGGGCACGTGAAGTGCAGATAGCTGTAAGCTGTTAATCTGTTATTGGTAAACAACGATCAAGGCAAGTTTCTTACCCTATTTTTCATTATGAATTTATTCAACTCTTATTCAGTTGATTGCAGCGAGGGTAAGTTTGGGCTTGTGATTAATTAATCATTCGTGCAAGCTCCTTTATTGTAAAGTTCTATAACTTCAATTGTGATGCGAAACATTATTGATAATTATTCAGTTCCTATTGCGAATTGCTATACTTTAAAGTTCGTATTCCTTAATGAACTATATTCAAGCATGCTTTCTAGCTTTTCGTCCCGACTAGATGTTATTGATGCAAACATAGTATATTGTTTAAACAATTCAAATCCTTTGAAGCTATTTGATGTTTACCAATCCAAATTGCTTTGGTGTGGTCCCGTATGAATACTAAGATGAACAACCCGAATAACGGGGTAACTGATGACGGGCATATAGTCCCATTTACGCTTATGCGTTTAAACTTTATACTTGTGCACAATGTAGAGTACGATAAGGTGATCACTGGAGTACTTGCGAGAGGCCGTTTACAATCTATTTGATTGTTAAACCGTCGATGGTTTTGATGAAACAAAGTAATGTTCAGGTATCTAACACCCCTTAGTATGTTATTGAGAATTGCAGAACTCTTATCTTGATATTCCAGTTTATCTCTTGATATTTATTTCAACTATTGAGAAATATTCATATTAATGCTTCTACTTCTGATGTATGTTCTCAAACTACTTTATATACTTGTTGGGCAATTTGTGCTCATTCTTGCTTAAACTTTTCGATTAAAGGTGATATTATTTGAGGGCTCGGACAAGGAAAAAGGAAAGTCTAAGATGAAATGATGAGAGTTATTTATGTAATAATTATATTTCCGCATATGATGCGATGTAGCGATAAACGCTAAGTTTAAGTTTCAGTTTATTAAAGGTTGTAAATGTTAGGTTTGTAATATTCATGAGCGCAATCAAATTGCATAAAAAGTGCGGAAACGTGTAAAATCAGAGTTTAAAAAATTTACAAACCATATACCCGGATCACCCTTTATGCACAATTATTAATTAAACGAAAAGATAAAGAATAAAATCATACCCTTGAAGATTCGAGCTTCCTCAGGTACAAGTTCACCTCCAATCCTTTTCGCGTTCAACTTGAATCCACCGGGTTTGGTTCCTTCCTTTGATCAACGTTAGCCACCCAAGTGTTTGGCCTCTAGAGGTGATCCACCAAGAAATAATAAAGATTCAAGAAAATGGGTGGTTGGCTAAACCCTAGTTTTTCTATCTCTATAGAAAAAGGCGTACCCTCCCAACTATTGGAATTGTGTAGTCTTGATATCTGATATAAGACTCCTCTTATAAAGATATCAAGTAACCCTATTAAAATAAGGTATTTTTAATTAAACTCTTTTAATTAAATGGGCTCCCTAATCTTATTAGGGATAATTAATTAAACTCCTTTAATTAATTTTTCCTCCTATTCCTATTAGGAATAAATGAGAGTACTTATATTAAATTAATTCCTAAACTCTTTTAGAAAATAAAATAATAATAATTGTAATAATATTAATAAGACTCCTCTTATTAATTTATATTTAATATTTCTAAAATATTAAATAATAAATATTAAGCTATTTAATTTATTCTATCACCATAGATTAAATTAAATATACTTACTTTATATTATTACGATTATGCCATTAACTTCTTAAATAATTATTCTTCCTTTTATGGTGTGACCCTTTAGGTTCTCCATATTAAGCAGGTTGTGAATAAATCAATTAGAACAATTCTAATCTTATTTAAATAAATAAATTAAATAATTAATTTATTTAAATAAATAATATTTATTCTACAATAGGGATAAGCCTCCTAATGATCAGCGACTTTTAGGATAATATAGATTTCAACATTAATCATTAAAGAACCTTTGAGTAAATAATTTACTGTACAATTCAATCCTTCCACCATCTGATGTCCCGATTAAATATAAGGCATGGAATTCTTGTCAAGTCTTATTTTATTTAATTATATGTATTTTGATCCTTAAATGCACAACTCAAATAATGCAAATTAGAAACTCCTTTCTAATTTCATTACCAGCGCCAAGGACTCTTTGGGTTGTCATTTATCGAATCACATAGGACATTTCTCTTCTTTTAATATAAGTGGTAGATTCTTTATTGATCATACATTATCTCCATGTACAACTTATTATACCCAAGCATACCCTTTGATATACCCTAAGGGTCTTAAGGAATAAGTTAAAGTATAACTCATCATACACAAGATACTATGATGATCTCAAGTCAAGGATCACTTGTCTTACTACTATCACTACTGAGAATTCCTATTGTGAGCAAGTAAAACTCCATTAGGTATTCCTTAGCGAGCCACGTTCAAGTGAACTTATTCTCTAATAAGCACCTACATACTTGCTTTAGTGTCTCAACACAAATGATCATGAGATCAATCATCCTCATCCGATGAAGCAAGCAGCGTATGTACCCGATCTATCGGATTCACTAATCCCCAATTTAGTAATCCAATGATTGGGAACTATTTTAGTTTTAAGCTTTCTAAGAATTTAGATCTCATTAGAATGATCATCATCATTATTCTAAAAGCATTGCTTAAAACTATGGGTTTATCACATATTATAAAAGCGACATCATGTAGATAATTAAAAACCTTTAATAAATTAATACTTTTTATTAATAAATGAATAAGATTGTTACAAAGTATTTGCTTTATCATCAAACATGATTGGCTTGTGTGCATACTACTTTCAATCTCCCACTTGCACTAAAGCCGATAAATGGTGGTATCTCATACTCTTCTTCTCTAAGTGGCGATTATCCTGCTTTGTTGGATAAGCTTTAGTTAATGGATATGTAATGTTGTTCATGAGAGTCCACTATCTCTATAGTGATTTCCCATCTTTCAATGATTCTAATAATCAAATGAAAGTGCCACTGACATGTTTAGATCCAAGATGAGACTTAGGAACTATTCCTAGTTACGTAATGAACTTTTATCCAAACAATCAACTTGCGACTTCATTTATAGCTACTTACTTTTCTTTATCACTAAACCGGCAACTCTTTGTTGTTTGGAACCTTTCAATTCACTACACCACCTTTGTTCAAGGTAACCCTTTACCTTAAAGTGGATTTTACGTGTCGTCTTGTGCATGCGAAAAACTGAGTCTGTTAAGCCCTCTAGTTTTAATTGGACCCACCATGTATGCTCACATCCTTACTCTTGGGTTAAGAACTTTAAGATGTTTTTCTTGACTCACGGTGAACTTCTCGAATATGGTGATCAACATCGGGTCTCGTATATTTCATTGCATACATGATAGTTACTCATGTGATCTCTCTTTTGGAGTCTTTGGGGACTATTAAGAGAGATACACTCCATAGCTCATCAACATGAGACAACTCTTGAAGTTTGCCATGTTAAACAACTTTAGCATCAAATGAATATACGTTCCTTGGGTTAAGTCGAGCATCCTTTTAAATCTATCTATATAGATTTGCATCCCCAATTAAGATACTCTTCCAAATCATTCATGGAGGAATGTTTAGACAACTTTATCTTTACTGATTGTAGCATTGGTATGTCATTCCTTATCCGTAGTATATCAACATATAGTACTAGGAATGTCACGACGCTCCCACTGACCCTTTTTGTACACACTAGGTTCATTCTTGTTTTTGATAAAATCAAACTCTTTTGATTATTTCATCAAAATGAATGTTCCATTTGAGAGTGTCTATAACTCTTACCACATCGTATATAGCTTGGATCATCATCTTCTTATGATCGTACCTCATCATCATCATCCATGATGAATCCATACCTCCGGTATCTTCGGTAATATTCGATTTCTGATTGGTTGTGGTACAATAGGTCCATCTGAGTTCCTCTTATTTGACTTATAGTGTTTTGTGGTTCTTGAACTCTTCAAGATCTATTATCCTCCCACTAGCCCTTCAATGATAAACACATTTATCTTAGAAGGCAGCGTGTTTCACAATAAACACCTTTTGCTAAGCAGGATTATAGAACATATACCCTAAATTTACTTTAGGATGTCCCACAAATCTGTACATGTCAAATCTTGTCCCAAACTTATCCTTCGAAACCTTTTCACATAAGTTGGACAACCCCTTATCTTAACATACTTAAGATTAGGAATCCTCCCTATCCATAACTTTTATGGAGTCTTGGGGCCGAATTTTGAGGTTACCTTTTTGTAGATATGCAGCCATTTCTAGGACATTATCCCAGAAGGATCTTTGGAATGTCGGTAAAATCATTATGGACCGCACCATGTCCAACAAGTGCGATTTTTCCATTCAGATACATCAATCAATTATTACGTATCAGTATGTGTCCATTATGAGAAAACCATTTGAGATGATCTAGAAACTTATTGCACAAGTATTTATTCCTTGATCAAATCAAAGAATCTTAATACTTTGTCAATTTGTTTCACTTCTGAATTCTTTGAACCTTTCAAATAATTCACACTTGTATTTCAGCAAATACACACATTCAACTCTTTGAATGATCATCTCCTTTTCTTATACTAATTTGTTCAATATGCAAAATTATTTTCATGTAAGTCAAGTATACAAAATCCATTAAGCAATATTCCAGTTCTATACAAAACATTATTATTATAAATAGAACAACAATTATTCTTAAATATAATACCAAATTTTATTGTCCAACAACAAAATGAAAATTATGTTTCTAACAAGAACTGGAATACAATAACAACTTATTGACTTAATAGACTTGCCCGTAGGTAATGCTAAACAATAAGTTCCTATGGCTAATGTAGCAACCTTTGCTTCATTTTCCACACATAGGATTACTTATCTTTGTTTAACTTTCTACTTCTGCTTGGTCCCTTCATAAATCTATATTTATGATAACCAAAGTCGGTATCCAATACCCAAGTAGAACCTTGACTTAAAGAAAATTTTATTTTAAATCATGAACAAATTTGTATTTATAACTTAGAAACTTCACTAAGCTTCTTTTGGTTAGCCTCGTGAAGATGCTTCTTGTAGTTTCTTTTCAGGTGTCGAGAGCTTATTGCGGTGGAAGCAAACTCCTTCTTTATCCGTGTCGATTCTGTTCTTATTATCCTTTGTTTACGCCTTTTGTTTACCTTCTTTGAATCGTTCTTCTTTTCGGAAGATCCTTTGGCCCCTACCGGTAAGACTTGATCTTTCTTGTTTGAAAGCGACTCTCGACATTTTTCAACACGTTAAGCAAATCGGTGAGGCGATATCTAGCTTGTCCATATGAAAATTAATAACAATTGTGAAAGGAATCAAAGGGAGTGAGTGCAAGATCAAATCTTGGCTCAACTCTCCATCCATGACAAAACCGGTTGTCCTAATTGATCAATCAAATTGATTATGTTAAGAACCTTTTATGCATCTTATAGTGCCATTGACCATTCTAGATCGGAAGAGCTCCTTAGATGTCGATATCTATCGGTCCTACTTTCCTCACCATCAACTATTTGATGTGCGGGAATATAGTAGGAGCATCCATAGTTTCATCTTGTATTGCGAAGCTCGTTACTCATGGATGCGAGCATGATGCATTGAGCCATTTGTGCATCATCTTGCCACTTTTTTCGAAAGTAGCAATCTCTTCCTCGGAGGCATTATCTCGCAACCATTGCGAGGATATGCATATTAAGGATATAAGATAGCTTTTTAGTAGTGAGAACTATTCTCAAATTCCTTAACCAATCAGTTTAATTGATGCGGTTAATTTAGCATCTAATATGCTTCATGATGATAGTAATTTTAGACATTGTAAAATTACGTAAATGAATTTGTAATTAACAACATTTTAACATACATTCTTTTATTAATTACCAAAATAAATTAGGTCTTGTTTTAAATTGGTATCTCCCACTATTTTCTTCAAACTATATTACCCTCACTTATATAGTTCGACAAAATCTAATTAAAGATTTTCTAGTGAGAATAAGGATCCCATTTCAAATGTATATAGCCTTGTGGTGATACAACAAACTATATATAAATAAATAGGTAGACAACTTTTGTCAATTACATCAACTATGCAACTCCTTGTATTTTGCCTCTTAGATTATTTTGATCAAGTGGTGGCACATCCGAATAAAAATTATCCAAGTTAAGTCCGACCTAGCACTCCATATATTCAAAAAAGAAAAATATCATCCTTGTGGTGACACAACAAAATAATATTGTTCAATTTTCTTTATAAGCATCAAATGTGATAAATTAACATCTTAAATACTTAATACTTGCCTTGTGGTGACACAACAAACTCATATTAAATATTTAATACTCTATTAATTTTATCATGCTAGAAATGACGTTCGATATTCCAAATATCTTTGATCGCTTAGGACTTAATATAAAAATTGAGGGTTTGTTATTAATTTGTCTCATCTTGTTTAGTGGCATTGCATATATATATATATATAAAATATCGTTATATTAATGAACATGCGAAGCATGTTTGCATAATATATAATATATATAGTATAAGCATGCACATATAGAATACTATATTCTACTACGGATTGATTATGGACTTTTATTCTAGTTTGGTTCACTAGAGCCACCAAGTGAACCAAAAGGTCAAACCCTAGGGGTGCAAGAAATAATATTTAAATATAACTATTACATTTAAACCGGGCTCCATTACAAAGCGGGTCTTCAAGCTCCTTGCTCCTTGATCTCCAATTTTTCAAAATTAATTCTAACTATTCCTATTACAAACTATTTAAAATAAATAGAAACCTTGATCGTGATCGAGGGAAGTACATAGGAGGGAATAGAATTTACATTAAGAAAAATTAGAGAAGGCGAATCTGTGAGACCCCATTTAATAAAACCCATACATTCATGCATCCAACTAAAATAAAATCAAATCATATTGGTCGATATTCCATAATCAATCTCATTTATTATCATACACATCATCATATGCATCAATAAATAACATTCATCTCATGAATAATAAACATTCAATATATATATTGATATCATTTAATGGGCAAATTTAGTTAGTATAAAATCTATTTTTGAATCAAAATAAACTCCTTTATTTTAATCCAAATTTAAATCAAAATAAAACTATTTTATTTTAATTTATCCAATTTTGAATAAAATAAACTATTTTATTTTAATCAAAATTTTAATCAAAATAAACTCCTTTATTTTAATTAATTATGGAATCAATTCCATATATAAAAAAACTTTTATTAAAGGAAACACGAATTCTTTTTCCTATTCACAAATAAACTCCTTTATTTTGAATAATATGAAATCTTATTTCATATCTAAATAAACTCCTTTTATTTAAGGAAATTAGGATTCTCTTTTCTATTCACAAATAAACTCTTTTATTTTGAATAATATGAAATCTTATTTCATATCTAAATAAACTCCTTTATTTAAGGAAACATATAATCCAATTTCAACTCTAATTAGTTATCATGGAATCCAATTCCAACTCTAATTAGTTAGCATGAAATTTAATTTTAAAATTAAAATAAATTTTTATATTTTAATATTAAAATAAACCTTTTATTTTAAGATTAAAATAAACTTTTATTTTAATTATAAAATAAGTAAGAATAATATATATATATATATATATATATATATATTAATCTGATGGTATAAGATTATATGTTTGTACGGTTTTTTTTTTATTTAATCGTGCACGGAAGTGAAAGTATTATGCATACAAGCCAATCATGTATGATGATAAAGCATATACTGTGTAATCAATCTTATTTAATTATTAATAAAAGAATTATTTATTAAAGGCATTTATTATCTACATGGTCTTTGTTTTAATAATATGTGATAAACCCATAGTTTTAAGCAACGCTTTTTAGAATAATGATGATGATCATTCTAATGAGATCTAAATTCTTAGAAAGCTTAAAACTAAAATAGTTCCCAATCATTGGATTACTAAATTGGGGATTAGTGAATCCAGGATAGATTGGTACATCGTTAACTTGCTTTCGTTGGATGAGGATGATTGATCTCATGATCATTTTGTGTGGAGACACTAAAGCAAGTATGTAGGTGCTTATTAGAGAATAAGTTTCTTTGAGCATTGACTCGCTAAGGAATACCTAATGGAGTTTTACTTTACATCGATAGGAATTTCTGTAGTGATAGTAAGTACAAATGATCCTTAGACTTGAGATCATCATAGTATCTTATATATAATGAATTACACTTTGACTTATTCCTTAAGACTCTTAGAGTATATCAAAGGGTATGCTTGGGTGTAATAAGTTATATATAAAGATAATGAATGATCGATAAAGAATCTACCACTTCTAGTAAAAGGAGAAATGTCTATGTGATTCGATAAATGACAACCCGGAATCCTTGGCGAGGTGGAATGAAATTAGAAAGTAGTTTCTAATTTGCATTCATTAGGAGTTGTTCATTTAGGAATCGAAATACATATAATTAAATAAAATAAGACTTGACGGTAATTCCATGTCTTATATTTAATTGGGACATTGTATAGTGGAAGGATTGAATTATGCGGTAACTATTTACTCAAAGGTTCTTTTATGATTAATGTTGAAATCTATATTATCGGAAAGTCGTTGATCATTAGGGGAGGCTTATCCTATTGTAGAATAAATATTATTTATTTAAATAAATTATTTGTTTAATTTATTTATTTAAATGAGATTAGAATTGTTCTAATTGATTTATTCACAATAGGTTTAATATGGAGAACCTAAAGGGTCACACCATAAAAGGAAGAATAATTATTTAAGAAGTTAATGGCATAATTGTAATAATATGTTAAGTATATTTAATTTAATCTATGGCGATAGAATAAATTAAATAGCTTAATATTTATTATTTAATATTTTAGAAATATTAAATATAAATTAATAAGAGGAGTCTTATTAATATTATTACAATTATTATTATTTTAATTTCTAAAAGGTTTAGGAATTAATTTAATATAAGTACTCTCATTTATTCCTAATTGGATTAGGAAAGAAAATTAGTTAAAGGAGTTTAATTAATTACCCCTAATAGGATTAGGGAGCCCATTTAATTAAAAGAGTTTAATTAAATAAATAATACCTTATTTTAATTAAAATAGGTTACATGTTATCTTTATAAGAGAGTCTTATATCGGATATCTAATATCGTAATTTCTAGAGTTGGAGAATACGCCCCTTTTTCTTATCTGAGATAGGAAAAACTAGGGTTTGAGCCAACATCCCTTCTTCTTGATAATTATTCTTCTTTGGTGGATCACCTATAGAGGCCATACATTTGGGTGGCTTACATTGATCAAAGGAAGGAATCTACACGGAGATTGAGGAGATCATCGGAGAAGTAGGAGGTGAACTCGCGTACGAGGAAGCTCTTTTCTACAAAGGTATGATTTCATAATTTCTTATTCTTCGTTTAATTAATAATATGCATAAAGGATGATCAAGGGTAATTGGTTTGTGAAAAATTTTAAAATCGATTTTATTTCGCTTAGCTAAATTTTGCAATTTGATTGCTACTTTGATTTTCACAAATCCTAACAGTGGTATCATGAGCCAAACTTTATGCGAATTATTAATTATTTTGATTCCATATATGTATGGGTATGTATTTTGAATAATTTATTGGGTATAATTTGTTGTATAAAATTATTATTTTATGAAAAAAAAAAAATCGTGATCATATGTGGATATGATTACTTCCGTAATATATATTTTATATATTTATATATACCAGATTGGTAGGTGCGATTCTTTCTAAATCACGTGGACAGCAGTTGCATTATTAATCCGGAATCATTTTTTTTTTTGAATGCATTCGTGGGTGTTGTAACTTGATTCAGGAAATCACGTAACCTTTTAAGAGACATGATTGCCGAGAAAAAAAAAAAAAAGAAGGAAAAGTGATACCTGCTAATTGCTAATACACTCACGGATTACCTTGAAATTAGCAGCTTTAAGATTCAAGTATGGTTATATATATTATATAATATAGATTATATATATATATATAATATATATATAAATAAACGCGTTTTTTTTAATGCAGTTAATATTATATTATATTATATATATATATATATATATATATATAATATCTTAATAATTTTATAATTAAAATAAAAGAGTTTATTTTAATCTTGAAATTGGATTTCATGCAACATAAAATTGCCCATTAAATGATATTTATATATATATGGAATGATTTAATTTATTGATACATATGATGATATGTATGATAATAAATGGGATTGATTATGGACAATTGACCGATATGATTGGATTTATTTTAGTTGGATGTTTGAATGAATGGGTTTTATTAAATGGGGTGCTGCGTACCTCGTCTTTTCTCGTTTTCTTCTTGATGTAAATTCTATCTCTCTCTATGTACTTCCCTTGATTAGCGATCAAGGTTTCTATTTAAATTAAATAGTTTATGTAATAGGACTAGTTAGAATTTTTAGAAGAACCGAGGATCAAGAAGCGAGGGCGCTAAAAGACCCGTTTGTAATGGAGCAGGGTTTAAATGTAATAGTTATATTTAAATGTTTATTCTTGCACCCTAGGGTTTGACCTTTTGGTTCACTTGGTGGCTCTAGTGAACCAAACTAGAATAAAAGTCCATAATCAATCCGGGTAGAATATAGTATTCTATATGTGCATGCTAGTATTATATATATTATATATTATGCAAACATGCTTCGCATGTTTAATAATATGACGCGTATTTATATATATATTTGCATATTGCATATATTAAACAAGATGAGACAAATAATAACAAATCCCTCAAAGTTTTTATATATTAAGTCTTAAGCGTTCAAAGATATTTAGAATATCGAGCGATAGCCTTCTAGCATGATAAAATTAATAGAGTATTAAATATTTAATATGAGTTTGTTGTGTCACCACAAGGCAAGTATTAAGTATTTAAGATGTTAATTTATCACATTTGATGCTTATAAAGAAAATTGAACAATATTATTTTGTTGTGTCACCACAAGGCGATATATTTTTCTTTTTGAATATATGGAAGTGCTAGGTTGGACTTAACTTAGATAATTTTGATTCGGATGTGCCACCACTTGATCAAAATAATCCCGAGAGGCAAACATAAGGAGTTACATGTTGATGTAATTGACAAGGAGTTGTCTACCTATTTATTTATATATAGTTTGTTGTGTCACCACAAGGTATATATATTTGAAATGGGATCCTTATTCTCACTATATGTAAAAACTTTAATTAGATTTTTTAGAACTATATAAATGAGGGTAATATAGTTTGAAGAAAATAGTGGGAGATACCAATATAAAATAAGACCTAATTTATTTTGGTAATTAATTAAATGAATGTTTGCTAAAATATTGTCTTTTTACATGCGAATTTTGAAAATATCACATTCACTAATTTCCTTTGCGTAGCATACTTGATGTTAACAAAACGTGGCCAGGGAATAGAACTACGAATTTGGTTAAGGAATCTGAGAATTGTTCTCCTAAAGCTCTTTGAATGATCGATAAAGAATCTACCACTTCTAGTAAAAGAAGTGAAATGTCTATGTGATTCGATAAATGACAACCCGGTAGTCCTTGGCAGGAGAATGAAATTAGAAAGGAGTTTCTAATTTGCATTATTTGGAGTTGTGCATTTAAGGATCGAAATACATATAATTAAATAAAATAAGACTTGCGGTAATTCCATATATTATATTTAATTGGGACATTATGTATGGTGGAAGGATTGAATTATACGGTAACTATTTACTCAAAGGTTCTTTAATGATTAATGTTGAAATCTATATTATACGGAAAGTCGTTGATCATTAGGGAGGCTTATCCTATTGTAGAATAAATATTATTTATTTAAATAAATTAATTATTTAATTTATTTATTTAAATAAGATTAGAATTATTCTAATTGATTTATTCACAATAGGTTTAATATGGAGAACCTAAAGGGTCACACCATAAAAGGAAGAATAATTATTTAAGAAGTTAATGACATAATCGTAATAATATGTTAAGTATATTTAATTTAATCTATGGTGATAGAATAAATTAAATAGCTTAATATTATTATTTAATATTTTAAAATATTAAATATAAATTAATAGAGAGTCTTATTAATATTATTATAATTATTATTATTTTAATTTCTAAAAGAGTTTAGGAATTAATTTAATATAAGTACTCTCATTTATTCCTAATTGGATTAGGAAGGAAAATTAGTTAAAGGAGTTTAATTAATTATCCCTAATAAGATTAGGGAGCTTAATTAATTAAAAGAATTTAATTAATTAAATAAATCCCAATTCCTTAATTGTTAAGGTGGGTTGCCCACATCTATAAATAAGAGGAGTCTTATTATGGGTGAGGTGGTTGTTGACTTTTTTACAAAATCGTAATAATTCAATTTGTTGGAGAGTACACCCTTTTATATAGAGATAGAAAAACTAGGGTTTAGCCAAATACCCATCTTCTTAAATCCTTCTTCTTCCTTGGTGGATCACCTCAGAGGCCAAACACTTGGGTGACTAACGTTGATCGAAGGAAGGAACCAAACCCGGTGGATTCAAGTTGAGCGAAAGGATTGGAGGTGAACTTGTACTGAGGAAGCTCGGATCTTGAGGGTATGATTTTTATTCTTTATCTTTTTCGTTTAATTAATAATTATGCATAAAGGGTGATCGGGTATATGGTTTGTAAAATTTTAAAAACTCGATTTTACGTTTTCGCATTATTTTTTTGCAATTTGATTGCGTTCTTGAATATTACAAACCTGACAGTGGCATCAGAGCCAAACCTTTATGCGAATTATTAATTGTTTTAATTTGATATGTATATAGATATGTGTTTAAAACAATTTAATTGGGCATAATTTTATTGTATAAAATTTATTAAAAAAAAAAAGGACGTTTTTTTTTCACGAAAATCACGTGGATCTACGCTCCTTGTGTCTTTATTCTTTGATGAATTGGACTCAATTGCCACACGAGAGGGAAGCGGTGTTGGTGATGATGCAGTATTATATATATATATATATATATATATATATATATATATATATATATATATATTAATGTGTATACATATTACATGAGATTGCACTTAAAAATATATATGTGATCAAGTATTTGAATCACTGCCTCTTTTATGAAAGTGATGATCACTTTTGCATACGGTTTTTATATATATATATATATATATATATATATATATATATATATATATTATATATATATATATATATATATATATATATAGTTATATATATATATATATATATATATATTATTCTTAATTATTTTATAATTAAAATAAAATATTTATTTTAATTTTAAAAAATAAAAGTTTATTTTAATATTAAAATATAAAAGATTATTTTAATTTTAAAATTGAATTTCATGTTAACTAATTAGAGTTGGAATTAGATTCCATGATAACTAATTGGAGTTGAAATTGGATTATATCTTTCCTTAAATAAAGGAGTTTATTTAGATATGAAATTAGATTTCATATTATTCAAAATAAAAGAGTTTATTTGTGAATGGAAAGAGAATCCTATTTTTCTTAAATAAAGGAGTTTATTTAGATATGGAATAAGATTTCATATTATTCAAAATAAAGGAGTTTATTTGTGAATAGGAAAAAGAATCAGTCTTTCCTTAAATAAAGGAGTTTATTTAGATATGAAATAAGATTTCATATTATTCAAAATAAAGGAGTTTATTTGTGAATAGGAAAGATAATCAAGTGTTTTCTTTAATAATTTTTTTTATTACATGGAATTGGATTCCATAATTAATTAAAATAAAGGAGTTTATTTTGATTAAAGATTTTGATTAAAATAAAATAGTTTATTTTATTCAAAATTGGATAAATTAAAATAAAATAGTTTTATTTTGATTTAAATTTGGATTAAAATAAATGAGTTTATTTTAATTCAAAATTAGATTTTATACTAACTAAATTTGCCCATTAAATGATATCAATATATATATTAAATGTTTATTATTCATAAGATGAATGTTATTTATTGATGCGTATGATGATGTGTATGATAATAAATGGGATTGATTATGGACTATTGACGATGTGATTGGATTTTATTTTAGTTGGATGCGTGAATGTATGGGTTTTATTAAATGGGGAATTCTGCGTACCTCGTCTTCTCTAATTTTTCTTAATGTAAATTCTATCTCCCTCTATGTACTTCCCTTATGGCTGGCGATAAAGGTTTCTATTTATTTTAAATAGTTTTGTAATAGGAATAGTTAGAATTATTTTGAAGAATTGGAGATCGAGGACAAGAGGCGCTTGAAGATCCGTTTGTAATGGAGCAGGGTTTAAATGTAATAGTTATATTTAAATATTATTTCTTGCACCCCTAGGGTTTGACCTTTTGGTTCACTTGGTGGCTCTAGTGAACAAACTATAATAAAAGTCCATAATCAATTCGGGTAGAATATAGTATTCTATATGTGCATGCTTATACTATATATATTATATATTATGCAAACATGCTTGCATGTTCATTAATATAATAGCGTATTTTTATATATATATGTAAATAAATGCGCTAAACAAGATGAGATAAATTAATAACAAACCCCTCAAATTTTTATATTAAGTCTAAGCGTTCAAAGATATTTGGAATATCGAGCGTAAGCCTTCTAGCATGATAAAATTAATAGAGTATTAAATATTTAATATGAGTTTGTTGTGTCACCACAAGGGAAGTATTAAGTATTTAAGATGTTAATTTATCACATTTGATGCTTATAAAGAAAATTGAACAATATTGTTTTGTTGTGTCACCACAAGGATGATATTTTTCTTTTTTGAATATATGGAGTGCTAGGTTGGACTTAACTTGGATAATTTTGATTCGGATGTGCCACCACTTGATCAAAATAATCTAAGAGGCAAAATAAAAGGAGTTGCATAGTTGATGTAATTGACAAAAGTTGTCTACCTATTTATTTATATATAGTTTGTTGTGTCACCACAAGGCTATATACATTTGAAATGGGATCCTTATTCTCTACTAGCAAATCTTTAATTAGATTTTCTTAGAACTATATAAGTGAGGTAATATAGTTTGAAGAAAATAGTGGGAGATACCAATTTAAAACAAGACCTAAATTATTTTGGTAATTAATAAAAGAATGTATGTTAAAATGTTGTTAATTACAAATTCATTTACTGAAAATTTTACAATGTCTAAAATTACTATCTTTGTGAAGCATATTAGATGCTAAATTAACGGGCCAAAATTAAGCGGATTGGTTAAGGAATTTGAGAATAGTTCTCATGGTGAAAAGCTATCTTATATCATATCGCCTATCCACTGCAATGGTTGCGAACAATGCCTCGAGGAAGAGATTGCTACTTTTAGAAAGTGGCGAGATGATGCCTGATTGGCTCGATGCATCATGCTACTCGCATCCATGAGTAATGAGCTTGGTGTCGGCATGAAACTATGGATGCTCCTACTATATTCACGAACATCAAGTAGTTGATGGTGAGGAAAATGGGGTGATAGATATCGAGATATCTAAGGAGCTCTTAGATCTAGAATGCCCGATGACACTCTGATGCAGATAAAAGTTCTTAACATTATCAATTTGATTGATCGATTAGGACAACGGGTTTTGTCATGGATGGAGAGTTGAGCGAGATTTGATCTTGCACTCACTCCGGACTCCTTTCACAATTGTTGTGAATTTTTCATATGAACAAGCTAGATATCGGCCTGTTGATTTGCTTAACATATTGAAAAATGTTGAGAGTCACTTTCAACCAAGAAAGATCAAGTCTTCTTGGTAGGGGCCAAAGGATCTTACGAAAGAAGAAGCGATTCAAAAGAAGGTAAATAGAAAGGCGTAAACAAAGGATAATAAGAACAAAAGCGATACGGATACAAAGGAGTTTGCTTCCTTTGCTATAAGCTGGACCTTTGGAAAAAAAGCTGCGAGAAGCATCTTGAGAGGCTAACGAAAGAAGCTTAGTGAAGTTTTGGTTATAAATACGATTTTGTTCATGATTTAAAATAAATTTTTCTTTAAGTCGAGGTTCTACTTGGGTATTGGATACCGACTTTGGTTATCATAAATATAGATTTATGAAGGGACCAAGCGAAGTAGAAAGTTAAACAAAGATAAGTAATAATCTATGTGTGGAAAATGAAGCAAAGGTTCTTTGCATTAGCTATAGAAACTTATAGTTTAGCTTGCTACTACGGGCAAATCTATTAAGTCGATAAGTTGTTATTGTATTCCAATTCTTGTTAGAAACATTATTTCCATTTTATTGTTGGATGATAAAATTTTTGGTATTATAATTAAGAACAATTGTTGTTCTATTTATAATAATAATGTTTTGTATAAATGAAATATTACTTAATGGATTTTGTATACTTGATTTACGTGAAAATATATTTTGCAAATTGAACAAACTAGTATAAGAAAAGGAGATGATCATTGAAAAGAGTTGAATGTGTGTATTTTTTGAAATACAAGTGTGAATTATTTGAAAGGTTCAAAAGAATTTGAAGTGAAATAAATTTGTAAAGTATTAAGATTCTTTGATTAGATCGAGGAATAAATACTTGTGCTTGATAAGTTTCTAGATCATCTCAAATGGTTTTCTCATAATGGACACATCGACGATCATGATAATTGATTGATGTATACGAATGGAAAAATCGTACCTTGTTGAACATAGTGCGGTCCATAATGATTTTCTGAGCATTCGGTATCCTTACAGGATCAATGTCTAGAAATGGTGCATATCTACGAAAATGGTAACCTCAAAATCCATTTGAAGACTCCATAAAAGTTATGGACGGGGAGGATTCTAATCTTAAGTATGTTAAGATAAAGGGTTGTCAACTTATGTGAAAAGGTTTCAAAGGATAAGCTTGGGACAAGATTTTGACAAGTCTGATTTGTGGGACATCCTAAAGTAAGTTTAGGGTATATGTTCTATAATCCTACTTAGCAAAAGGTGTTTTTGTTGCGAAAACACGCGCCTTCTAAGATAAATGTGTTTATTATTGAAGGGGCTAGTGGGAGGATAATAGATCTTGAAAAGTTCAAGAACCACAAAACCTTTATAAGTCGAATAAGAGGAACTATAGATAGACCTATTGTACCACTGGCAAAGAATCATAAATCGGAATAATCTAGAAGATACCTAGGAGGTATGGATTCATAATGGATGATGATGATGAAGTACACATCATAGAAGATGATGATCGATTACATCGATGAGGTAAGTGTTGTAGACACTCGGAGAAATGGATTGAAGCAAGTTTCTCAAATATGGAACATTCGTTTTGATGAGGCAATCAAAAGAGTTTGATTTTATCAAAAATAAGAATGAACATAGTGTGTGTACAAAAGGGTCGATGGGGGGCATCGTGAAATTTCTAGTATTATATGTTGATATACTACGGATGAGGAATAACATACCAATGCTACAATCGGTAAAGATAAAGTTGTCTAAACATTCCTCCATGAATGATTTGGGAAGAGTATCTTAATTGGGGATATAAATCTATATAGATAGATTTAAGAGGATGCTCGACTTAACCCGAGAGCGTATATTCATTTGATGCTAAAAAGTCGTTTAGCATGGCAAACTCAAGAGATGTCTCATGTAGATGAGTTATGGGTGTATCTCTCTTAATAGTCCCCAGAGACTCACGAAAAAGAGGTCGCATGAGTGTGATCATGTATCTGATGAAATATACGAGACACGATGTTGATCGGTCATATTATGGAGAAGTTCACTATGAGTCGGTGAAAAACATCTTAAAGTGCTTAGCTTAGGCACTAAGGATGTGATCATATTCATGGTGGGTCTAAATTAAAACTAGAGGATTATGAGACTCAAGTTTTTCAGACGAGACCAAGATGACGAGAAAAATCCACTTTAAGGTAAAGCGTTATCTTGAGCGGTGGTGCGATGAATTAGAAAGGTTCCAAATAGCAAAGAGTTCTTTGGTTTAGTGATAAAGACAAAGTATATAGCTATAAATGAAAGCTACATGAGTTGATTGTTTGGATTAAAAGTTCATTCTGAGAACTAGGAATAGTTCTAAGTCTCATCTTGGATCTAAACATGTGTTGTGGCACTTTCATTTGATTATTAGAATCATTGAAAGATGGGAAATCACTATAGAGATAGTGGACTCTCATGAACAACATTACATATCCATTAACTAAAGCTTATCCAACAATGCGGGATAATCGTCACTTAGAGAAGAAGAGTATAAGATATATGATGGCGATTGGCTTTAGTGCAAGTGGGAGATTGAAAGTTATATGCACACAAGCCGATCATGTTTGATGATAAAGCATATACTTTGTAACAATCTTATTCATTTATTAATAAAAAGTATTAATTTATTAAAGGCTTTTAATTATCTACATGATCTTTATTTTATAATATGTGATAAACCCGTAGTTTTAAGCAATGCTTTTAGAATAATGATGATGATCATTCTAATGAGATCTAAATTCTTAGAAAGCTTAAAACTAAAATAGTTCTCAATCGTTGGATTACTAAATTGGGGATTAGTGAATCCAGGATAGATTGGTACATCGTTTCTTGCTCATTGGATGAGGATGATTGATCTCATGATCATTTGTGTGGAACACTAAAGCAAGTATGTAGGTGCTTATTAGAGAATAAGTTCCTTTGAGCATTGGCTCGCTAAGGAATACCTAATGGAGTTTTACTTTTTTGTCGATAGGAATTCTGTAGTGATAGTAGTCAAGTGATCCTTGGACTTGAGATCATCATAGTATCTTGTGTATGATGAGTTATACTTTGACTTATTCCTTAAGACCCTTAGGGTATATCAAAGGGTATGCTTGGGTATAATAAGTTATACATGGAGATAATGTATGATCGATAAAGAATCTACCACTACTATAAAAAAGAAATGTCTATGTGATTCGATAAATGACAACCCAGTAGTCCTTGGCAAAGCGAGAATGAAATTAGAAAGGAGTTTCTAATTTGCATTATTTGGAGTTGTGCATTTAAGGATCGAAATACATATAATTAAATAAAATAAGACTTGTGATAATTCCATATCTTATATTTAATTGGGACATTGTATGGTGGAAGGATTGAATTATGCGGTAACTATTTACTCAAAGGTTCTTTAATGATTAATGTTGAAATCTATATTATACGGAAAGTCGTTGATCATAGGGAGGCTTATCCTATTATAGAATAAATATTATTTATTTAAATAAATTAATTGTTTAATTTATTTATTTAAATAAGATTAGAATTATTCTAATTGATTTATTCACAATTAGGTTTAATATATGGAACCTAAAGGGTCACACCATAAAAGGAAGAATAATTATTTAAGAAGTTAATGACATAATCGTAATAATATGTTATGTATATTTAATTTAATCTATGGTGATAGAATAAATTAAATAGCTTAATATTTATTATTTAATATTTTAGAAATATTAAATATAAATTAATAAGAGAGTCTTATTAATATTATTACAATTATTATTATTTTAATTTCTAAAGAGTTTAGGAATTAATTTAATATAAGTACTCTCATTTATTCCTAATTGGATTAGGAAGGAAAATTAGTTAAAGGAGTTTAATTAATTATCCCTAATAAGATTAGGGAGCTTAATTAATTAAAAGAATTTAATTAATTAAATAAATCCCAATTCCTTAATTGTTAAGGTGGGTTGCCCACATCTATAAATAAGAGGAGTCTTATTATGGGTGAGGTGGTTGTTGACTTTTACAAAATACGTAATAATTCCAATTTGTTGGAGAGTACACCCTTTCTATAGAGATAGAAAAACTAGGGTTTAGCCAACCACCCATCTTCTTAAATCCTTCTTCTTCCTTGGTGGATCACCTCTAGAGGCCAAACACTTGGGTGGCTAACGTTGATCGAGGAAGGAAGAACCAAACCCGGTGGATTCAAGTTGAGCGAAAAGTTGGAGGTGAACTTGTACACGAGGAAGCTCGGATCTTCAAGGGTATGATTTTATTCTTTATCTTTTCGTTTAATTAATAATTGTGCATAAAGGGTGATCGGGTATATGGTTTGTAAAATTTTAAAACTACGATTTTTTTTATTTTTTAGCATTATTTTTGCAATTTGATTGCGTTCTTGAATATTACAAACCCTAACGAGGGCACTCTGAATTGAGACTCATGTCCTAAAGATGATCAATTTGATTGAGCGTCTTGAAAAGCTTGGGATTAAATCATGGATGGGGAGTTGAGTCAAGATTTAGTCTTGCGGTCACTTCCAGACACCTTCTCACAATTTGTTGTGAATTTTCACATGAATAAGTTGGATGTCGACTTGCACGAATTACTTAACATGTTGAAAGCTATTGAAGGTCACTTCCCATCCAAGAAAAACCATGTCTTCTTGGTGGATGATTCTTCCAAGAAAAGGAAGAGCCCAAGGTATCTTACGAAAGAAGAAATCCAAGAAGGCTAGGGAAAGGCGAAAGTGAAGGATCAAAAGAGCACTGATCCAACTAGCAAAGGAATTTGCTTCCATTGCTGATAATAAGGTCCTTTGGAAGAGGCGCAAGGATTATCTCATGAACAAAAGCGAGAAGAAGCTTGGAGAAGCTTGAATCCTAATAAAGGTTTGTTTATGATTGAAATTAATTTTTTGAAAGTCAATCTTCTACTTGGGTATTGGATCTGGGATGTGGTTCTCACATATGTAATAATATCACGAGGGGTAGTCGAGGAAGTAGAAAGTGAGCAAGGATTTGGTCGTCTACGAGTGGGAAATGGAGCAAAGGTTTCTTGCATTAGCTGTAGGGACTTATTGTTTAGCATTGCTCTGGGCAAGTTCATTAATTTAAATAATTGTTATTTTGTTCCAAATATCATTAGAAACATTATTTCTATCTACGTATTGGATATGGATGGTTTTAATATTATAATAAAGAACAACGGTTGTTCCATTTATAATGATAATGTTTTATATGGTGTTGGTAATTTGCGAAATGGACTTTATATACTTGACTTGCATGAAAATATATTTCAAATTGAACAAACTAAGAAAAGGAAAAGAGATGATGTTAATTATACCTTCATGTGCACTTTGTAGACTCGGTCGTATTAATGAAACAAGATTATCCAAGTTGCATAAAGATGGGCTCTAGAGCTATCGATTATGAATCATATCAACTTGTGAATCTTGTCTCATGGGTAAAATGACTAAATCTCCTTTTAGTGGAAAAGGAGAAAGAGATTCTGAGTTGTTAGCGTTGGTACACACAGAGATGTATGTGGGACTATGACAACGACATACGAGGAGGGTATTCTTATTTTATTACATTCAGCGGCGATGACCACTCAAGATTTGGATATGTGTATTTAATGAAATACAAATCTGAATCATTTGAAAAGTTCAAAGAGTTGAAGTGAAGTTGAGAAGCAAAGCTGGTAAGAGTATTAAGATTCTTGATCGATCGATCGAGGAGAATACTTAAGTGGTGAGTTTCTCAATTGTCTCAAAGAAAATGGTATAATCTCACAATGGACTCCACCGGGGGGCCATACAAATGAATGGTGTATCTCGAAAGGAGAAATCGAACATTGTTGGACATGGTTCGATCTATGATGAGTTTTTCTGAGCCTTCCGGTTTCATACGGGGATATGCCTAGAAGTCGGCTGCATATACTACTTAACAAGGTACCTACAAAATCCGTCCCCAAGACCCCGTATGAGTTATGGACGGGGAGGAAACCAAATCTTAAGCATGTTAAGACTTGGGGTTATCCGACTTATGTGAAAAAATTTTGAAAATGATAAGCTGCAGACTAGATCGACAAATGTAGATTTGTGGGATATCCTAAAGAAACATCGAGGGTATTATTTCTATCATCAGTGATCAAAAGGTGTTTGTTGCGAAACATATTGCCTTCTTGGAAAAGGAGTTTATCCTTGAAGGGGTCAGTGGGAGTAAGATATATCTTGAAGAGGTTCAAGAACCACAAAATACTACAGATCAAAGTGAGGTACCTAATCAAGTAGAGATTCCTTCTATACCACACCCTATTAAGTAAATTTGGAAGAGTACCAAAGATACAGACGGTATGGACTTGTCATAGAAGATGATGATGAGTGTACGCATCATAGATGATGATGATCCATTGAATTACTGAGCAGGCTATGAGTAGTAAAGACTCGGAGAAGTGGCAAGAAGCCATGAAATCCGAGATGGACTCCATGTATGAGAACCAAGTATGGACTTTGGTCTCACCACACGAAGGCATTAAGCCTATTGGGTGTAAATGGGTCTTTAAATGAAAGAGCTGGAAGAGGGCGGCAAGGTAGAGACCTATAAGGCCCATTTGGTTGCAAAAGGTTTCAAACAAAGACAAGGAGTTGACTATGATGAAACCTTCTCACCGATAGTGATGCTCAAGTCCATTCGGATTTTGCTTGCGATTGCGACTTACCATGACTACGAAATCTGGCGGATGGGCGTGAAAGCGGCCTTCCTCAATGGGAAACTTGAGGAGGATGTGTATATGACACAACAACCGGAGGATTTGTTTCAAAGGTTGGAACAAATCAAAGTCATAAGCTTCTGACGATCCATTTATGGATTAAAGCAAGCTTCTCGTAGGTGGAACATCCGTTTTGATGAGACAATCAAAAAGTTTGATTTTATCAAAAATGAGGATGAACCATGTGTGTACAAGAAGGTTAGTGGGGATATTTATTTCATTCCTTGTATTATATGTTGATGATATACTGCGATAGGAATGATATTCTTATCTTTCTGCAATCAATTAAAATACGGTTATCTAAACACTTCTCCATGAAGGACTTGGGAGAAGCATCCTATATTTTGGGGATAAAGATCTATAGAGATAGATCTAATAGGATGCTTGGCTTATCCCAAAGGCGATACATTGACATGATGCTAAAAAGGTTTAGCATGGAAGATTCCTAAAGAGGTCTCATCTTGGATGAGCCATGGAATACATCTCTCAAGAAACAAGCCCAAAGACACGGAGGAGAGAAGCCGTATGAGTAAGATTCCTTATGCTTGACAATAGGATCTATCATCATATACTGGTATGATATGTACTTAGACCGGATGTCGCTCATGCACTTAGTGTAACAAGCGAGATATCGGTCGAATCGAGAGAGAAGAACACTTTGGAAGGCGGTGAAAAATATCCTAAAGTACTTAAGAAGAACTAAGGATGTATTTCTTGTCTACGGTGGGTGCGAATTAAAACTAGAGGGCTTCATGGACTCAAGTTTTCAAAGCAGACCAAGATGATGATAAATCCGTTTTGGGGTATGTGTTTACCTTAAGCGGTGGCGCGATGAGTTGGAAAAGTTCAAGCGATGAAGCAGTTGCTAATTTGGTGTGAGATGATACATAGGCTGCAAAGTAAAGCTGAAAGGAAGGCTATTTGGATGAAGAAGTTCATTCCGAACTTGGTGTGGTTCCTAGCATTAAAGGACCGGTGCCTTTATACGTGACAACAACTTTGGAGTACATTGCATGAGCTAAGGAACCCAGGTCTCATCGGAAATCTAAACACGTGTTGTTGGCGATTTCATTTGATCGGAGAGATCATTGAAGAGGAGAGCGTCACCACGGAGGCGTGTGGACTCTCAAGACAATATTGCAGATCCATTTACTAAAGCGTTAACACAACAACGGTTTGATCGTCACTTAGAAGATGGGTATGAGATACCACGGCGATTGGCTTTAGTGCAAGTGGGAGATTGAAAGTATTATGCATCTGAAAGCCGATCATGTATGATGATAAAGCATATATTGTGTAATCAATCTTATTTATTTATTAATAAAAGAATTATTTATTAAAGGCATTTATTATCTACATGGTGTTGTTTTAATAATATGTGATAAACCCATAGTTTTAAGCAACGCTTTTAGAATATTGATGATGATCATTCTAATGAGATCTAAATTCTTAGAAAGCTTAAAACTAAAATAGTTCCCAATCATTGGATTACTAAATTGGGGATTAGTGAATCCGGATAGATTGATACATCGTTGCTTGCTCATTGGATGAGGATGATTGATCTCATGATCATTTGTGTGGACACTAAAAGCAAGTATGTAGGTGCTTATTAGAGAATAAGTTCCTTTGAGCGTGACTCATTAAGGAATACCTAATGGAGTTTTACTTTACTATCGATAGGAATTCTGTAGTGATAGTAATACAAATGATCCTTAGACTTGAGATCATCATAGTATCTTATATATAATGAATTACACTTTGACTTATTCCTTAAGACTCTTAGAGTATATCAAAGGGTATGCTTGGGTGTAATAAGTTATATATGAAGATAATGAATGATCGATAAAGAATCTACCACTTCTAGTAAAAGGAGAAATGTCTATGTGATTCGATAAATGACAACCTAGGAATCCTTGGCGAGGTGGAATGAAATTAGAAAGTAGTTTCTAATTTGCATTCATTAGGAGTTATTCATTTAGGAATCGAAATACATATAATTAAATAAAATAAGACTTGATGGTAATTCCATGTCTTATATTTAATTGGGACATTGTATGGTGGAAGGATTGAATTGTCATGCAGTAACTATTTACTCAAATGTTCTTTTATGATTAATGTTGAAATCTATATTATCGGAAAGTCGTTGATCGCTAGGGAGGCTTATCCTATTGTAGAATAAATATTATTTATTTAAATAAATTATTTGTTTAATTTATTTATTTAAATGAGATTAGAATTATTCTAATTGATTTATTCACAATAGGTTTAATATGGAGAACCTAAAGGGTCACACCATAAAAGGAAGAATAATTATTTAAGAAGTTAATGGCATAATTATAATAATATGTTAAGTATATTTAATTTAATCTATGGTGATAGAATAAATTAAATAGCTTAATATTTATTATTTAATATTTTAGAAATATTAAATATAAATTAATAAGAGAGTCTTATTAATATTATTACAATTATTATTATTTTAATTTCTAAAAGGTTTAGGAATTAATTTAATATAAGTACTCTCATTTATTCCTAATTGGATTAGGAAAGAAAATTAGTTAAAGGAGTTTAATTAATTACCCTAATAGGATTAGGGGCCCATTTAATTAAAAGAGTTTAATTAAATAAATAATACCTTATTTTAATTAAAATAGGGTTACATGATATCTTTATAAGAGAGAGTCTTATATCGGATATCTAATATCGTAATTCTAGAGTTGGAAATCGCCCTTTTTCTTATATAGAGATAGGAAAAACTAGGTTTTTGAGCAACATCCCTTCTTCTTGATAATTATTCTTCTTTGGTGGATCACCTATAGAGGCCATACATTTGGGTGGCTTACATTGATCAAAGGAAGGAATCTACCAGGAGATTTGAGGAGATCGTGAGGAGAAGGAGAGTGAACTTCGCACTGAGGAAGCTCGTTTCTACAAGGGTATGATTTCATAATTTCTTATTCTTCGTTTAATTAATAATATGCATAAAGGATGATCCGGGTAATTGGTTTGTGAAAAATTTTAAAATCTGATTTTATTTCGCTTCCACTAAATTTTGCAATTTGATTGCTACTTTGATTTTCACAAATCCTAACAGGAAGTTATATTTTTTTTTTCAAAATACACATCTTTTCAAAATACACATGCACCATTGCCATTGGATTTGCTTAATGTTATTTAAAGCCGTGTTCAACTTTTCAAAATGCACAAGCACCATTGCCATAAAGGCTTATATCAGGTGCCTTGAAAAACCGAACAGAGAATGTAAAACTTATATCGCGATTTTTGTTTTAATAAATTTTATACAATAAAATTATGCCCAATTAAATTGTTCAAAACACATATCAATATACATATCAAATTAAAATAATTAATAATTCGCATAAAGGTTTGGCTCTCGATACGATGTTAGGTTTGTAATATTCATGAAGTATGATCAAATTGCATAAAAGTCATTAAAGCGTGTAAAATCGAGTTTAAAAATTTACAAACCATATATATTAGGATCACCCTTTATGCACAATTATTAATTAAAGCGAAAAGATAAAGAATAAAATCATACCCTTGAAGATTCGAGCTTCCTCGAGTACAAGTTGTGAGACCCAGATTTTATCGATAAAGATTTAAATTTTGTCGAAATAATTTTTAATATTATGGTGTGAATTTGAGATAATATTATAGTTGTGGGTAGTATTTATAAATTTTGCAAAGTATGCAAGTGGTTATATTATATTAGATTGGTGGGGAATATTCGGTTTAGCGGGGAATATTAAATACAATGGCTCAATCATTGGTGGACCCTAACGAAATTATTGTCGGATTGAAAGCGACAAAAATATTTTATTGAAATAACGGCGGAAGTTTTCTGGTTGATCTTGTTGAACTACTCGGTAGTAAAAAAATGCGATGTCGTGTGGTGCATAGTAGTAGTAGCTGCGGTATTGATTATTGATGCTTATGTGAAGTCACTCGGTTTGATTCCATTATTGTCGATTAATAATATGAATTATTATAGCGATAATGACGTTTTGTTTTATTACAGTATTATTAACGTAATAAAAGCGAAACATCTTTTATATAAAAGCGAGAATACTTTATTAAAGTTATTACATAAATAGAATATATTATATTTTATTATGCATAGTGTTGCATAGTGTTTTGCATAGTGTTGCATAGTGTTTGCATAGTAAAATGTTTTTATATAAATAGAATATATGATATTTTATTTAAAAGATTTTGCTTTAAAATATGGATAGTCAGATTAAAAGTAAATCAATGGATAGTTCATGGATTAATTACTATGCATTCTATTTTCTATAAATAGAAGCTCATTCCTTCATTATTTTCTTACGAATTCTTTGAAACTACAGAGAGAAATTATAGAGAGAAGCTATAGAGAGAAAATCTATAGAGAGAAAGAAGAAGAGTATACGCTACTTCACTTTCCGATATTCGGTTCTTTCTAAGGTAAGGAATATTATTTTGTTGTACAAGTAAAGGGTGTTATTCTTTCTTATTCATGAAGAGAACTTACATTATTCCATTCATTATTATTACATTGGAATAACTTTGTAAAAAAGTGGTATACCTATACATAACTTTTTTATATCTGTGGCATACCTATACTTGGTGAAATCTTATATTATTCCATTCTTATTTATTACATTGGAATAACTTTGTATCTGTGAATCCCTATACTTGGTGATCTTCTTTTGTTATTCCATTCTTTATTATTACTATTTGAATATCACATTGTGTGTTTTACGTGTGTTTTAGGACTGGTTCCATTATTTATTATTCGCATTTATTATTACATTTGGAATATCACATGCGTGTATTTTACAGGACTGGTTCCATTATTTTTATTATTGACATTTATTATTACATTGGATCATCTTGTCGGTGTGAATTTCACGACTGGTTAGATTATTATTATTACATTGGAATAACTTTATCTCATCTGCAATCGCATGCGTGGTGATTTCTTTTGTTATTCCATTCTTTATTATACCCGGTTGGTTAAAACTTTGACTTCTATACTCCATGAAATTAGTAGAATATCCTTGATATTTGCGTTTCATCGATATCTTTTCATGGAAATATTCTTACGATCATTCTTGAATTTTACTCTACAAAAGCAGTATCTTGTTGACAATTTGGGCGTTAATAATTCCTAGATAAATTAATTCTTGAACTTGTTTTATTGAATTCTTATATCATTGTCATCATCCTCATGTTTATATTATGTTGAAAGTTATCTTTGGCTTACGTGCATAGATGAACTTAGTATGATTATGACCGAGGTTCATTCGGTATAATCATGGCTTGATATAAATGATGTGACAAAAGTCCTCGATTGGCTTTTGTAATGCGGTGATGGATAGTTTTTGGTATGATTATGACCGGGGGTGATTCGGTATAGTCATGACCATTGATAATTTGATGAAAATCCTTGGCCGTAGTATGCGGGGATGATTAGATATTGTGGTTTATTCATTAAGCTGAGTCTTAGTGATAAAAATTGATGAAAACCTTTTAAAACCTAAAAGATAGTAGACTTTATTTTTCTCTTGACTCTTTTAATGGATTGCATATTCATTGCTATGATTAAAAGCTGGTTGTCTATTATATTTTATCGGTTTAACTTTGTTGAAGGCTAATGATAATTATTTCGCATTATCTTAGTCATAATATTTCTTCTTGGGCTAGTTGAGCTCACCCTTTCTTTCCTTTATTCTCTTGAGGAAATGAGAACATATTTGGGACGAGTCGGGGAATGGAGTAATGGTCGAGAGGATAGCATTAGTAGTCCTCACTATTACGTGAAATAGTGTGATAATAGTTAATAATGAGGACTCCTTTTGAGTTTGTATAATATCTAGTAGACAATATTTGTATTCAAACTCACGATTTATGTCGTATAGTACACAGCGATTATGTTAGTAAGTTGTATTTGAATTTATGTACCATGTAAGTGGCGACCTAAGATGGGTGGCGTATACCTAATTTTGGGGGCGTCACGGTTGGTATCGAGCTTAGGGATATGATCCTGGTGAGATGTGAGATAAGAACTAGGAGGGAGAGCAGGGAATTCCTTCGCTAGTATGACCTACCTAAATTTATTTGGTATTTAATTGGTCGAATTAGAGTATAGGGATAATATGTGATATGTTAATTAACCCTTGTTTTGTGGCGGTGTTTGAGAATGGCATTTGAAAATGTTGAGATAAGCAATGAAGCACATGAGAGTGTTGATTGACTCAAACAAAAGGTAACGACCAACAACACGATAATAATCATCTTTGGTGGCAGCATCTATCGAACAATGATAATAATCATCGGGAAATTATCATGCTAAGAATGGTAACCACCGGTGGTAATCATGGCAAAGATAATAGAAGTGGAAATTGCAAGAAGAAGGTCATTTAGCTCAATTTTGTTGTGCACCAAAGTCAAGTCTAATTTGGGACGATGGCACCAAAGGTGGATATGGACAAAACAAAGTCGTTGGTTTTAGGAAGTGCATTTTTCATGACTTCTCAGCGAGTAAGCCGAACGAAGTTAGCGCGGGTTAGTTAATTATAAATTGCGAAGTCTATACCTTATAAGATCTGGGTTCTACCCATTATTTTATCTCTCTTACTTGCGTTCAGCGTTTAAATTTGACTCAGGAGAAGTTAGACTTTGACTTATTGGTTGAAACCGTTAGTAGGAGCCGCCGTTCGCTACTATTTTTAAATCTTGTTTGATTCAAATAAACACTTTCCGTTACTGTCGATCTTATCTTTTTGAAAATACTTGCCTTTGATGTGATTTTAGGAATCAATTGGTTAACTACTCATCATGCTTTTTCGTAAGGTTGTTAGCTTTTATATTCATAACCAACTTTGTTGTTATGCGAATTCAAGTAACGAAAACTACTAAAGTCAATTATTGTCATATCAAGCCATAAGTAAAAGAGCCCGAACCTTTCGTTGTTGACTTCCTTGTGTGGAATGCCAAAAGCCGGACTTTACGTGGCGACATCGTGAATGAAGATGGCAAGTTTATAAGTATCATTGTGAGGTCTTTATCTAGGTTAAGGGATAGAAGTCACAGTTGGTATCAATGTGACGTACTATCAAGTCTTGGATGAAGTCACGATTTTGAATGATATTTCTATTATTTAATAAATTTCTTGGTGTATTCTTGAAGACTTCTTAGCCTACTTAGGCGTGAAATCGAATTTTGTATTGACCCGATCTACAAAACCCATTTCTTAAACCCTCAAATATTTCTTCAACTAAAAGGATGCATTTACGAGGATTATGATGAAAGTAATAATAAAAGCATTGGACTAATGAAAATCATGGGTATATGAAGTATTAGTAAGTGTTATGATGAGTTATGTTGGTTATTATGTGAAAACATGAAAGTTTCTTAGAAATCACAAAGAGTTGAAAATCAGATTTTGGTGAAAAGCGTAACATGAAATTCAATTGACCATATCTCCTATTATATTTTGAATTTTTGAATGTGGTCAAGTCCTAGAGTTAGATCTATGAGTTACCTAACTAATCCAAGTGGAATTACTGGAAAAGGTGTTGTAGATTTTTGTGTGGACTGATTTTTGCAAAGGAGGTGCAAAGCTGCAAAAAAAAAAAAAAGCTGCTGCCATGATTTTAGAGAGGGCTGTTTCGGCCACTTAAATTATGAGAAAAATTCTGGCCTTTTGGGACATGAAAGTATATGGTATAAAGTACCTCCTGTCCAAAAATGAGCTCATTCGACTTAAAATGAGCAAGTTATGACTATTTCAATATTTAGGTTTTTAAATGAAAAATGCTATAACAGGAGTTCTATAACTCAGATGACCATGAAATTTAAACTGAAGCTCACATTAACATGTGTAAGGTCCTGCCAAGATTTGGGAATTTTGGAGTTAAACTTGAGGTAGCTAATTTCTTAAGGAATTAATTAGAAATTGATTTTTGAAAAATAGTAAATGAATTTTAAAAATTCGAGAAAATATATTTTCATTATGGGAACTATATTATGCTAAATCTCAGAAAAGAAATATTTTTGGGACTGATTTGGTATTTTTCATGAAAATAGTTTAATTCTGAACATATGAGTTAAATATGTTATGTGAAGTAACAAAGTTGAAAATAGGATTTTATGGCTAGAGAATCCTATATAGAGTATATGCATATTTTTTTTTTGATGAGGATTTGATAATTGGTGATGATATCTTATGAGTATGGCATTTTGAATGATTAAATGCATTATATGGTAAAGCGTAAACAATTGAGATAAATTGTTTATAAATTTGAGAAGTGATTAAAATATTGTTATAATATTAATGATATTAGATTATGAGATTATTAAGTGATTGATAACATGGGGATATTCTTGAATTCTGGATAAATTATATTATAAATGTTTAATATTTATCCTTTATCTCATTTGATTGATTCTTTATATCATTATCCTCATCATTTATATTATGTTGAAAGTAAATACGTGGCTGTAGTGCATAGATGGACTTGGTATGATTATGACGAGGATTGTTAGGGTATAATCATAGTAAGTAATTGAAAACACGATTATCTTTTGGTACGTAGTGCATGGATAATTTGTGGTCGTGATACTAATGAATACACGATTATCTTTTTTTAGTGCATGGAGTGCATTGGATAACTAATGAATACACGATTATCTTTGGTAGTAGTGCATGGATAAATGATACTAATGAATACACGATTATCTTTGGTAGTAGTGCATGGATAATTTGTGGTCGTGATACTAATGAATACACGATTATCTTTGGTAGTAGTGCATGGATAATTTGTGGTCGTGATACTAATGAATATACGATTATCTTTGGTAGTAGTGCATGGATAATTTTGGTGTGATCTTAATGAATACCACGTGATCATGGATAATGAATCTTAATGAATACGATTATCTTTGGTAGTAGTGCATGGATAATTTGTGGTCGTGATACTAATGAATAATACGATTATCTTTGTACGTAGTGCATGGATAATTTGTGGTCGTGATCTTAATGAATACCACGATTATCTTTGGCCGTAGTGCATGGATGGAAATGGTGGTCGTGATCTTAAAGAATATCCTTGGCACGTAGTGCGGGGATGATTCGATGATATGGATTAATTATTGGTGAGTCTCGATAATGAAATATTAATTCATGGATGTGGTAAAAAGTCATCTTTGGTAGTAGTGCATTGATGGACTTGGTATGATTATGACCACGGATTATTCGGTATAATCATGGTAGTAATTGAAAACACGAATATCCTTGGCGATGGTGCATGGATAATTTGTGGTTGTGATACTATTAAGGCTGCGTCTCGGCATTATTGTTTTTCTGATTTGTATATCTTTTGCTTTGTAGTGCAAAGATGAATTATTAATGAATATCTTTGGTAGGATTGCAAAGATGAATTTAATGTTTTCAACGATAAAGGTATTCAAGGTATCCTCACCTCTTTATCATACCAGTCGTACCCTAATTTCGAGGGAGAAATTCCATAAGGAGGAGATTGTGAGACCTGATTTTATCGATAAAGATTTAAATTTTGTCGAAATAATTTTTAATATTATGGTGTGAATTTGAAATAATATTATAGTTGTGGGTAGTATTTATAAATTTTGCAAAGTATCAAGTGGTTATATTATATTCGATTGGTGGGGAATATTCGGTTTAGCGGGGAATATTAAATCTAATGGCTCAATCATTGGTGGACCTAAAAGCGAAATTATTGTCGGATTGAAAGCGACAAAAATATTTTATTGAAATAACGGCGGAAGTTTTCTGGTTGATCTTGTTGAACTACTTGGTAGTAAAAAAACGATGTCGTGTGGTTGCATAGTAGCTTTGCGGTATTGATTATTGATGCTTATGTGAGAAGTCACTCGGTTTGATTCCATTATTGTCGATTAATAATATGAATTATTATAGCGATAATGGCGTTTTGTTTTATTCAGTATTATTAGCGTAATAAAAGCGAAACATCTTTTATATAAAGCAGAATACTTTATTAAAGTTATTAAATAAATAGAATATATTATATTTTTAGTGTTGCGTAGTGTTTTGCATAGTGTTTTGCATAGTGTTGCATAGTGTTTGCATAGTAAAATGTTTTTATATAAATAGAATATATGATATTTTATTTAAAAGATTTTGCTTTAAATATGGAATAGTCAGATTAAAGTAAATCAATCTGGACCATTCATGGATTAATTACTATGCATTTATTTTCCTATAAATAGAAGCTCATTCCTTCATTATTTTCTTACGAATTCCTTTGAAACTCAGAGAGAAATTTAGAAAAAAGCTATAGAGAGAAAATCTATAGAGAGAAAGAAGAAGAGTATTCTATTACTTCACTTTTCCGATATCCGGTTCTTCTAAGGTAAGGGGTATTATTTGTTGTACAAGTAAAGGGTGTTATTCTTTCTTATTCATGAAGAGAACTTACATTATTCCATTTTATTATTATTACATTGGAATAACTTTGTAAAAAGTGGTATATACCTATACATAACTTTTATATATGCATGGCATACCCTATACTTGGTGAAATCCTTATATTATTCCATTCTTATTTATTACATTGGAATAACTTTTGTATCTGTGGAATCCCCTATACTTGGTGATCTTTTTTGTTATTCCATTCTTTATTATTACATTTGAATATCACATGCGTGTGTTTTTACAGGACTGGTTCCATTGTTTATTATTCGCATTTATTATTTTGTTGGAATATCACATGCGTATGTTTTACAGGACTGGTTCCATTGTTTATTATTGACATTTATTATTACATTGGATCATCACATCGATTGTGAATTTCACGACACTGGTTAGATTATTATTATTACATTGGAATAACACATATCATGCAATCTACGCATGCATGGTGATTTCTTTTGTTATTCCATTCTTTATTATACCCGGTTGGTTAAAACTTTGACTTCTATACTCCATGAAATTAGTAGAATATCCTTGATATTTGCGTTTCATCGATATCTTTTCATGGAAATATTCTTCCGATCATTCTTGAATTTTACTCTACAAAACAGTATCTTGTTGACAATTTGGACATTAATAATTCCTAGATAAATTAATTCTTGAACTTGTTTTATTGAATTCTTATATCATTGTCATCATCCTCATGTTTATATTATGTTGAAAGTTATCTTTGGCTTACGTGCATAGATGAACTTAGTATGATTATGACCAGGGTTCATTCGGTATAATCATGGCTTGATATAAATGATGTGACAAAAGTCCTCGGTGTTTTGTAATGCGATGATGGATAGTTTTGGTATGATTATGACCGGGGTGATTCGGTATAGTCATGACCATTGATAATTTGATGAAAATCCTTGGCCAAGTAGTGCGGGGATGATTAGATATTGTGGTTTATTCATTAAAGCTAAGTCTTAGTGATAAAAATTGATGAAAACCTTTTAAAACCTAAAAGATAGTAGACTTTATTTTCTACTTGACTCTTTTAATGGATTGCATATTCATTATGATTAAAGCTGGTTGTCTATTGTATTTTATCGGTTTAACTTTCTTTGTTGAAGGCTAATGATAATTTATTACGCATTATCTTAGTCATAATATTTCTTCTTGGGCTAGTTGAGCTCACCCTTTCTTTCCTTTTGTTCTTTATTCTCTTGAAGGAGTAATGAGATAGCATTAGTAGTCCTCACTATTTGAAATAGTGTGATAATAGTTGTAATGAGTCCTTTTGAGGTATAATATCTAGTAGACAATAGTAATGGTCGAGAGGATAGCAGATTATGTTAGTAAGTTGTATTTGAATTTTTATGTACCATATAGTGGCGACCAAGAGATGGGTGGCGTATAAATTTTAGGCGTGTTCACCCTGATCCTTTTAAGCGTTCAACTTGAATCCAAGTTTGGTTCCTTCCTTTGATCAACGTTAGCCACCCAAGTATTTGCCTAGGTGATCCACAAGAAATAATAAAGATTCAAGAAAATGGGTGGTTGGCTAAACCCTAGTTTTCTATCTCTATAGAAAAGGCGTACCCTCGACTATTGGAATTGTGTAGTCTTGATATCGATATAAGACTCCTCTTATAAAGATATCAAGTAACCCTATTAAAATAAGGTATTTTAATTAAACTCTTTTAATTACCAATTAAATATAAGACATGGAATTACTTGTCAAGTCTTATTTTATTTAATTATATGTATTTCTATCCTTAAATGCACAACTCCAAATAATGCAAATTAGAAACTCCTTTCTAATTTCATTACGCATTGCCAAGGTCTCTTTGGGTTGTCACTTATCGAATCACATAGGACATTTTCTTCTTTTAATAGAAGTGGTAGATTCTTTATTGATCATACATTATCTCCATGTACAACTTATTATACCCAAGCATACCCTTTGATATACCCTAAGGGTCTTAAGGAATAAGTCAAAGTATAACTCATCATACACAAGATACTATGATGATCTCAAGTCCAAGGATCACTTGTCTACTATCACTCTCTGAGAATTCCTATTGACGAGCAAGTAAAACTCCATTAGGTATTCCTTAGCGAGCCACGTTCGATTGAACTTATTATCTAATAAGCACCTACATACTTGCTTTAGTGTCTCCACACAAATGATCATGAGATCAATCATCCTCATCCAATGAGCAAGCAACGTATGTACCAATCTATCCGGATTCACTAATCTCCAATTTAGTAATCCAATGATTGGGAACTATTTTAGTTTTAAGCTTTCTAAGAATTTAGATCTCATTAGAATGATCATCATCATTATTCTAAAAGCATTGCTTAAAACTATGGGTTTATCACATATTATAAAACAACATCATGTAGATAATTAAAAGCCTTTAATAAATTAATACTTTTTATTAATAAATGAATAAGATTGTTACAAAGTATATGCTTTATCATCAAACATGATTGGCTTGTGTGCATACTACTTTCAGTAAAGACTTGGGACTTTATTTTGAATAAGTATGTAATAGTTATTATTATTATTATTATTATTATTATTGGAGTTACTTAGATAGATGATGATGTATGTTATATCGTGAGCAACATGTCCTGTAATTGATGTTACACAGATTTGGGGGCGTCACAGGTTGGTATCAAAGCCATAGGTTATAAACCTTAGGTGGGGAACCTTTGACTATAACCTTAGGGAAGTTAGTGGAGAAAATAAAGAGACGAACTCATGTAGAGTTCTAGGGGTTGTGTCAAATCTATTTTTCTTAAAAACAAAAACAACTATTTTAAAATACTAACCGAGTGATTGTTTTTTCTTGTTTGAAGGATGTCAGGAGAAGAGGAGGTTAGAGATATCCACGTTGTGAGTGAGCAGTTGGTGACATTTATGCACGAGCTTATAGCCGAGGCGATGGTGACTCGAGACCCTGAGGAGTATCTGAAGAGGAAGAGGAGCCCGAGGAGGACTCGGAAGAAGCACCTAAGGATACTTTATTGGATTAGTTGATGGATAGGTTTACGGAGTTGGACGACAAGGTCCATGAGTTGAAGGAGAGTACATGTCGGGGAGCGACAAGCTGCGGCATTGCTTGAGGCATTGGTGCACCACACGATAATTAGAGCAGGGGATCTGGGCCGACAAGTCATGGGCATCGGACCGAGGAAGGCGGATAGGGTGGAGGATGAGAAAGAAGCTATTAGGACCCACTGGGGGCATACCATTAATGGGTTAGAGTTGAGGATTGAGTCTTCAAACCGACAAATGATTATTACCACATTTTGGGAGGAGAGAGGAGAGAGACCGTGTTAATTTGAAAAGCTAACTAGCGAGTTAGAAGGAGAGGTGAGAGATAAGAAGGTTAAGATAGACAAGATGAAGTACGCATTTAAGTCAGCACATGGAAGGTTTCAACATAGGGTGAATCATTTTCCAAGTAAGGAGCACTTAGAATGCAGGCGTGTTATAAGTCAAGTTTCGTCTTGGAGATAATGAGATGAGGAGCATGAGGATGCCATTAGGCGGGGCTTTTAGTTTATTATGATAAACTTTTACTACTGGCGTATAGAACGCTTATCTTTGAATAATAACCTTGGTTTCAGTTTTTACCAAGTATGTTGGTTTAAAGTGATGTAAATGGCTTAATGTTATAAGACGATGAAATACCTTGGGTGTTATGTTTATAAATAAATATGTTTTTATTTAAGTATGTGATGTGATGATTAAGTCTCTTCTTATGATTGATATATTATGTAGAGTAAGTGATAAGATAATAACATTAAGTTCATTTTAAGCAGATAGATGGCTAGAGGAAGGCGTCGTCAAACACACGAGGGTCGAAGCAGTAATCTTTGGGGATCCACCGAATTCTATGCATCGGTTTAGAGACATGTTAGTGGGGCACTTCGAGAATCGAACCTCGAATGCCAATAACCCTCGAGTGGCCGGTGGCACACTTCAAGGACTTCAAGAGCGCTGGACCCCCGAGTTCAAAGGAACCATTGAACCCATCAAGCTCAAACTTGGGTCGAGGAAATTGAAAAGGCGTTTCGCTATCGCTCGAAAGTAGGTGATGATCGAGAAAACAATCTTCGCCACTTACATCTTTGAAGGTGAAGCTAACACGGTGGAAGGCAAACCGGACCGAAATTTGGAGAAGGCGTGATACCTTAGGAAGGGTTTAAGAAAATCTTTTCGAGAACTATTTTAGGTTAGTATCTGAGAGTCACATGGAGATGCGATTCCTGGAGCTGAAGCAAGATGACATGACGGTACCTCAATATGCCGCAAAATTCAACGAGCTGGCGAGGTTTGCCCCTCACCAGGTCAACACTGAGGAGAGAAAAACGAGGAGGTTTGAGCAGGGTCTCAAACCATGGCTATATAGCAGACTCTTGGTGTTACAGACGAAAAGCTTCGCGACTCTCCCGGAGAAAGCTATAATCGCTGAGGGCGGAAGTGAGGCCTTGATGAAATTTAATAAGTAAAAAAAAGAAGAAGAATGAAGGAGGAATCGTGGGAAGGTAGCGACCCACGGTGAGTGGTGCAAACAAGAGGAAGTGGAACAATAACAACGATGGCAAACAACAATTTCAAATTGGGAAACTCGGGGAAAACCAGGGAAGCAAAGAAGAAACAGAGGCATGCAAGGAGTGTGGGAGGAATCACTCGGGGCATGTCTAAAAGGAAAGAATGTCTATTTCAAGCTGCAAGGCGGAGGGCACATCTCTCCCAATTGCTCTGTGCAAAGAGAAATGGATGCTTCAATTTGTGGAGCATTGGATCATCAGGCAAGGAATTGCCCAAAGAAGAACACAACAAGAAGAAATGGAGGAAGGGGACCAAGCGATGGGAATCTCACGATTAATAGACCACCAACTCAGAATCGACCAACAACAAGGACTTTCAACATGAGCGGTTCGGGACGTGGTCGCATCCGGGGCGATGGTTTCGAGGTATCATTAGATCAATGATATATCTGCTTACATATTATTTGATTCGGGCGCTACTTGTTCCTTCGTATCGCATGAATTCTCCCAACGATTAAATTTACCCCAGGAAGAATTAAAATATCTTATGAACATAGAAGTTGCTAACAAGGAAATGATTCCCGTTAGCCATGTCTATAGAAATTGTGTTGTAGACATCAGGGGATATAAGTTACCCGTGGATTTAATTCCAATTTAATTAGGAGAATTTGATGTAATTCTAGGAATGGATTGGTTATTTAACCATGGAGCAATGATAGATTGCCAAAATAAGTGTATAAACCTTAGGAGTCCAGATCAGTCTAAGGTAACATTCTATCAAAGTAGGTCACCGAAACACTCAATTTGTCTAACGATGATGCAAGCGAGGAAGTTACTAAGAAGGGATGTGTAGGATATTTGGCCCATATCGTAGATACGCAGAAAGTAGAGATAGAGATGGGAAAGATACCAGTAGTAAACGAATTTTTAGATGTATTTTTGGAGGAATTTCCAGGACTTTCGCTGGATCGGGAGGTCAAATTCGTTATAGATTTAGTACCAAGGACGACACTGATTTCGAAAACCCCTTATAGAATGGCACCGGAAGAAATGAAGGAGCTGATGGTACAGTTGCAGGAGTTATTGGATAGGAAGTATATTCAACCGAGTGTGTCTCCTTGGGGAGCACCAGTTTTATTTGTGAAAAAGAAGGATGGATCGATGAGACTATGTATCGACTATCGAGAGTTGAACAAGGTGACGATTAAGAACAAGTATCCGTTACCTAGGATAGATGATTTGTTCGATTAACTGAAGGGAGCAAAATATTTTTCCAAGATCGACTTGAGGACAAGATATTACCAGTTAAAGGTAAGGAAGGAGAATGTACCTAAGACAGCGTTTAGGACACGTTACGGTCACTACTAGTTCCTGGTGATGTCATTCGGGTTAACAAATGCGCCAGCAGCATTTATGGACATGATGAATCGGGTATTCAAGCAATACTTAGATAAATTCGTAGTTGTGTTCATAGATGATATCCTGACCTATTCTAAGACTCAGGAAGATCATGCTGAATATTTAAGGTTAGTGTTGGAGGCGTTGAGGAAGGATAAGTTATACGCAAAATTCTCGAAGTGTGAATTTTGGTTGGAGAAAGTTCAATTCTAGGTCACGTGATCGATAAGGACAGAATTTCTGTGGATCCAGTAAAGGTGGAAGCGGTTCAGAATTGGGAACAACCAAAGTCACCGACTGAAGTAAGAAGTTTCTTAGGACTGACAGGCTATTACAGACGATTTATTCAAGATTTTTCAAAGATAGCGGGAACGTTGACGAATTTAACGAAGAAGTAGGTAAAGTTTGTCTGGACGGAGAAGTGTGAAGAGAGTTTTAAGGAACTCAAAAAAAGACTGAGTGAAGCACCATTGTTGTCTTTACCTGACGATACAGGTGACTTCGTGATTTTCAGTGATGCGTCACATAAAGGACTTGGCTGTGTGCTTATGCAACATGGTAAAGTTATTGCGTATGCATCACGTCAACTGAAGGATTACGAGAAGGGATATCCTACCCATGACCTGGAATTGGCGGCGGTAGTATTTGCCTTAAAGATATGGAGGCACTATTTATATGGTGTAAGGTGTGAAATATACACGGACCACAAAAGTCTGAAATATATCTTCACGTAAAAGGAGTTGAATATGAGACAAAGAAGATGGTTTGAACTTATAAAGGATTACGATTGCGATATCTTGTATCATCCGGGGAAAGCTAACGTGGTAGCAGATGCGCTAAGCAGAAATGGTAGTGGTAGGTTGGCAATGCTAACAGCTCAAGAGGAGTTAATTAAGGAGATGACTAGATTGGAACTCGAGATAAAAAGTCGAAGAGAGCCAGAGGGGAAATTGTTCGCAATGGAGGCTCATCCGACTCTATTGGACAAAATCAAGGAAGTACAAGGCGTGATGAGGAATGTGTGAAGGTGAGGACAAGAATTTCGGATGGAGAAGAGCTTAAATTCGGTATGGGGGTGATGGACTATTAAGATTTGAGAAGAATTTGGGTGGGTGCCGGTTATGAATTAAAGGAAGAAATCTTGCAGAAGCTCATAGCTCAAGTTACTCAATTCACCCGGGAAGCACAAAGATGTATCGGGATCTCCATGACATTATTGGTGGCCCAATATGAAAAGAGAAGTCGTAGAGTGCGTTAGTTAAGAAGTGTTTAACATGCCAGCGAGTTAAGGTGGAACATCAGAAATCGAGCGGGCTACTTCAACCTTTAGAAATTCCAGAATGGAAGTAGGAGCATATCATGATGGACTTCGTGGTAGGACTTCCAACTACGCGAGAAAGTGCGATGCGATTTGGGTAATCGTTGATCGATTGACCAAGTCGGCGCATTTTTTGTCAATCAAGATCAGATATACCTTGGATCAGTTGGTAAAACTTTACATTAAAGAGATTGTTTCGAGCGCACGGGTACTGTATCAATTGTGTCGGATCGCGATCCATGGTTCACAAACAAATTTACGGAGAAGTTTTCAAGAACGATAGAGAGCCTTGGCCCGAGGTTGAGCACGGCGTATCATCCTCAAACAGATGGGCGAGTGAGAGAACTATTTAAGCGTTAGAGGACATCTTTGAGAGCATGCGTTATGGATTTCAAAAGGAGTGGGATGACCACCTACCATTGGTAGAATTTGCATACAATAACAGTTATCACGCGAGCATCGGTATGCCACCTTATGAAGCTTTATATGGAAGGAAATGCAGAACGCCATTGTGCTGGGATGAAGTGGGAGAACGACAATTGCTAGGGCCAGAATTGGTGCAACAAATTGCAGATGTGATCAAAATAATACGAGCAAGGCTAGTGACGGCTCAGGATTGACAAAAGAAATATGCAGATCAACATCGGCAATAACGAGATTTCGACGTTGGCACTTATGTGTTTTTGAAAGTGTCGCCTTGGAAAGGGAAAATGAGATTTGGGAAGAAGGAAAAACTTAATCCCAGATTCATAAGACCATTCAAAGTGTTGAGGCGAGTGGGTGAGGTAGCTTATGAAATAGCCTTATACACAACGTGTTCCATGTTTCTGTCCTATGACCCTATAAACAGGATTACAAGTATGTCATAGAGTATGAACCTTTTCAGTTTGAAAAGGACTTAACCTATGAAGAGGTCCCATTGCAGATAATCGATAGAAAAGAACAAGTGTTAAGAAATAAGATAATACCTTCTGTTAAGGTATTGTGGAGGAACCACAACGCCGATAAGGCTACGTGGGAACTCGAGGAGAAAATGATGAAAAATTACCCTAATCTTTTTGATTGATGTGTAATGATTCTGGGGACGGAATTCTTTTAAGGGAGGGTGAATGTAATATCCGAGATTTTTTTTTTATGTAATTTAAGAATTATTAATGAATGAATTTATATGAAACTTTTGGGTGATTTCATTTATTAGATGTATGTGTGTGGTGCATATATGTGTTATTTCAAGATATGTGATGAGATGTATTTAAATGGTTGGTTTAGTTTTATTTAACTATTTAAATAAAATTAAGTAGGGAATTATTCTATTTTATGAACTTAATGTAGGTACCACATTAAGTATGTCTTTCATGAACTTAATATAATGCGACATCTGCTCAAGTGCTTCGGCAAATGGAATATTGATGTGTGATTGTTTGAATATATCCATAAACCTTAAAATTTGGTTCTTTAACTTTTTACTTTCTCGCCTTTGAGTAAAGGGTACAGGTGGTGTAACTTTAATTAGTTTATCTTCCTTTGCTTTTTCCACCACTTTCTCTGTAGATTTCTTGTCTAATTCATTCCCTTCATCCTCGCATTCATCTCCTGTACTGGCTTTCCCATCCAAGTTAGAAACTAACTCCTTACCGCTCTAAGCGTAATAGCATTACACTGCTCATAATTTCCCTTTGGATTCTTTTCTGTATCGCTTGACAACGTTCCTTGAGGCATGTTGTTTAAAGCAAAAGCTATTTGTCCCATCTGATTTCTAAATTCTTGATGGCTATTTCTTACGATTTTATGGTGGTTGCTTGTTTTTTCATGGCTGGCTCGTTGCTTGTTATATACTTGATAACAACTCCTCTAAATCTGATTTCCTCTCTTGATGTTGAGCTGGTTTTTGTTGTTGATTCTGAAATCCTGGGGGATAAGATTGTCGTGGAGCTTGTTGATGATGATTATTACTCCACAAAAAATTAGGATGATTCCAATTCCCCGGATTATATGTATTCTGGTACGTATTCTGTGGTATTCTGTTGTAGCTACCCACAAATTGTACTGATGCTGGGTTGATTGTACATTTATCTATAGGATGTTCACCCACGCACAATTCATAAATAACTGCAACTTTTTGTGTCTGTACCCCTGACAAAGCATCGAACTTCTTAGAGAGGCAAGAAATCACTGCTTGCTATCGTCACTCCATCTACCTCTAACACTCCAGCTGCCTTAGGTTGTGTCATTCTTGCCGTGGGCCACTAGTAATTTTTAGCTACCATTGTCACTATCAATTCATACGCCTCCTCATAATTCTTTGCCATAAAAGCTACACCCGAAGCTGCATCAATACTGGTCCTGAGATTCCCATGTAATCCATTGTAAAATGTGTTCATCTGCAACCACTTAGGCAATCTGTGATGTGGGAATTTTCTGAGCAACTCTTTGTATCTCTCCCATGCCTCGTACAATGATTCCCCATGTTGTTGTTCAAACATAGTAATCTCGTTTCTCATCTTTGTAGTATTCGTTGGCGGGAAAATTTTAGCTAGGAACTTTTGAGCCAGGTCATCCCAAGTAGTTATTGAACTCGATGGTAGAGAGTGTAACCAACTATTCGCCTTGTCCCGCAGTGTGAATGGGAACAAGTGAAGTCTAACTGCGTCATCCGACACCCCATTGTATTTGAAAGTGTCACATATCTCTAAAAACCTGATCAAATGTTCATTCAGATCATCATTTGCAAGTCCCCCAAACTAAACTGGATTTTGAATCATCTGAATAGTCCCAGGCTTGATCTCAAATGTGTTCGCAGCTATAGCAGGCCTGGTGTAATATCCGAGATTTTTTTTTGTAATTTAAGAATTATTAATGAACGAATTTATATGAAACTTTTGGGTGATTTCATTTATTAGATGTATGTGTGTGGTACATATATGTGTTATTTCAAGATATGTGATGAGATGTATTTAAATGGTTGGTTTAGTTTTATTTAACTATTTAAATAAAATTAAGTAGAGAATTATTCTATTTTATTACGTGGGATGATATTAAATTATGAGCAGGAGTTCGGAGCGGAATTTAGAGACGCGGACTGCGTATTCGAGTCCGAAATGTCCAAATTAGTCAGGATAGACTGTAATCACGAAAAAGTGTCACAGTTGACTTTTTAGTCAAAGTCAACCAGTTGATTTTTTCGAGGAAAAAGTCAACTACGAATTTCAGAGATGAATTTGACTAAACGGATAGTCCCATGACGTCCGGAACGTCGACTTTAGTAGGAATCAATATATGGTTCGCAAAGTTTGGTTCTAAAGGGTAAAATAGTCAAATAGCTTATTAATTGATTAATTGATTAAAATAATATATGTATTTTTTTTATAATAGAAATCAGCTGAACTAATGGACCCATGAGACTATTAAATTGGGACAAGGGAGGGAGTATACGTATATTACATAATAGCTAAGGTGGAAGTAATTTATTTTATTCCTTAAAATCAAAATTCTTTTTATTTTTCTAACTCCCACATTCATTTTCTCTAACTCCCACATTCTTCCTATTAATTAACTATATTATTGTAGTATTAAGTATTGTGAGTAACTAATCATTAGAGTTGGGGGTTATGGGAGTTGGGGGTTATGGGAATTAAAAGACTCTAACAAAGCTATACATATATACAAACACACTTTTCTTTTAAGAAAATTCCACTAAGTGAGTAAACATGGAGAGAAATTGAGAGCCTAAGAGAGTTAGAACTAATTTTGGAGGATTCTTTGAGGATTTGACAAGCAAGGAGAAGGAGCATCATATTAAACCAAGAAGAAATTCATCAAAAGGTAATTCATGAACCCATTTTATTTTTATAACAAAATGAGAAGAAAATGAATATAAAATTGGTAAATGATTTGTTGTGGCTTTGTGTTGCCATATTTATTGTTGTTTGATGATTATAGATCATTAACAACAAAAGATATGGGGTTAATCATGCATCAAATTCATAGAAAATCAAAGAATTAAGCAATGCATGCTCTACCTTTGATAAAATGTCTCTAAGGTGCTAAATTAATCAAAAAGTTGGAAGTTTGTTGAAGTTTGATGTTGTGAAATGTGAAAACATGTGAGAGTAGATGATCTGGACATTAGGAATAATTTAATTGCATGTTAGAAGCAATATCCCGATTTTTGTCAAATTGGGTTTAACTAGTAATCTGTGATTTTGGGGTTTTTGAGACCTCGGGATCATGGTGTATATGATTTCGATTAACGTATGTAATAATTTTATAAAATAGTATGTAACATGAGGTACAATCATCCAAATTTCATAGGAAAGGGAGTTAAATTGAGCAAGTTATGAAAATCGTAAGCATGCATGTTGGTAATAAAATCTGCGAGAATTTTGGAAATTCGAATTTTTTCTAAGTATAAAACTAGTGCTTGCACGCTTTTATATCTTGATTGGTTTGTGGTCTTAGCATGCTAGTTTTATGAATGTTATATTTTTGTAAAATACCTTGATGTATGAAGATTATTGTGTCCAAGTATCATGGTCATATCATCTTTAGATTAGTGGGAATAAAATCGTAGAGTCAGTGAAAATCGTAGAGTCAATGAAAATCATAGAGTTAACTCTGAAAATCGTAGAGTCAGTGAAAATCGTAGAGTAAACTCTGAAAATCGTAGAGTCAATGAAAATCGTAGAGAGTCAGTGAAAATCGTAGAGTAAACTCTGAAAATCGTAGAGTCAATGAAAATCGTAGAGTAAACTCTGAAAATCGTAGAGTCAATGAAAATCGTATAGTAAACTCTGAAAATCGTAAAGTCAGTGAAAATCGTAGAGTAAACTCTGAAAATCGTAGAGTCAGTGAAAATCGTAGAGTGAACTCTGAAAATCGTAGAGTGAAAATCGTAGAGTGAACTCTGAAAATTATAGAGTAAAGTTTATATTACAACTACTATGCGTTGCTAATAGTTGATGTGCATGATTATACAATTGTGTAGGGCACCGTGAAGTCAAGATGCTTTAAGCTGTTAATCTATTATTGGTAAACAACGATCAAGGCAAGTTTCTTACCCTATTTTTTATTATGAATTTATTCAACTCTTATTCAGTTGATTGCAGCGAGGGTAAGTTTGGGCTTGTGATTAATTAATCATTCGTGCAAGCTCCTTTATTGTAAAGTTCTATAACTTCAATTGTGATGCGAAATGTTATTGATGATTATTCAGTTCCTATTGCAACTGCTATACTTTAAAGTTCGTATTCCCTTAATGAACTATATTCAAGCATGCTTTCTAGCTTTCGTCCCAACTAGATGTTATTGATGCAAACATAGTATATTGTTTAAACAATTCAAATCCTTTGAAGCTATTTGATGTTTACCAATCCAAATTGCTTTGGTGAGGTCCCGTATGAATACTAAGATGAACAACCCGAATAACGGTGTAACTGATGACGGGCATATAGTCCCATTTACGCTTATGCGTTTAAACTTTATACTTGTGCACAATGTAGGGTACGATAGGCTGATCACCTGGAGTACTTGCAGAGACCGTTTACAATCTATTTGATTGTTAAACCGTCTTATGGTTTTTGATGAAACAAAGTAATGTTCAGGGTATCTAACACCCCTTAGTATGTTATTGAGAATTGCAGAACTCTTATCTTGATATTCCAGTTTATCTCTTGATATTTATTTTAACTATTGAGAAATATTCATACTAATGCTTCTACTTCTTATGTATATTCTCAAACTACTTTATATACTTGATGGGCAATTTGTGCTCATTCTTGCTTAAACTTTTCAGTTAAGGCTGATAACGCTGAGGGCTCGGACAAGGACAAAGGAAAGTCTAAGATGAAATGATGAGAGTTATTTATGTAATAATTATATTTCCGCATATGATGTGATGTAGCGATAAACGCTAAGTTTAAGTTTCAGTTTATTAAAGGTTGTAAAGACTTGGGACTTTATTTTGAATAAGTATGTAATAGTTATTATTATTATTATTATTATTATTATTGGAGTTACTTAGATAGATGATGATGTATGTTATATCGTGAGCACCATGTCCTGTAATCGATGTTACACGGATTTGGGGGCGTCACACCTGGTAATACTTGACTGCAGCTCAGTCACTTTGGGTGTAGTAAAGTCCCTCAACGCTTTCTTGTCTTCGGCAACCATTGCTTCTTCTTTTTCAGAGCTTTCGAAGTCTTCCCTTATTTCCTTAATCCACTTACTTAGCCTTTGAAATTGTCTCTCAATGTCGTCCTCAAAAGGAAGCAAGTCTAGATTTTTGGATCGAGTTTGAATAAACCAACTTCAAAAACCTGAAATAAGATGAACAAAAAAAAATAAAAATGTTTAAGTAAAATTGGACTAATTAAACTGATATTGCAAAATATTAAAATCTATACTAAAAATTCTTCGGCAACGGCACCAAAAACATGTTGGGTATTTTTTCTAACTACGCACAACACGCAAGTATATGTGGTCAACAAGTAATATAATAATAAGTAGAGTATCGTTCCCACAGAGAAATTAGTATGAATTTCAACCTCACAATTACCAGTTTCCTATTAATCCTAATTTTATTAAACTAGCCAAAATAATGATTCAAGTTATTAAAAACTAAAATTATTAAAAATACTAAGATCACAAAACAATCACAAATCTTAAAAACTGAATTTCTAAACAAATATTGGAGAATTAGGCTTACAACTTCACCCAAGCTTCACTCTGATTATTAACCTTTATTCCAGTTTAATTCACAATACCAGTTTATTAATCAAGAACACGAAAGTAGAATTAGCCACCTCTCCATGCACTAACCCCGTATTAACTTAAATCCACAATTTAGATAGAATTAAGTTAAACAACTTAATTAACTAACTCACTATATCTCTATGTGAATTACAATCAAAGAAGGTTTAAGTTCAAGATCTCAATTCGATTACATGCGATGTTAAGCATATCTCTACCCTAACATTCATCAAGATTCTGTTCATTCACAAAATTCCAGAACACATGCTATATTAACCAAGTCTAGACTCATACTTCCTCTCTCGAATCCATACAAGTTCACAAAGAATTGTTGATCAGGCAATTCATAAATTCAAGCATAAATTAATATAGATAAACTGAATAATAGCTTATTTAACTTAAAATCAACGATTACATAACCATTGTTCCACTTAAAGATCCATCATAAGCCTAAAAAGTTCTTAGTTCATCATCAATGAAATAAAAACTGAATAAATTAAAGATATCATCACTCCAATTACAAATATAAACTAAAAGAAAAGAATAAATCTAGAACCATCCTTTTCTTCAGCCCAATTCGCAATTGATACGAAAATTCTTCAATTATCTTCACTCCAATGCTTGCTCCACAAATCTCTCTTCAAAATCTGTTAATTTCCTCATATTGTATGCTATCTCTCAATCTTCTCATTTTATTTCAGATATGTCTCTAAGACATGCATTCTAATTGCAATTCCACATTAAAATGAGTCCCAAGCCATTCCAATTACTTAAACTTACGTTCTTACAGTCTTCGAAATCAAATAAACCACTGTCTGCCCCAGACCCCCACCCGGCGGGGGTGTTCCTTTGAAAATTTGCCGCCCCAGCGGGCATGTATACTGACTTCTGAGTTCAAGACCCCCCGATGGGTATGGATTCTGCTAAATGGTCATGTAATGCTCCAAAATTGCTAAGTTTTTGCCACAATTTCACCCTTTTTGATTAAATGTCACACTACCAAACCTACACACAAAATAACAATAAACAAGCATAAAAAACAAGGAATTAACACCGATTAAGCTTGAATTAGGAATCGATTCACGGGTATAAACCCACTTATCAGTAACCTATCTACACGGATTACCGCATGCATGGTGAATAACCATTCGTATTCATTCTTTACTAATCCGCGGGAGTAACATGTCCACGCGGATTATCGCATGCATGGTGAATAACCCTTCGTATTCATTATTTATTAATCTGCGGGAGTAACCTATCTACGCAGATTACCGCATGCATAGTGAATAATCCTTCGTATTCATTCTTTATTAAATTGTGGAAATGATCTGTTTACGCAGATTACCGCATGACGGGTGAAAATTAATTTGCAGTTTCGTAAATTCTTTTATACTCGTATGAGATATCATTTCTTTTGTACTCATCAAAGGATATTGTAACACCCAAGAAAATCGAATTTTTGATAATTAAATTTTTATTTTTATTTTTATTAAATGAATTTAATTGATTATTTATGGAGCAAGCTAATCGAACGTCGTTCTCTGACCTAGGAATGTCAGAACATCGTAGGATTTTGGCTACGTGGTAGAATTAAAGTGTTTGAATTTCCAAGATGAAAATAAAAGTTTTCCGAGAAATTTTCCGAAAAACACTATTCACGCATTTCTGCTCGGGAATTATTTTTGAACTTCCGAGAAATACGTAACGATAGAATATCGAGGTGAGATGGAATATCTAATAATATTTCAGTTATGGAAAACTTAATATTTCGCCCGTGGACTTAAAACCTAATGTTTAGGAAATGTGACTTTCGAGAAGGAATTTAAATGTATGTAATGAATTAAGCAATGATCGTATAATACGTAGGTATTATACGAAGTAATGAATATGAGTATGATGTGATGTACTATACGAGTAGGTATGAAGGATGGTATCTCGTATATCATGAATTAGTATACGAGTTAGAATACGAGATGAATATGTAAATTATACGTTATAAGGCTTAAAGCCAAATGTATTGAATATTTAAATTGTGTAGGAAATTGTATTATGCAATAAGAAGTTGACAAGGCCCAAATGTAAGAATGGTTAAATCCAAAGTAAGTTAATGATCAAGCCCAAGTGTTTGTTTAATTGCAAGCCCAATGAATAAGTTAATATTAGTTAAGCAAATTATGCTAGAAGCCCAAATGATTAAGTAAATTAATTAAAACTAAGCCCAAGTAAGTATCCAATGGGTAAGAACCATGGAGCAACCCATGGATGATCCAATGTGATGATCAAGTTTACTTAGTGGCTAAGTGTTGTGATGGCCAAGTAATTTATTTGGAGAGCAAGTAAGCTTAATGGCTAAGTTAAGTAGCAACCAAGAAAAAAGTGTGGGGGGCAAGATAGCTTAATGGATAAGTGTTGTGGTGATCAAGCAAGAGATAAATGTTGTGGAGGCCAAGTAAACTTGGGGAGCACATAAGGAATAGTAAAGAGGTGAACTAAGGAGGTGGGATGGCTTATTGACCATTATACCCTAATCTAGGATTTTTTATAAATAATTGTTTTCATTTGTTGGTTGTTAGTTTTTCATCCAACTTAAGTAGAGAGCTTATTTGGTTGAGAGAATAATCTAGAAAAGTAAGAAAGCTAGTCTTTCATATTTCAAGGATCAAGAAGGAGATTAAAGATTGAGCAAGGCATAGTCAAGTGAATATCAAAGAGTAAGTGATCCTAAGCCATGATTATCTTTCTCTTCCATTAGTAGAGAAAGGGGTATGGGTAGAGCTAGTATGTTAAGGAATGATAAACCAAATGACTTAAGTCTTAATAAGCCGTATAAATCATGAATAAGCTATTCGTAATCATTTAAGTTACGAACTTGTGAAGAACAATAATGAAAGTATAAGAACTTGTAAGAAGTGGTAATATGTTTACATTAAGAAGTTAGCATGATTAATAAGAGGTAAGAATAAGGATTAAAGGACTTAACTTACTAATAAGTCATAAGCAATGAAATTAAGTATGTTATACTTTAATAAGTAGTTTATAAGTTTATGAGTTTTGAACTTATTAAGAACAATAAATAATTTATTATGTTTATAGGTTAACAAAGCATGTATGTCAATATGGTTGTATAATGGATTGAATCCAAGTGAAATGGTTTAAAAATCTCATATAACGAAATTTCGTCGAAATTCACACGATTAGATGACAATCGTCGAATTCGTGAAATTCTCGGAATGGAAGTTGAATTTTGATATTGAGCTTGGAAACGTTGGTTTTCAATGGAGACAAGTCTTATTTGGCGTTATAGAGTTGCGGACTAAAAAACAGCCGGATTCCAACTTAAAACGAAGAAACGAGAGTTGAACGTTCACGAACGTTTATCGTTTTCGTTAAAAATGTACTAATAGGTGAAATTTTAGCAAACGAAGTCAATTAGATAAAATTATTGCATGAACGCATAGAGTATGTAATTTATGAACCGTAGGCTTTTGAACGAGCCAATTCGGACTTATAACGAAGAAGTTATGTGTCCGGGAATTTCGCAAAGTTGAAAAACTGTCAAAGTTTTACGTGGCTCGAGTCGCGCGTGCGTGACTCAAGCTTAAATGACCCGGCCCATGGCGCCAAAGTGAGCATCAGCCCCTGGAGAGTCACGCTGCAACGCGACTCATAACAAAGGGACTCATGTGCATGACATGAAGTCCGATCTCTCAAGCCACAATAGGCAGCATGCATGGTGGTGGCTTAACAAAGGAATTCTTGGCTTGGCGGTGGCGTACCAAATTTAAAAAATATAAGCGGAACAAGAATGGTTACAAGTAGAAGATGAATGGAAATTGTTTAGTAACGAACTAAGGGACTTAATAAAACATTGTTAAGTCATAGCTAAACCTCAAGTGTGATCACTTAGGGTTAAAGAAACTTAATTAAAAGTAAACAGAAACGGTGTACAATAAGTGTACGTAACCAATGCCGATTAATTGCCGATTAATAACGTAAGGACGTTAGTAAGCCGTGAGGAAGGATACTTAACTTGAACCGAGTTGTATTAATGAAATAATTTCAATTAAGTTATAAAAGAGAACGAAGTTGGTAAGAATGATGTAAAAGAATGACGGAAAGTCGGAACCCATAAATAACAAATCTAATACGGGATTAGATTGAGAAGTAGGGTAAGATTCTTTAGGAACTAAGTATGTTCATTCATGACCTAATGTGGTATGTTATGTGATTATGTGTTGTAGAGACAGTAAAGACTCAAAGGAAACGTAATTATTTGGTAGCAGACGCTGAAGGCAAGTTTTTTTTTCTTAAACGCTTGTCTAACCTTCGTGTTAGCCAGGTTTTTAAATGATTCACATTATGAGATGCATGCATGGTTTTGAAGAAAGAGTCGATGCCAGTTTTAGCTCGGCTAGACTAATCTTGATAGATTGATTGAACTGTTTACAAGTCTTTCAATATAGAATTGCTAACGCTATCCTACGCCAACTAATTGGTACGGATTCAAGGTAAGCCTAAATATGAATAAACAAATGTATTTTCATCGAATATTCGATGGGCACGTGAGGTTGCCACAACTTAAACGTACACACGTTTAATGGATGTAGTGTTGATCAACATAGAATACTATAGGCTGATCACCTAGAAGTGCTCGTAAGATATGTCGGACTTACGGACTTCGTGCCGGGTTGTCCTTTTCAAAGAGACTATAAGACGTTCACGACTTGAACCAGAATTTATGAATTATAGATTATTATTATTTCAAAATTTTTTGAAGGAAAAGAAACGCTATTTTAAGTTATTGATAGTACTTCGTAACTATCACCCAGTTATTGAAGATATACGATTCCTATGTTTCAAGCATGCTTTTAAAATGAAATTGTTGTACTTGATGAGCTTGTTATGCTCACTCTTGCTTGAACCATATGAATGCAACTTAAATAGAATGGATGAAGGATTCATCGAGGTTAAAGTGAAGGCTAAAGTTTAACGTGTAGATTACCTATGTAATAGTATAGGTTTGTAATGATAATATTTGATATTATGATAAGAATAAATGTAACGGTTATAAGAACACAGGAATGGTAGTATTGTTTTGGAATATATATAAGACATATTCGTTCTTTTGAGGCATTTCAATTGAATGTTTGTGTGAATCAGTGTACCGTGGAGCACCACCATCTGTCGGGTTGGAAGAGACCCGGATTTGGGGGCGTCACAGGTTGGTATCAAAGCATTAGGTTATAAAACTTAAGGGGGGAAGAACCTTAGGCTAATAACGTCGTTAAGGAAGAGAAGTCCGAAGGAAGTAAACTCGAGCTTTACTTGAGTCGAATGAGTTAATAAGGTATTGAGGAAACTCAATACCAAAAGATTTAAAAGATGGAAAGTAACCCTAAATAAATTAAATGTGATTTGTGCTTATACTATTTTGTGTTATGTACTAATCAACATGTTATGTGTATTGTAGGATGACAATCGATCGCTTGATGTATAAAGTTGTACATGCGGTGAGCGAAGAGCTTGTGAACCGAGTAGAGCCTGTACCCATGCCAGTGGCGAAGGTACCAATAGTGATTCTAGAGGAGTCGGAGACAGAGGAGTACTTTTTTGAGGAAGACTACTCTGAGGGAGAGATGGATATAACATCATACCTTAGTACGATGAACGATGTGGAGGAAGGAATGGAGGTAACATCGATTGAAATGGTGGTACCTGCACTAGAGTCATCACTTCCAGATGCAATGGAAGCATTGTATCTGGCGGTAACAATTGACAGAATGTGCTGGTAGAATGCGATTGTTGTGACGCCCCAAAATAGGTATACATCACCCATTCTAGGTTGTCAATACATGGTATGCGAAACAACTACAACTTTATTATTACAACAAGAAAGCTGTGAGTTTGAATACAAATATTATCTTCTAGACAATATCTATACTCAAATAAATCCTCATCACATTTATTGATATATTATTTTACAAAAATGGTGAGGACTACTAAACAACTCTCTCTAGAACCTTCATTCCATACCCCAGGCTCGCACTCGCATTATATTCTCGCCTTACGAGAAAAATGGAACAAAAAGGAAAAGGGTGAGCTCAACTAGCCCGATAAAGAATATTATGACTAAGATAATATACAACAAATTACCGTTAGTCTTCAATGAGGAAAAATCTAATAGAATCTGATAGACAACAAATTTTAAATCAATATTCGCAATGGAATTAATAATTCATTAGAAGAGTTAAGTAGAGAATGCAAACTACTATCTTCTATGTATGAATTTAAAAGTTCATAAATCTATCTTTTATCCCTGTAACATCAATCAATATATATCTAGAATCAAATATTCATCTTTGCACTACACAGCCAAAGATATTCATCGATTGGTCATGTTCATCTAAACACATTGCTCATCTTTGCACTACGGGCCAAAGATATTCTTCAGAAATCATTCATCTTTTCACTACAGGCCAAAGATATTCCATAATATCATCATTTAAGACTGAAGATGATGAAAAATATTTTTAAGGAAACGAATCCAATGAAACAAAATGACAAGGATTAAGGATTAAGGATTAAGGATTCGTACTTTGTTTTATCCACGTCCAAAAATACCTCAAAAATAATCACAGTGGTGTAAAATTCAAGAATGATCAAAACATGGATACAATCAAAGCTAGTATCCAGGATAAATATTTTGGACAAAATGAAATTTTTTTATTTTTCGATGAATAGTCTTAGTATTCGTGAAAGTGTCATTATCACGTGAATAGTGCAGTATACGTGAATAGTAACTCCGACACCAAAAGTTCTAAATTTGATAAAAACTTCAGATTAATATTTCAACATAATGATATTTAAGAAATAATATCATTACGAAAAAAATAATATCCCTTACCTCACAAAGACGAAGACTTTAGTTGAAACACAGGATATTGACTATAACTTGAACTTATGCTGGGATAGCAATACTCAAAGTATACTCAAAATACTCACAAGAATACGCTCGATAATATAGAGAGAGAAAACTTCAGTTTCTAGTATAATTTTCAATTCTAACCTAAGCACCCTATTTATAGGAAAATGCTTAGAACACCAAACCAGAAAATTTAATATAATATTAATATATAAATTAAATTTTAATACGCCAATCGTCTAAGAACTGAATTCAGCTCATTCAAAACACATGTGTAACACACCATAATGAAAAAAATATTTTTGTTATTTAAAATATTTTAAACTTCCAAAAATCCATTATTTCGGAGCTTCGGAACTTCAATAATTCATAATAAATAGCCCTTTTATCAGAAAATTCGAATCTCGCGTCTTTTTATAGGAAATTCAATTCTCTACAACTTTGTAGAAGAAAGTATTTCCAAATTCCAAATAGAAATTGACCGAAATCCATAAACAGACGATTTTACAAATTTATAATCAAATTTCGGTCAATAAATGGGGTCCACAGAGCATGTTTAACATGTTTTAAACATTTATTGCAACAAAAATACTCTTCCTCCTCGTATACTCATATATCCCACATTCGTTGTAAAAAATATCACCATTATTATATTATTAAAATATAATAATATATTTAAATGAATTATTTTATCGAAAAAGATAAAATTTCAATTTTCAACAATTGTCACATTAAAATTTTTCTCCATCTATATCCACATAAAATCAATATTTTCCTCATCATATGAATCAATAATTAATTATTCACAAATAATATTACGTAATCACAATATTGACAACCGAGGCGGTTCAGGAAAGAAGGGCTTTCAATAAGAATTTCTCTTCATTGGGCGCGCAATTAGGTGACCAAACCTCTCCTTAGGCAGAACTTTCTAGACATTGCCAATAATGTTATCTAATAATATTATTAGAGATAATATGAATTATTGCATCGATAATGAAAAATCTTTGTGTAATGACAATTATTGAAACAACAAAGAATATAAAATATCAACGCAAAGAATTATTAAATCAATAAAATAATTTGAATAGTAATTCGTAACCATTATTAAGTAGTGCCTTCTTACGTAAGAATCAATAATTGGTGCAATACTACCGTAGCTTCGTGTGTTTTAACCATAAGTATTTTAACGAAGATTAATGGTAATAACTACGCAGATTATTTTTAACCAACTTATATTTGTCGTTTTCTTCATCCAATCGCTTTCAGTTATGGGGCCCCACATGGGTTGCTGGCTGTGGTGCATGCGAATATTCCCGACGGTATGAATATTCCACGACCAAACGAATATTCCCAAACAACAATGAATATTTTATAACCACTTGCTTATTTTGAAATATTTGCGTATTTTACCCATAACTATCCACATTAATCAAATCAACTCTTACTATTTCAAAATAATAAATAGAAAATTAAATTTCATTAATAATAAGTTGGGGTCTTACAACCTCCCTCCTTATGAGATTTCGTCCTCGAAATTGACGACGCGTACACAGTGTTTCAAAAGGTGAGGATACCTCGCTTTCATTTCCGTTTCCAATTCCCAGGTCATTTCCTCTATAGCATGATTCCTCCACAAAACTTTATCTTGATAGGTACCTCCTCATACGTTAAGTCTTCGGCTATCTCGTCCGGTTCTAACTCTATAACGTGGTTTGGGTCTTTCACATATTTACGAAGTACATATATGTGAAACACATTATGAACACGAGACATACTCGGAGGAAACGCGAGTCTATAGGCTACATTTCCTACTCGGTCAAGAATTTGAAATGGACCAATAAATCGTGGATTGAGTTTTCCTCTCTTCCCAAATCTTGTAACTCCCTTTCATGGAGCAACTCGCAACAATACATGATCCCCTATACTAAATTCCACGTCCTTTCGATGAAGATCCGCATAACTCTTTTGTCAATCTTGTGCCGTTTGTATACGTTGTCGAATCATTTGGATCTTTTCCGTAGTCATACGTTCTAACTCGGGTCCCAACAATGTTTCTTCACCCACCTCATCCCAACATATTGGAGAGTGACATTTTCGTCCATATAATGCTTCGAATGGAGCCACACCTATACTTGCCTGATAATTTTTGTTGTAGGAGAATTCCACCAATGGTAAATACTTATCCCAACTGCCCTTGAAGTCTAGGACACAGAGTCTTAATAGATCTTCAAGAGTTTGAATAGTCCTCTCTGATTGTCCGTCTGGTTTGGGGATGGTATTAGAACTAAATTGCAAATCCGTGCCCATAGCTTTTTGCAAGCTAAACCAAAATCTTGAAGTGAATCTTGGGTCACGATCGAAACTATGGATCTGGGCATGCCATGCAACCTCACAATCTTATTCACGTGCATACTAGCAAGACGTTCAAGGAATAAGTCTCCGTATCGGCAAGAAAGAAATGAGAGACTTGGTTAATCTATCAACAATAACCCAAATAGCATTGATGCCTTGAGAAACCATAAGAAGACCCGTAACGAAATCCATGGTAATGTGTTCCCACTTCCATTTCGGAATCTCAAGTGGTTGCAACGGACCCTTAGGTACTAGATGCTCCGCCTTTACACGTTGACAAGTTAAACACATCGAGATAAACTTTGCAATCTCTCTGTTCATATTGTTCCACCAAAATGTATGTCGAAGATCACGATACATTTTAGTACTTCCAGGATGGATTGCAAATGGTGTATTGTGTGCCTCCATCATAATCTTGTACTTCAAATCAGAGTTGTTAGGGACACAAAGTCTAGAGTGAACTCGAAGTATTCCTTCCTCATCAATTCTCGCTTCCGGAATATCTCCTTCTTGTACTTTCTTCTTCATACGCATCAGCTCCGGGTCGGTGGCTTGAGCAACCTTAACTTTTTCTATTAAAATTGGCTCTATGTGTATACTTGACATCATCGCACTCATTTCCGCATATGATCTTCTACTCAATGCGTCAGCTACCACGTTCGCTTTACCAGGATGGTATTGAATAGTGGGTCGTAGTCTTTCAATAGCTCGAGCCAACGTCACTGCCGCATGTTGAGTTCTTTTTTAGTGAAGAAATATTTAAGGCTTTTATGGTGCGAATATATCTCCACTTTCTCCCAATATAGATAGTGCCTCCATATCTTTAAGCGCTAAAAATTATTGCCGCTAACTCTAGATCATGAGTAGGATAATTCCTCTCATACTCTTTAAGTTGTCGCGAGGCATAGGCTATGACTTTCCCACGTTGCATGAGAACACATCCTAACCCTTTGCCTAAAGCATCATTTGAGATAACAAATCCATCTGAACCGGATGGTATTGTTAGAACAGTCTTGAAATAAGTCTCCTCTTAAGCTCTTGGAAACTCTTCTCGCATTCTTCGCTCCAAGCGAATTTTGTATCCTTCCGGAGTTAGTTTGGGTTAATGGAGTAGCGATTCGAGAAAACCCTTCCACGAATCTCCGATAATAACCATTAGACCCGAAAAGCTACGTACTTGATCTTGACTTTGGTTGCTCCCAACTTTGTATTGCTTCAATCTTGGCAAGACGCCCACGGATACTCCATGTTTTGACACCACGTGCCCAAGAAATGCTACTTCCTCAAGCCGAACTCGCATTTCTTCAATTTGGCATATAGTTTGTTTTCACGAAGCCTTTGGAGTACCGACTTCAAATGGTGCTCATGATCTTCACGACTTTTGGAATATATGAGGATGTCATCAATAAAGACAACAACAAACCGATCCAAATATTCCTTGAATACTCGGTTCATCATATCCATGAAAGCCGTAAGAGCATTAGTCAATCCGAAAGACATGACTAAGAATTCATAATGCCCGTCACAGTGTTCTAAAGGCGTCTTTGGAATATCCTCGGTTCTAATCTTGGTGATGATATCCGTAAGCGAAGATCAATTTTGAAAAGAATTATGCCCCTTGCAATTGGTCAAACAAGTCATCAATACGAGGTGAGGATACCTATTCTTGATGGTGACATGGTTCAATTCCCGATAGTCAATACAAAGTCGCATACTCCCGTCTTTCATCTTTCTGAATAAAACAAGAGCACCCCAAGGAGATGTACTTGGGGCCAATGAAACCGATGTCCAACAATTCTCGTAGTTGGACCTTTAACCCTGAAGTTCAATAGGAGCCATTCGATATGTGGTTTTAGAAATGGGCTTTGTACCGGGTTCAAGATCAATAAAGAATTCAACTTCACGTTACGGGGTAGACCGGAAGTTCTTGAAATCGTCGGGAAAGTCAATAACAACAGAATATTATTCAAATTTGGCGTGTCTTTATTCAAATCCATAACATGGGCTAAGAAAGCTTGACATCTGTTTTTCAATAAGCGAATAGCTTTATGATTAGATATGACGGTGATTGATTTTAATGTTTTAGTTGCTTGAATTAAATATAACGGGTTGGTTAGGAATATGAAAACTAACAACCTTACGAAAACAATCAATTTTGGCATGATGAGTAGTTAACCAATCAATCCCTAAAATCACATCAAAAGTAAGTATCTTTAAAGAGATAAGGTCAATGAGTAAGGTGATGGTGCCAACTTGAATCAAACAAGATTTATAAGCAGTGGATGTGATGAAAGTTTCTCTAACGGAGTTTCCATGATACGGTCAAAGTCTAATTTCTCCCGAGTCAAGTTTAAATGTTGAGCACATGCAGGAGATATAAATGAATGGGTAGCAGGTATCAAGTAAGGTATAAACTTCACAAGAATTTATAAATAGCTTACCCGTGATCACCTCATTTAGGTTCCTCGCATTTTGACCGATCACAACAAACGCTCTTCCGAAACAGATTGACTTTGACTTTTATGGGACGATCTTTTGAGTCACCGTCCCTCATTGAACTAGGTTTTTCTACATCTGACAATCTCGAGCGATATGTCCTTCCTTTCCACAATTATAGCATACCTTGAGCTGTTGTGGGCGGTTTGGACTAATATGTCCCTCTTTTCCGCATTTGTAGCATATAATGGGTGGTCGTTCTCCTCCTTAGAACCGATTCTTTGCCCGACCCTGTCGTCTTCACATGGTCGTTGTTAAATCTCTCTCTTTAAAATCTCCTCGACTCGCTTCTTCTATTATCATGGCCATGATTACCACCGAGTGGTTACCATTTTTGTCCGCTCTGCTTTCTTTCTCATTTGGTTATCATTATTACATTGTTCGCTATCTACCGTACGATCCTGGTTATGGCCCCTCGGTTGAACATACTCGTTATCTCGCTCTAACAATTGAGCCCATTAACAACATCCGAATAGAGAGAAAATTTATGAGAAGCGAGATATTGTCGTATGTCGGGTTTCAAACCTCTCGAAACATCTGCGTCATACGTTCCTCATTCTCCACCAAATGAGGTGCAAACTGGATAACTCTGCAAACTTTACCTCGTCTTGAGACACCGTCATGTTGTTTTGTTCTAATCGATGAACTCCACTTCCTTCATACGACGAACACTTTCGGAAAGTATTTATCATTAAATAGTTTCAAACGTCTCCCGAACATCTTGCCGAGTCTTTTGGATGGGTGCGCTTCATAGACTCCCACCGGTGAATCGCCTTTCGCCATGGAACATAAAGGTGGCGAATGGAACCTTCATTCTTACGTGCATCCCAAGACATCGAATATCTTGGTAATTTGCTTGACCCATGTTTCCGCCATGATCGGATCCGGCTTTCCCTTAAATTCGGTGGTCCCAACTCTTTGAAGCTGCTTGGGATGACAACCCGTGAATTGCTATCATTTCCTCCTCGTATTTTGAACACGAGTCTCCCTCGCCTAATTTTGCATGAATCGCAAAAGCTTCTAAACATCCCTCGTTCATCATCTCGCTCGATTGGTGTTGTTCATGGAGGAACATTGCCGACTGTTACACGTTCTCCTCATTGGTGAGTACAAAGCGTCTCCACAGTCTCATTTCCATTGTTAATATTCTCATTCGACATTCTCAAATCGTCATAAAACAAGGGTTAATTAAGGAAATCAATATATCACATAATATCCCAATATCTTGACCAACTAACAAATAAGCTTATGTAGGACACACTAGCGAAGGATTTACTCGTCTCTCCCTCCTAGTTCTATTCTAGATCTCCGCCAGAGATCATATCCCTAAGCTCGATACCAACCTGTGACACCCCAAAATAGGTATACATCACCCATTCTAAGTTGTCAATACATGGTACGTAAACAACTACAACTTTATTATTACAACAAGAAAGCTGTGAGTTTGAATACAAATATTATCTTCTAGACAATATCTATACTCAAATAAATCCTCATCACATTTATTGATATATTATTTTACAAAAATGGTGAGGACTTCTAAACAACTCTCTCTAGAACCTTCATTCCATACCCCAGGACTTCGTACTCGCTTATATTCTCGCCTCCCGAGAAAAATGGAACAAAAAGGAAAAGGGTGAGCTCAACTAGCCCGGTAAAGAATATTATGACTAAGATAATATACAACAAATTACCGTTAGTCTTCAACAGGAAAAATCTAATAGAATACAATAGACAACAAATTTTAAATCAATATTCGCAGTGAATTAATAATTCATTAGAAGAGTTAAGTAGAGAATGCAAACTACTATCTTCTATGTATGAATTTAAAAGTTCATCGTATATCTTTTATCCTGTAACATCAATCAATATATATACGGAATCAAATATTCATCTTTGCACTTCTGTGCCAAAGATATTCATCGATTGGTCATGTTCATCTAAACACTGCTCATCTTTGCACACGGGCCAAAGATATTCTTCAGAAATCATTCATCTTTGCACTTTCTGAGCCAAAGATATTCCATAATATCATCATTTAAGATGAAGATGATGAAAATATTTTTAAAGAAGCGAATCCAAAGGAAACAAAATGACAAGGATTAAGGATTAAGGATTAGTACTTTGTTTTATCCACGTCCAAAAAATACCTCAAAAATAATCACGGTGGTGTAAAATTCAAGAATGATTAAAACATGGATACAATCAAAGCTAGTATCGAGAATAGATATTTTAGACGAAAAGAAAAATTTTCATTTTTCGATGAATAGTGGTCGTATTCGTGAATAGTGTCAGATATCGTGAATAGGTCAGTATATCGTGAATAGTAACTCAGACACCAAAAGTTCCAAATTTGATAAAACTTTGGATCAATATTTCAACATAATGATATTTAAGAAATAATATCATTACGAAAAAATAATATCCCTTACCTCACAAAGACAAGATTTAGTTGAAACAGGATATTGACTATAACTTGAACTTTCTTAGTATAGCAATACTCAAAGTATACTCAAAATACTCACAAGAATAACTCGATAATATAGAGAGAAAACTTGAGTTTAGCGGTGTAATTTTCAATTCTAACCAAAGCACCCTATTTATAGGAAAATGCTTAGAACACCAAACCAGAAAATTTAATATAATATTAATATATAAATTAAATTTTCCTATGCCAACCATCCAAGAACTGAATTCAGCTCATTCAAAACACATGTGTAACACACCATAATGAAAAAAACGTTTTTGTTATTTAAAATATTTTAAACTTCCAAAAATCCATTATTTCAGAGCTTTGGAACTTCAATAATTCATAATAAATAGCCCTTTTATCAGAAAATTCGAATCTCGCGAGTTTTTATAGGAAATTCAATTCTATACAACTTTGCAGAAGAAAGTTTTTCCAAATTCCAAACAGAAATTAACCGAAATCCATAAACGAACGATTTTACAGGCTATAATCAAATTTCAGTCAATAAATGGGGTCCATCAACATGTTTAACATGTTTTAAACTTTTATTGCAACAAAAATACTCTTCCTCCTCGTATACTCATATATCCCACATTCGTTGTAAAAATATCACCATTATTATATTATTAAAATATAATAATATATTTAAATGAATTATTTTATCAGAAAAAGATAAAATTTCAATTTTCAACAATTGTCACATTAAAATTTTTCTCCATCTATATCCACATAAAATCAATATTTTCCTCATCATATGAATCAATAATTAATTATTCACAAATAATATTATGAGAATCACAATATTGACAATGAGTGCGGTTCAGGAAAGAGGGGCTTTCAATAAGAATTTCTCCTTACTGGCGCGCAATTAGGTGACCAAACCTCTCCTTAGACAGAACTTTCTAGACATTGCCAATAATGTTATCTAATAATATTATTCAGATAATATGAATTATTGCATCGATAATGAAAAATATTGTGTAATGACAATTATTGAAACAACAGCAATATAAAATATCAACGCAGCAATTATTAAATCAATAAAAATCTTTGAGCGGTAATTCACGTAACCATTATTAAGTAGTGCCTTCTTTACGTAAGAATCAATAATTGGTGCAATACCGTAATGCTCTTGTGTTTTAACCCACGAGTATTTTAACAAAGATTAGCGGTAACAACTACGCAGCTTATTTTTAACCAACTTATATTGTGCGTTTTCTTCATCCAATCGCTTTTTCGTTATGGGGGCCCACACATGGTCTGCAGCGTAGTCGCATACGAATATTCCCCAAGCGATCTGAATATTCCACGACCAAACGAATATTCCCAAACAACAATGAATATTTTATAACCACTTGCTTATTTTGAAATATTTGCGTATTTTACCCATAACTATCCACATTAATCAAATCAACCCTTACTATTTCAAAATAATAAATAGAGAAAATTAAATTTCATTAATAATAAGTTGGGGTCTTACAGTTGTGCAGAATCAGAGTGAAGAGATTAGTTATCTCCATGAAGTTAAGATGTCTGCAGAAGTAAATTTTGAGTTGAAACACGATAAGCGGAGCTTATGGCAAGAGAAGCGAGCTAGGAATTATAAAGCAAAAAGGTAGATGAGCTTCAGAGAGAGGCTGGGGAGAAGGACTGGAAGATAGCACAGATGTCTTACATCCATGAGAGTGCACATAAGGATTTCAAGCTGAAGGTTGCTTGTTATTCCATTGAGTCAGGACAAACCCATCATATGATTAGTCGGGATACTGTAGCAATGATTGCGAATGAGAAACACGAGGATGCTATTATGCATTATTAGAAGTCTAGAGTTATAAATATGTGTGTAGTAATGTAAAACCCTCTTTTAAAGGGTAGTCTTTTTGTAAATCCCAACTTTTGTGAAGTTCAATTGCGGGATAGAAAACGTAATAGCTTTTGTCTATGAAAACAAATTATAAATAGTTTCAAACTATGGAGAAACATATGAATATAATGAAGTTTTCATGGAAATAATTTGTTATGATGCGATTTGGTATATGGCGATTAATAACGAAGTAAGTACATAGATAATAATGAAATTTTATTTAATCTAAAAATGTCGCCAGGGAGAAGAGAACGTAATAAGGAAGCGGAATCACGTAATGATAATTAATGGGGTCAAAACAACCCTATGCAAGAGTTCGTTAAGTTATTAACGGCTGCATTTACCCAAACCGGGGGTAGAGTACCCGCGAAACCTAAGGTAGCAAGAACGATTACCTTTAAAGAGTTTAAAAGCATAGGTCCGCCGGAGTTCAAAGGAACGACAGACCCAATCGAGGCCCATACCGGGATAAAAGAAATAGAGAAGGCGTTTGTTATTACAAGTGTATGTAAGATGCTGAAGTTTTTTTTTGACTTACGAGGAAGAGTGAAGCCAACTTTTGGTAGAAGACTCACCTGGGGTGGGGTTAGAACAGATCACGATAACGTGGAAACAATTCAAGAAGGTTTTTTGAGAATTATTTCCTACAAATATGTGAGGGAGGATAGAGATTGAATTCTTAGAACTTAAGCAAGGGATATGATATTTCCCGATCGCGACCAAATTCAAATGAATTGGCAAGGTTTGTTTCACATCAAGTGGACACGGAGGAGGTGAAGGCTCGTAGGTTGGAGCAGGGCCTGAAACCCTAGCTTTATAGTGGGATTTTGGTGATCTAGAGTGTTTCCTATGGGATCATTCTGGAGAAGGTGATTATAGCATAAATTGATAGTGACTTGTAGACTCAATACCACAAAGAGGGAAAAGATGAGAGCAAGAGAGAGGGAGGAACCAAGGTAGAGAATGGTAGTGGCAGTATGCCAAAGAGATATAAATTTTTAACTCCGGGAATACTGAAGTGGGACAAGGGTATCCTAAGTGAAGGATCGAGGTGTGTAAGACATGTGGAAAGACTTATCTAGGAGTCTGTCTGGAAGGGATTATAAATACCTTTAAAACATTAAGATAGAGGAGGAGGGATTAATTTTTGTTAATTATATTCGTGGAAATGGTTTCATGAATAATAGAAGTAAGCAAGTATTGGTAGATAAGTTTCGATTAATGTCGAGAGGAATTGAGGAAATTCTCGGTATGAATGGGTTGATTAACCATAGAACTATAATAAATTATTATAAGAAAAGTGTGAACCTTTAGTTTTCTCAGAAAATCTAAGGTAGTAAATTACGGTAATAAAATACCGCGACATTATTATTGTCGAACCATGACGCAAGTTAGGTTGGTGTTAAGGAAGAGATGTCATTACGGTTGCGAATCGACTATCGTAGGAGGAATAAGTTAACAGTTAATAATAAATACCCATGGCCCAGGATCGATGATCTATTTGGTCAGTTGAAAGGGGGCAAAGAATTTTTCCAAAGATAGATTTGTGTACGGGGTATAGTCGGTTGGAAGTAAGAAAGAAAGAGGAGGTACCATTAACGTCACAGGATTTAAGAGAAAGGTTAATTGCGGCACCTGTATTGTCTTTATCAGATGATACGGGGAATTTTGTTGTGTATCTCGATGTTCGCATAGATGACACGATTGCATGTTCTTATAGCATTGGAATGTCATTGTGTATGCATCACGCCAGTTAGAGGATTATGAGGAGGTCTATCCTACTTATGATCTAGAATTGGCATTTGTTGTTTTTGAATTAAAAATCTGAAGATAGTAATTATACGGGGAGAAAAGTGAGATATACAAGGACTCTATGTGACGCCCCCAAATTCGTGTAACATCGATTACAGGACATGGTGCTCACGATACAACATATATCATCATCTATCTAAGTAACTCTAAAAATAATAATATTAACTATTACATACTTATTCAAAATAAAGTCCCAAGTCTTTACAACCTTTAATTAACTAAAACTTAAACTTAGCGTTTATCGCTACATCACATCATATGCGGAAATATAATTATTACATAAATAACTCTCATCATTTCATCTTAGACTTTCCTTTGTCCTTGCCTCGAGAGCCCTCAAAGATTATCAAATTTTAATCGAAAGGTTTAAGCAAGAATGAGCACAAATTGCCCAAAGAAGTATATAAAGTAGTTTGAGAACATACATCAGAAGTAAAAGCATTAGTATGAATATTTCTCAACGGTTGAAATAAATATCAAGAGATAAACTGGAATATCAAGATAAGAGTTCTGGAATTCTCAATAGCATACTAAGGGGTGTTAGATACCCTGAACATTACTTTGTTACATCAAAAACCATCAGACGGTTTAACAATCAAATAGATTGTAAACGGTCTCTGCAAGTACTCCAGGTGATCAGCTTTTCGTACCCTACATTGTGCACAAGTATAAAGTTTAAACGCATAAGCATAAATGGGACTATATGCCCGACATCAGTTACCCCATTACCCGGGTTGTTCATCTTAGTATTCCTACGGGACCTCACAAAAGCAATTTGGATTGGTAAACATTCAATAGCTTCAAAGGATTTGAATTATTCAAACAATATGCTACGTTTGCATCAATAACATCTAGCTGAAACGAAAGCTAGAAAACAAGCTTGAATATAGTTCATTAAGGGTATACGAACTTTAAAGTATAGCAGTTACAATAGGAACTGAATAATCATCAATAACGTTTCGCATCATAATTGAAGTTATAGAACTTTACAATAGAGGAGCTTGCACGAATGATTACTTAATCACAAGCCCAAACTTACCCTCGCTGCAATCAACTGAATAAGAGTTGAATAAATTCATAATGAAAAATAGGGTAAGAAACTTGCCTTGCTCGTTGTTTACCAATAACAGATTAACAGCTACAGCTATCTACACTTCACATGCCCTACACAATTGTATAATCATGCATATCAACTATTAGCAACGCATAGTAGTTATAATATAAACTTTAATCTATAATTTTCAGAGTTTACTCTACGATTTTCACTGACTCTACGATTTTCAGAGTTTACTCTACGATTTTTATTGACTCTACGATTTTTGAGTTTACTCTACGATTTTTACTGACTCTACGATTTTCATTGACTCTACGATTTTCACAGACTCTACAATTTTCAGACTACGATTTTCACCGACTCTACGATTTTCAGAGTTTACTCTACGATTTTCATTGACTCTACGATTTTCAGAGTTTACTCTACGATTTTTACTGACTCTACAATTTTCAGAGTTTACTCTACGATTTTCATTGACTCTACGATTTTCAGAGTTTACTCTATGATTTTCATTGACTCTATGATTTTCAGAGTTTACTCTACGATTTTATTGACTCTACGATCTTCAGAGTTTACTCTACGATTTTCACTGACTCTACGATTTTCAAAGTTTACTCTACGATTTTTATTGACTCTACGATTTTCAGAGTTTACTCTACGATTTTTACTGACTCTACGATTTTCAAAGTTTACTCTACGATTTTCATTGACTCTACGATTTTCAGAGTTTACTCTACGATTTTCATTGACTCTACGATTTTCAAAGTTTACTCTACGATTTTATTGACTCTACGATCTTCAGAGTTTACTCTACGATTTTCATTGACTCTACGATTTTCAGAGTTTACTCTACGATTTTATTGACTCTACAATTTTTATTCCCGCTAGTCTAAAGATGATATGACCATGATACTTAGACACAATAAACTTCATACATCAAGGTATTTTACAAAAATATAACATTCATAAGACTACCATGTTAAGACCATAAACCAACTGCATAGAAAAGCGTACCAGCACTAGTTTTATACTTAGAAAAATTCTGAAATTTCCAAAATTCTGCAGATTTTATTACCAACATGCATGCTTACGATTTTCATAACTTGCTCAATTTAACTCCTTTTCTTATGAAATTTGGACAGGTTGTACCTCATGCTACATACTATTTTATAAAATTATAACATACGCTAATCGAGTCATCTACACCATGATTTCGAGGCTCCGAAAAACCCCAAAAATCACAGATTTCACATTCAACCAACTTTGAAAAATTTTGTGATTTTGATTCTAGCATGTATGGGCTTGACTCCTACTGTCCAGATCACTTCTACCAACATATATAAACATGTTACAACAAACCAACTCACTAAATTACCATGCTATGAACAAATTGACTACAAAGAGGCATTTTATCAACATATCGCATACATTCATGAAATATTTGATTCTCTATGTAATTGCAACATGTTTAAACCATACTTTTCATTCCTTATCCTCCTCATAACAGAAACCAACAATATTATCATAGCCTTACGAAATCAACATAAACCATTTACCATGGCTATACATGCTTTTTCACTATTTTTCTTCAAGAACATGAAAAGACGGTTTCATAGCTTACCTTTTGGATGAATTTTCCTTGCGTTAATTTGATTATCCCTCTTCCTTGCTTGTTAGTTGCTAAGAGATCTCTAGAATACTACCACACTATCTATATATGTATAGCTTTGTTAGAGTCTTTTGATTCCCATAACCCCCAACTCCCATAACCCCCAACACTAATGATTAGTTACTCACAGTAGTTAATAATACAATAATATAGTTAATTAATAGGAATAATGTGGGAGTTAGAGAAAAGGAATGTGGGAGTTAGAAAAATAAAAAGAATTTTGATTTAAAGGAATAAAATAAATTATTTTCACCTTAGCTATTATGTAATATACGTATACTCCCTCCCTTGTCCCAATTTAATAGTCTCATGGGTCCATCAGTTCAGCTGATTTCTATTATAAAAAAAATACATATATTATTTTATTCAATTAATCAATTAATAAGCTATTTGACTATTTTACCATTCGGAACCAAACTTTGCGAACCATATATCGATTCATACTAAAGCCGACGTTCCGGACGTCATGGGACTATCCGTTTAGTCAAATTCATCTCTGAAATTCGTAGTTAACTTTTTCCTCAAAAATGTCAACTGGTTGACTTTGACCAAAAAGTCAACTGTGACACTTTTTCGTGATTACAGTCTATCTTGACTAATTTCGACGTTTCGGACTCGAATACACAGTCCGCGTCTCTAAATTCCGCTCCGAACTCCAGCTCATGATTTAATACCATCCCACGTAATAAATAAAATAATTCCCTACTTAATCAATTTAAATAGTTAAATAAAACTAAACCAACCATTTAAATACATCTCATCACATATCTTGAAATAACACATATATGTACCACACACATTCATCTAATAAATGAAATCACCTAAAAGTTTCATATAAATTCGTTTATTAACAATTCTTAAATTACATAAAAAAAATATATTAAAAAAAATAAAAATAAAACTCGGATATTACATTCACCCTCCCTTAAAAGAATTCCGTCCCCGGAATCATTACACATCAATCAAAAAGATTAGGGTAATTTTTTATCATTTTCTCCTCGAGTTCCCACGTAGCCTCGTCGGCATTGTGGTTCCTCCACAATACCTGAACAGAAGGTATTATCTTATTTCTTAACACTTGTTCTTTTCTATCGATTATCTGCAATGGGACCTCTTGTAACGCCCCCAAAACAGGTCCATTCCATCCAACCCATTCTGAGTCGCCAAATACATGGTACAGAAAACAACTACAACTTTATTACAACAATTGTCGTGCAAAATACAACAACACATATGTTGTGAGTTTTGATACTAAAATATACCAACTGTGACTCTTGACACCAACTTGGATAGCACGTCACCATGACACCTTACATAAAGGTACAATCAAAAATTGTTTTAGAAATTAAAACCTTTGGGAAGTGCTCAAAGAAACCTTCGTACATGGGAGGCCATGCGTGCGGGTTATTATAGATATCATATGCCCACAAAATTATCCTTGGTTGATTCTAATAGACCCCCAAAGAAAAGCGAGAAGATTACTATCATATTCTTCCCAATGGTGTGTCTTCTCTTGACATATCATTATCTCCACCGTCTCTAATTGAGAATTATACTTCAAACAAACACCAAGATCATATAGGTAGTGCGTGTAGATATACTCGATGAAGTGGATGTGCCTGACCACGTCTCTTATGATGACACGAGGTTGTATGTCATTAGACATCTTGTATGATAGTGGCAAAACAACCTTCCAAAGTTAGGTTCACCTCACCCTATTTGATTCACCAAATATAACTACTAAATGATGACCACCGTTCTATTCCCCTATTACCCCGCCTTCACCCCAAACTACACTCTTATTACCTGAAAGGAATTGTGAAACAGAAGGGTGAGCACAACTAGCCCAGTAAAGAATATCATGACTAAAGATAATTAAATTATCAATAGCCTTCAACAGTAATAAATCAGAGATTTAAAACATATGGTAGATGATAAAAATTTTCAACCATAGTTGCAGCGGAACGAGCAATCCATTAGAAGAGTCAAATAGACTATAAAGTCTATTATCTTCTCCACGTTAAAAGTCCACCAACAATGTTTTATCCCTGTAACATCAATCAACAGTTCCTTTCCATAATCATATGAATAATTCATAATCATAATTGTGATTCTAAATTCCTCTTTGCATCCAAGACGAAGATAATTTTCATCACCTGTCTTTACCTGAAACATCAAAGATCATGGTTATACCAAATCACAGTTCCTGTTCACAATCATACTAATAAATTCATCTTTGCAACACGGCCAAAGATATTCATCAACAGATCATCTTTGCACTACATGCCAAAGATATTGAACAATAAGTCAACTTTGCACTACGGGCCAAAGATATTCAACAACAGGTCATCTTTGTACTACGGACCAAAGATATTCATCAATAATTCATCTTTGCACTACAGGCCAAAGATATTCCTCAACAGTTCATATTTGCACTACAGGCCAAATATATTCATCAACAGTTCATATTTGCACTACATGCCAAATATATTAATATCTCAAAGAAATATATAATCATTTCAAAATTTATTTAAACAATAATTATAACCATGTTGATCAATTCACCTTTGCACTTAAGCTAAAGATATTCAATTATAAATTCAATGGTCATGATCATACCAGTCACAATTCAACTTTTCACTACTGGCCAAAGAGAACCCTAGTCATGATTATACCAATAATCTACCCATCTTTACACTCCAGTGAAAGAGAATTTCAACATCAGGATTATAAAAATGTTATATATGATAATAAAATCAATATAATCAATACATAGTTTTAATCTCCAGAGTAATATTCATAAATCAACTATAATTTGGTTAGAAAAAGAAACCAATTTTGTAGTGAATAGTACCCGTGAATAGTGACTCATGAATAGTAACTCGTGAATAGTAACTCATGAATAGTAATCCACCGTAAATAGTAACTCGTGAATAGTAAATCGTGAATAGTAACTCGTGAATAGTAACTCATGAATAGTAACCCCGACATGAAAAAGTTCCAAATTTGATAAAAATTCAAACCAATATTTTGGCATAATGATATTGAAGAAATAATATCATTTATGAAGAAAATAATCTCCCTTACAATCCCTTAAAATCACTTACCATCCTTACTTACCAAAAAAGCGGTACTTGATTGGAATAATATTTGAAACGAACTTGCACCGTATAGCAACACTCAAGATATCAAAATACTCACAAGAATACACTCGATAATATAGAAAGAGAAAGAGAGAGAAAACTTCAGTTTCTGGTGTGATTTTCAATTCTAACCTAGTACCCTATTTATAAGAAATTGCTTAGAACACCAAAGCAGAAAATTTAATAAATTAATAATATATATTAAATTTTCACGCCAACCTTTGAATCATCCAATTCAGCATGTTTGACAACCCACCAACAATACAAAATATGTTTTTTATATTTAAAATATTTTAAACTCCAAAAATCAATTATTTCAGAACTTTGGAACTTCAATAATTCATAATAAATAGCCCTTTTATCAGAAAATTCGAATCTCGCAACTTTTTATAGTAAATTCAATTCTCTACAACTTTGCAGAAGAAAGTTTTTCCAAATTCCAAACAGAAATTGATAGAAATCCACATACGGACGATTTTACAGGCTATAATCAAATTTTAATCAAGAAATGGGGTCCACCGACACACAAAACATGTGTTAATCATTTAATGCAACAAAAATACTCTTCCTCTTCATATACTCATATATCCCACATTCATTGTAAAAATATCATCATTATTATATTATAATAATATAATAAAATATTATTTTATCAGAAAAGATAAAATATCGATTTTCAACAATTGTCACTTTAAAATTTTTCTCAATCTATATCCACATAAAATGAATATTTTCCTTATCATATAAATCAATAATTAATTATTCACAAATAATATTACGAATCACAATAATCGACAACCGAGAGGCTTTCAGAAAGAGGGGGCTTTCAATAAGAATTTCTCCTCATTTGGCCGCAATGATTAGGTGACCAAACCTCTCCTTAGGCAGAACTTTCTAGACATTGCCAATAATATTATCTAATAATATTATTCAGATAATATGAATTATTGCTTCGGTAATAGAAAATATTGTGTAGTGACAATTATTGAAACAACAGTAATATAAAATATCAACGCAATAATTATTGAATCAATAAAATAAAATACTGAACAATAATTACTGTAACAATTATTGAGTAGTGCCTTCTTACGTAAGAATCAATAATTGGTGCAATACCGTGTGCTATTGTGCAACAACGGCAGACATCGTGTTTTAACCACGGGTATTCCAAGCAGTGTTAATCAGAATAACTACGCCGTTATTTAAAAAAACTCCCTTTTGTCGTTTTCTTCATCAAGACGCTTATTATTACATTATGCGGTTTACAAATGGTTGCGCCATCGCATTTAATATTCCCAAGCGGAAAGAATATTCCACGACCAAACGAATATTCCCCGACAGAAAGAATATTTTATAACCACTTGCGTATTTTAAAAAAATTCATATATCACCCTTAACTTTAAACTTTTATCAATTTAACAATTTACTGAATAGTAATTATAAGAAAATTGAATACTTTTATTTCATAAAATTCGGGGTCTTACATGCTTGTAATCCTGCTTATAGGGTCGTAGGACAGAAACATGGAACACGTTGTGTATATGTTCTAACTCCAGAGGTAAGGCTATTTCATAAGCTACCTCACCCACTCGCCTTAACACTTCGAAGGGTCATATGAATTTGGGACTAAGTTTTCCCTTCTTCCCAAATCTCATTTTCCCTTTCCAAGGTGACACTTTCAAAAACACATAAATGCCGACGTCGAAATCTCGTTTGCCGATGTTGATCTGCATATTTCTTCTGTCGATCCTGAGCCGTCACGAGCCTCGCTCGTATTATTTTGATCACATCTGCAGTTTGTTGCACCAATTCTGGCCCTAGCAATTATTGTTCTACCACTTCATCCCAGCTCAATGGCGTTCTGCATTTCCTTCCATATAAAGCTACATAAGGTGGCATACCGATGCTCGCATGATATTGTACACAAATTCTACCAACGGTAGGTGATCATCCCAGCTCCCTTTGAAATCCATAACGCATGCTCTCAGCATGTCCTCTAATGTTTGAATAGTTCTCTCGCTTTGCCCATCTATTTGAGGATGATACGCCGTGCTCAACCTCAGTTGCGTTCCCATGCGTTCTTGAAAACTTCTCCAAAAATTTGCTGTGAACTACGGATCGCGATCTGACATAATTGATACAGGTACGCCGTGCCTGGAAATAATCTCTTTGATGTAAAGCTTTACCAACTGATCCTAGGTATATCTGATCTTGATTGGCAAGAAATGCGCTGACTTGGTTAATCGATCGGCGATCACCCAAATCGCATCGTAACCCCTCCTGCATAGTTAGAAGTCCTACCACGAAGTCCATCGTGATATGCTCCCACTTCCATTCTGGAATTTCTAAAGGTTGAAGTAGCCGCTTCGATTTACGATGTTCCGCCTTAACTCTTTTGGCATGTTAAACACTTCACGACGACTCTGCGACTTCTCTTTTCATATTGGGCCACCAATAATGTTGACGGAGATCCCGATACATCTTTGTGCTTCCGGGTGAATTGAGTAACTTGAGCTATGAGCTTCCCGCAAGATTTCTTCCTTTAATTGCATAATCACTGGCACCCAAATTCTCTTCTCAAATCTTAATAGTCCATCACCCCCCATACTGAATTTAAGCTCTTCTCCATCTGAAATTCTTGTCCTCACCTTCACACATTCCTCATCGCTGCCTTGTACTTCCTTGATTTTGTCCAATAGAGTCGGATGAGCCTCCATTGCGAATAATTTCCCCTCTAGCTCTCTTGGACTTTTTATCTCGAGTTCCAATCTAGCCATCTCCTTAATTAACACCTCTTGAGTTGTTAGCATTGCCAACCTACCACTGCCCTTTCTACTTAGCGCATCTGCTACCACGTTCGCTTTCCCCGGATGATACAAGATGTCGCAATCGTAATCCTTTATAAGTTCCAACCATCTTCTTTGTTTCATATTCAACTCCTTCTGCGTGAAAATATACTTCAGACTTTTATGGTCCGTGTATATTTCACACCTTACACCATATAAATAGTGCCTCCATATCATTAAGGCAAATACTACTGCCGCTAATTCCAGATCATGGGTAGGATATCCCTTCTCGTAATCCTTCAATTGACACGATGCATACGCAATAACTTTACCATGTTGCATAAGCACACAACCAAGTCCTTTGTGTGACGCATCACTGAAAATCACAAAGTCATCTGTATCGTCAGGTAAAGATAATACTGGTGCTTCACTCAGTCTTTTCTTGAGTTCCTTAAAACTCTCTTCACATTTCTCCGTTCAGACAAATTTTACCAACTTCTTCGTTAAATTCGTCAACGTTCCCGGTATCTTTGAAAAATATTAGATAAACCGTCTGTAATAGCCTGCCAGTCCTAAGAAACTTCTTACTTCAGTCGGTAACTTTGGTTGTTCCCAATTCTGAACCGCTTCCACCTTTGCTGGATCCATAGAAATTTCGTCCTTGTCGATCACGTGACCCAGAAATTGAACTTTCTCCAACCAGAATTCACACTTCGAGAATTTTGCGTATAACTTATCCTTCCTCAACGCCTCCAACACTAACCTTAAATGTTCAGCATGATCTTCCTGAGTCTTAGAATAGATCAAGATATCATCTATGAACACAACTACGAATTTATCTAAGTATTGCTTGAATACCCGATTCATCATATTAATAAATGTTGCTGGCGCATTTGTTAACCCGAACGACATCACCAGGAACTCGTAGTGACCGTAACGTGTCCTAAACGCTGTCTTAGGTACATCCTCCTTCCTTACCTTTAACTGGTGATATCCCGTCCTCAAGTCGATCTTGAAAAAATATTTCGCTCCCTTCAGTTGATCGAACAGATCATCTATCCTAGGTAACGGATACTTGTTTTTAATTGTCACCTTGTTCAACTCTCGATAGTCAATACATAGTCTCATCGATCCATCCTTCTTTTTCACAAATAAAACTGGTTCTCCCCAAGGAGACACACTCGGTTGAATATACTTCTTATCCAATAACTCTTACAACTGTACCATCAGCTCCTTCATTTCTGCCGGTGCCATTCTGTAAGGGGATTTTGAAATCGGTGTCGTCCCCGGTACTAAATCTATAACGAATTCGACCTCCCGATCCGGCGGAAGTCCTGGCAATTCCTCCGGAAATACATCCAAAAATTCGTTCACTACTGGTATATGTCCCATCTCTCATCCGCTTTACAGATCGATCGTGATATGGGCCAAATATCCTACACATCCCTTTCTTAGTAACTTCCTTGCTTGCATCATCGTCAGACAACTTGAGTGTCTCGGCGACCTACTTCCATAGAATGCTACCTTAGACTGATCTGGAGTCCTAAGGTTTATACACTTCTTTCGGCAATCTATCATCGCTCCATGGTTAAATAACCAATCCATTCCTAGAATTACATCAAATTCTCCTAATTAAATTGGAATTAAATCCAATGGTAACTTATATCCCCTGATGTTTACAACACAATTTCTATAGACATGGATAACGGGAATCATTTCCTTATTAGCAACTTCTATGTTCATAGGATATTTTAATTCTTCCTGGGGTAAATTTAGTCGTTGGGAGAATTCATGCGATACAAAGGAACAAGTAGCACCCGAATCAATTAATATGTAAGCAGATATATCATTGATCGGAATGATACCTGGAACCACGTCCCTGGATGCGACCACATCCTGAACCGTCATGTTGAAAGTTCTTATTGTTGGTCGATTCTGAGTTGGTGGTCCATTAATCGCGAGATTCCCACCGCTTGGTCCCCTTCCTCCATTTCCTCCTGCTATGTTCTTCTTTGGGCAATTCCTTGCCTGATGATCCAATGCTCCACAGTTGAAGCATCCATTTCTCTTTGGTGCAAAGCAATTGGGAGAGATGTGCCCCTCCTGCCCGCAGTTGAAACAAACATTCTTTCCTTTTAGACATGCCCCTGAGTGATTCCTTCCACACTCCTTGCATGCCTCTATTCTCTTCTTTGTTTCCCCTGGTTTTCCCCCAAAGTTTCTCGATTTGAAATTGTTCTTCGCTACTTATTGTTATTGTTCCACTTCCTCTTTGTTTGCACTAATCGCCATCGCTACCTTCCCATGATTCCCTCCTTCATTCTTCTTCTTTTTTCCTTATTAAATTTCATCGAGGCCTCACTTCCGCCTCGTGATTATAGCTTTCTCCGGAGAGTCACGAAGCTTTTCATCAGTAACTGCGAGAGTCTCTTTATATAGCCATGGTTTGAGAGACCGCTCAAACCTCCTCATTTTCTCTCCTCGATTGTCGACTGGTGTGTGGTATGAAACCTCGCCAAATTTCGTTGAATTTTGCTACATATTGAGGTACCGTCATGTCTTCTTGCTTTAGCTCCAGGAATCGCATCTCCATGTGACTCTGCATACTAACCGAAAAATAGTTCTCAAAAAAGATTTTCTTAAACCCTTCCCAAGGTATCACGCCTTCTCCAGCCCTGGTCTGGTTTGCCTTCCACCAGAAGTTAGCTTCACCCTTCAGCATGTAAGTGGCGAAGATTGTTTTCTGATTATCACCTACTCGAGCGATAGCGAACGCCTTTTCGATTTCCTTGACCCAAGTTTGAGCTTCGATGGGTTCAGTGGTTCCTTTGAACTCAGGGGGTCCCGCGCTTTTGAAGTCCTTGAAGTGTGCCACCTGGTTAGTATTTTAAAATAGTTGTTTTTGTTTTTAGGAAAAATAGATTTGACACAACCCCTAGAACTCTACATGAGTTCATCTCTTTATTTTCTCCACTAACTTCCCTAAGGTTATAGTCTAAGGTTCTCCACCTAAGGTTTATAACCTATTGCTTTGATACCAACCTGTGACGCCCCCAAATCCGTGTAACATCGATTATAGGAAATGGTGCTCACGATACAACATATATCATCATCTATCTAAGTAACTCTAATAATAATAATATTAACTATTACATACTTATTCAAAATAAAGTCCCAAGTCTTTACAACCATTAATAAACTAAAACTTAAACTTAGCGTTTATCGCTACATCACATCATATGCGGAAATATAATTATTACATAAATAACTCTCATCATTTCATCTTAGACTTTCCTTTGTCCTTGCCCAGGAGCCCTCATTATATCCTTTAATCGAAAGGTTTAAGCAAGAATGAGCACAAATTGCCCAGCAAGTATATAAAGTAGTTTGAGAACATACATCAGAAGTAAAAGCATTAGTATGAATATTTCTCAACGGTTAAAATAAATATCAAGAGATAAACTGGAATATCAAGATAAGAGTTCTGGAATTCTCAATAGCATACTAAGGGGTGTTAGATACCCTGAACATTACTTTGTTACATCAAAAACCATCAGACGGTTTAACAATCAAATAGATTATAAACGGTCTCTGCAAGTACTCCAGGTGATCAGTTTATCGTACCCTACATTGTGCACAAGTATAAAGTTTAAACGCATAAGTGTAAATGGGACTATATGCCCGACATCAGTTACCCCATTATTCGGGTTGTTCATCTTAGTATTCATGCGGGACCTCACCAAAGCAATTTGGATTGGTAAACATTCAATAGCTTCAAAGGATTTGAATTATTCAAACAATATGCTATGTTTGCATCAATAACATCTAGCTGAAACGAAAGCTAGAAAGCATGCTTGAATATAATTCATTAAGGGTATACGAACTTTAAAGTATAGCAGTTACAATAGGAACTGAATAATCATCAATAACGTTTCGCATCACAATTAAAGTTATAGAACTTTACAATAGAGGAGCTTGCACGAATGATTACTTAATCATAAGGCCAAACTTACCCTCGCTGCAATCAACTGAATAAGAGTTGAATAAATTCATAATGAAAAATAAGGTAAGAAACTTGCCTTGCTCGTTGTTTACCAATAACAGATTAACAGCTTACAGCTATCTACACTTCACGTGCCCTACACAATTATATAATCATGCATATCAACTATTAGCAACGCATAGTAGTTATAATATAAACGTTACTCTATAATTTTCAGAGTTTACTCTATGATTTTCACTGACTCTACGATTTTTAGAGTTTACTTCTACGATTTTCACCGACTCTCACGATTTTGAGTTTACTCTACGATTTTCATTGACTTCTACGATTTTTGAGTTTACTCTCACGATTTTCAACGACTCACGATTTTCATTGACTCTCACGATTTTCACCGACTCTCACGATTTTTTTGAGTTTACTCTACGACTTTCATTGACTCTATGATTTTCAGAGTTTACTCTACGTTTTTCACTGACTCTACGATTTTCAGAGTTTACTCTACGATTTTCACTGACTCTACAATTTTAAGAGTTTACTCTACGATTTTCAGAGTTTACTCTACGATTTTCATTTACTCTACGATTTTCAGAGTTTACTCTACGATTTTATTGACTCTACGATCTTCAGAGTTTACTCTACGATTTTCACTGACTCTACGATTTTCAGAGTTTACTCTACGATTTTATTGACTCTACGATTTTTATTCCCGCTAGTCTAAAGATGATATGACCATGATACTTGGACACAATAAACTTCATACATCAAGGTATTTTACAAAAATATAACATTCATAAGACTAGCATGCTAAGACCATAAACCAACTGCATAGAAAAGCGTGCCAGCACTAGTTTTATACTTAGAAAAAATTCTGAAATTTCCAGAATTCTGCAGATTTTATTACCAACATGCATGCTTACGATTTTCATAACTTGCTCAATTTAACTCCCTTTATTATGAAATTTGGACAGGTTGTACCTCATGCTACATACTATTTTATAAAATTATAACATACGCTAATCGAGTCATCTACACCATGATTCCGAGGCTCCGAAAAACCCCAAAAATCACAGTTTTCACATTCAACCAACTTTGAAAAATTTTGTGATTTTGATTCTAGCATGCATGGGCTTGACTCCTACTGTCCAGATCACTTCTTCCAACATATATGAACATGCTACAACAAACCAACTCACTAAATTACCATGCTATGAACAAATTGACTACAAAGAGGCATTTTATCAACATATCGCATACATTCATGAAATATTTGATTCTCTATGTAATTGCAACATGTTTAAACCATACTTTTCATTCCTTATCCTCCTCATAACAGAAACCAACAATATTATCATAGCCTTATGAAATCAACATAAACCATTTACCACGGCTATACATGCTTTTTCACTATTTTTCTTCAAGAACATGAAAAAGACAGTTTCATAGCATACTTTTTCGGATGAATTTCCCTTGCGTTAATTTGATTATCACTCTTCCTTACTTGTTAGTTGCTAAGAGATCTCTAGAATACTACCATACTATCTATATATGTATAGCTTTGTTAGAGTCTTTTGATTCCCATAACCCCCAACTCCCATAACCCCCAACACTAATGATTAGTTACTCATAGTACTTAATAATACAATAATATAGTTAATTAATAGGAAGAATGTGGGAGTTAGAGAAAATGAATGTGGGAGTTAGAAAAATAAAAAGAATTTTGATTTTAAGGAATAAAATAAATTACTTTCACCTTAGTTATTATTTAATATACGTATACTCCCTCCCTTGTCCCAATTTAATAGTCTCATGGGTCGATCAGTTCAGCTGATTTCTATTATAAAAAAAATGCATATATATTATTTTAATCAATTAATTAATTAATAAGCTATTTGACTATTTAACCCTTCGGAACCAAACTTTGCGAACCATATATCGATTCCTACTAAAGTCGACGTTCCGGACGTCATGGGACTATCCGTTTAGTCAAATTCATCTCTAAAATTTGGAGTTGATTTTTTCCTCAAAAAAGTCAACTGGTTGACTTTGACCAAAAAGTCAACTGTGACACTTTTTCGTGATTACAGTCTATCTTGACTAATTTCGACGTTCCGGACTCGGATACACAGTCCGCGTCTCTAAATTCCGCTCCGAACTCCAGCTCATGATTTAATACCATCCCACGTAATAAATAAAATAACTCCCTACTTAATCAATTTAAATAGTTAAATAAAACTAAACCAACCATTTAAATATATCTCATCACATATCTTGAAATAACACATATATGTACCGCACACATACATCCAATAAATGAAATCACTCAAAAGTTTCATATAAATTCGTTTATTAACAATTCTTAAATTACATAAAAAAAATATATTAAAAAAAATAAAATAAAACTCAGATATTACACTCTAAGAGTCTGAGATATATCTCCACACGGAAGGTGTTGAATATGCAGTAGAGAGAGGACTGAGATATCATATATCATTCAAGGAAGGTAAACGTAGAAGCCGACGCGTTAAGTAGGAAGGGTAAGGAAAACTATCGATGTTAACGACTCAGAATGAGTTAATAACGGAGATGGCGGGAGTGGAGTTAGAATTTAAATTACAGAATGAAACGATAGAAATGTTATTCAAAACATAGACTCAATCCACAATAATGGACCGAGTCAATTAAGTACAATTAGGTAACGAGGAGTACAAGTGAATGAAGAAGATGATGCAGGATAAGTAGAAGACTAAGTATAGTCTTATTTTGAGGGAGGAATTTGAGTTCCATATAAGTCCGAGTTAAAAGGATAACTGAGATGATATGAAGATAGCGAAATGTGTTAGTAAGTGTTTAACTTCCAACTCAAATTGTTAACAGGAAGTGATAAGTCATGTGTGAAAAGATAATACCTTCGATGAAGGTGAAATGGAAGAATCCCAATGTCGAAAAAGCATTGTGAGAACTCGAGATTAAAATAAAGGAAAATTATCCTCTGTGGTGTAGGTATTGTTAGTGAGATTCTGGGGACAGAATCCTTATAAGGAGGGAAGAATGTAACGCCCGAGAAAATCGGATTTTTGAGAATTAAAATTTTATTTTTCTTAAATGAATTTAATTGATTATTTATGGAGCAAGTTAATCGAACGTCGTTCTCTGACCTAGAAATGTCAGAACATCGTAGGATTTTGGCTACATGGTAGAATTAAAGTGTTTTCTGAGAAATTTTCTGAAAAATACTATTCACGCATTTCTGCTCGGGAATTATTTTTGAACTTCCGAGAAATACGTAACGATAGAATATCGAGGTGAGATGGAATATCTAATAATATTTCAGTTATGGAAAACGTAATATTTCGCCCGTGGACTTAAAACCTAACGTTTAGGAAATGTGACTTTCGAGAAGAAATTTAAATGTATGTAATGAATTAAGCAATGATCGTATAGTACGTAGGTATTATACGAAGTAATGAATATGAGTATGATGTGATGTACTATACGAGTAGGTATGAAGGATGGTATCTCGTATATCATGAATTAGTATACGAGTTAGAATACGAGATGAATACGTAAATTATACCTTATAAGGCTTAAAGCCAAATGTATTGAATATTTAAATTGTGTAGGAAATTGTATGGTGCAATAAGAAGTTGACAAGGCCCAAATGTAAGAATGCTGAAATCCAAAGTAAGTTAATGATCAAGCCTAAGTTTTTGTTTAATTGCAAGCCCAATGAATAAGTTAATATTAGTTTAAGCAAATTATGCTAGAAGCCCAAATGATTAAGTAAATTAATTAAACCTAAGCCCAAGTAAGTATCCAATGGGTAAGAACCATGGAGCAACCCATGGATGATCCAATGTGATGATCAAGTTTACTTAGTGGCTAAGTGTTGTGATGGCCAAGTAATTTATTTGGAGAGTAAGTAAGCTTAATGGCTAAGTTAAGTAGCAACCAAGAAAAAAGTGTGGGGGGCAAGATAGCTTGATGGATAAGTGTTGTGGTGATCAAGCAAGAGATATATGTTGTGGAGGCCAAGTAAACTTGGGGAGCACATAAGGAATAGTAAGGAGGTGAACTAAGGAGGTGGGATGACTTATTGACCATTATACCCTAATCTAGGATTTTCTATAAATAGTTGTTTTCATTTGTTGGTTGTTAGTTTTTTATCCAACTTAAGTAGAGAGCTTATTTGGTTGAGAGAATAAGCTAGAAAAGTAAGAAAGCTAGTCTTTCATATTTCAAGGATCAAGAAGGAGATTAAAGATTGAGCAAGGCATAGTCAAGTGAATATCAAAGAGTAAGTGATCCTAAGCCATGATTATCTTTCTCTTCCATTAGTAGAGAAAGGGGTATGGGTAGAGCTAGTATGTTAAGGAATGATAAACCAAAGGGCTGAAGTCTTAATAAGCCGTATAAATCATGAATAAGCTATTCGTAATCATTTAAGTTACGAACTTGTGAAGAACAATAATGAAAGTATAAGAACTTGTAAGAAGTGGTAATATATTTACATTAAGAAGTTAGCATGATTAATAAGAGGTAAGAATAAGGATTAAAGGACTTAACTTACTAATAAGTCATAAGCAATGAAATTAAGTATGTTATACTTTAATTTTGATATTGAGCTTGGAAACATTGGTTTTTAATGGAGACAAGTCTTATTTGGCGTTATAGAGTTGCGGACTCGAAAACGGCCGGATTCCGACTTAGAACGAAGAAACGAGAGTTGAACGTTCACGAACGTTTATCGTTTTCATTAAAAATGGACTAATAGGTGAAATTTTAGAAAATGAAGTTGAATAGATAAAATTCATGCATAGAGTATGTAATTTGTGAACCGTAGGCTTTTGAATGAGCCAATTCGGACTTATAACAAAGAAGTTATGCGTCCGGGAATTTCGCAAAGTTGAAAAACTGTCAAAGTTTTCTGTGGCTCAGAGTCCGCGCCGCGGCGCGACTCCAAGCTTAAATGACTGGCGTCGCAGTGCCAAAGTGAGCATCAGCCCCTGGAGAGTCATGACTGCGGTACGACTCATAACAAAAGGACTCAAGCAGTGTCACGAAGTCCGTCTCCAAGCCCAATCGGGCGACGCAGCATTCTTGACTTAACAAAGGAACAACTAATTGCAGTACCACCACTTTAAAACATAGGTAGACAAGAATGGTTACAAGAAGAAGATGAATGGAAATTGTTTAGTAACGAACTAAAGGACTTAATAAAACATTGTTAAGTCATAGCTAAACCTCAAGTGTGATCATTTAGGGTTAAAGAAACTTAATGGAAAGTAAACAGAAACGGTGTACAATAAGTATACATAACCAATGCCGATTAATTGCCGATTAATAACGTAAGGATGTTAGTAAGCCGTGAGGAAGGAAACTTAACTTGAACCGAGTTGTATTAATGAAATAATTTCAATTAAGTTATAAAAGAGAATGAAGTTGGTAAGAATGATGTAAAAGAATGACGGAAAGCCGGAACCCATATATAACAAATCTAATACGGGATTAGATTGAGAATTAGGGTAAGATTCTTTAGGAACCAAGTATGTTCATTCATGACTTAATGTGGTATGTTATGTGATTATGTGTTGTAGAGACAGTAAAGACTCAAAGGAAAAGTAATTATTCGGTAGCAGACGCTGAAGGCAAGTTTTTTTTCTTAAATGCTTGTCTAACCTTCGTGTTAGCCAGGTTTTCAAATGATTCACATTATGAGAAGCATGCATGGTTTTGAAGAAAGAGTCGATGCCAGTTTTAGCTCGGCTAGACTAATCTTGATGGATTGATTAAACTGTTTACAAGTCTTTCAATATAGAATTGCCAACGCTATCCTATGCCAACTAATTGGTACGGATTCAAGGTAAGCCTAAATATGAATAAACAAATGTATTTTCATCGAATATTCGATAGGCACGTGAGGTTGCCACAACTTAAACGTACACACGTTTAATGGATGTAGTGTTGATCAACATAGAGTACTATAAGCTGTGAAAGTAATATACACACAAGCCAATCATGTTTGATGATAAAGCATATACTTTGTAACAATCTTATTCATTTATTAATAAAAAGTATTAATTTATTAAAGGCTTTTAATTATCTACATGATGCTGTTTTATAATATGTGATAAACCCATAGTTTTAAGCAATGCTTTTAGAATAATGATGATGATCATTCTAATGAAATCTAAATTCTTAGAAAGCTTAAAACTAAAATAGTTCCCAATCATTGGATTACTAAATTGGGGATTAGTGAATCCGGATAGATTGGTACATACGTTGCTTGCTCATTGGATGAGGATGATTGATCTCATGATCATTTGTGTGGAGACACTAAAGCAAGTATGTAGGTGCTTATTAGAGAATAAGTTCACTGAACGTGGCTCGCTAAGGAATACCTAATGGAGTTTTATTTGCCTGTCAATAGGAATTCCTGTAGTGATAGTAGTACAAGTAATCCTTGGACTTGAGATCATCATAGTATCTTGTGTATGATGAGTTATACTTTGACTTATTCCTTAAGACCCTTAGGGTATATCAAAGGGTATGCTTGGGTATAATAAGTTGTACATGGAGATAATGTATGATCAATAAAGAATCTACCACTTCTAATAAAAGAGAAATGTCCTATGTGATTCGATAAATGACAACCCAAAGAGTCCTTGGTTAAGGCGAGAATGAAATTAGAAAGGAGTTTCTAATTTGCATTATTTGAGTTAGTACATTTAAGAATCGAAATACATATAATTAAATAAAATAAGACTTGACAAGAATTCCATGTCTTATATTTAATTGGGACATTGTATGGTGGAAGGATTGAATTGTACGGTAACTATTTACTCAAAGGTTCTTTAATGATTAATGTTGAAATCTATATTATCCGGAAAGTCGTTGATCGTTAGGGAGGCTTATCCTATTGTAGAATAAATATTATTTATTTAAATAAATTAATTGTTTAATTTATTTATTTAAATAAGATTAGAATTGTTCTAATTGATTTATTCACAAATAGGTTTAATATGGAGAACCTAAAGGGTCACACCATAAAAGGAAGAATAATTATTTAAGAAGTTAATGGCATAATCGTAATAATATGTTATGTATATTTAATTTAATCTATGGTGATAGAATAAATTAAATAGCTTAATATTTATTATTTAATATTTTAGAAATATTAAATATAAATTAATAAGAGGAGTCTTATTAATATTATTACAATTATTATTATTTTAATTTCTAAAAGAGTTTAGGAATTAATTTAATATAAGTACTCTCATTTATTCCTAATTGGATTAGGAAGAAAAATTAGTTAAAGGAGTTTAATTAATTATCCCTAATAAGATTAGGGAGCTTAATTAATTAAAAGAATTTAATTAATTAAAGAAATCTCAATTCCTTAATTGTTAAGGTGGGTTGCCCACATCTAAAAATAAGAGGAGTCTTATTATGGGTAAAGGGGTTGTTGACTTTTACAACGACATAATTCCAATTTGTTGGAGAGTACCATTTTCTATAGAGATAGAAAACTAGGGTTTGAGCCAATACCCCTTCTTCTTGAATTCCTATTCTTCCTTGATGGATCACCTCTAGAGGCCAAACATATGGGTGGCTAACGTTGATCAAAGGAAGGAAGAAAACCCCGGTGGATTCAAGTTGAACGCGAAAGGATTTGGAGGTGAACTTGTACCTGAGGAAGCTCGATCTTCAAGGGTATGATTATATTCTTTATCTTTTCGTTTAATTAATAATTGTGCATAAAGGGTGATCCAGGTATATGGTTTGTAATTTTTTTTTAAACTCTGATTTTATCTCGCTTCCGCTTAATTTATGCAATTTGATTGCGTTCTAGAATATTACAAACCTAACAGTGGCATCAGAGCCAAACCTTTATGCGAATTATTAATTGTTTTAATTTGATATGTATATTGATATGTGTTTAGAACAATTTAATTGGGCATAATTTAATTGTATAAAAAAAAAACAAAAAAACAAAAAACCGGACCGAAATAATGATTCGCCAATCCAGATTTTTTTTATTTTGCTGAAATCGGTACTGGGTAATATAATTAAGCGTAGTAGGAGATTGTCTCTGATGTAGTGTTGATCAACATAGAATACTATAGGCTGATCACCTAGAAGTGCTCGTAAGATATGCCGGACTTACAGACTTCGTGCCGGGTTGTCCTTTTCAAAGAGACTATAAGACGTTCACGTCTTGAACCAGAATTGATGAATTACAGATTATTGTTATTTCATATTGTTTTGAAGGAAAAGAAACGCTATTTTAAGTTATTGATAGTACTTCGTAACTATCATCCAGTTATTGAAGATATACGATTCCTATGTTTCAAGCATGCTTTTAAAATGAAATTTTTGTACTTGCTGAGCTTGTTATGCTCACTCTTGCTTGAACCATATGAATGCAGCTTAGACCGAATGGACCGAAGGATTCGTCAAGGTTAAAGTGAAGGCTAAAGCAAACGTGTAGATTACCTATGTAATAGTATAGGTTTGTAATGATAATATTTGATATTATGATAAGAATAAATGTAACGGTTATAAGAACCTGGGAATGGTAGTATTGTTTTGGAATATATATATAAGACATATTCGTTCTTTTGAGACATTTCAATTTAATGTTTGTGTGAACTGTAGCACCGTGGAGCACCATCTGTCGGGTTGGAAGAGACCCGGATTTGGGGGCGTCACAGATATCGTCTTCTTTCATATTTCTCCATTTATGGTACGAATTTATTGTTTGTTTCTATAACCTTATTATTAAATGGTGAAAACCTTTGAAAATAGTGAAATATTCTTAATAGTTTGTGCTTTAGCTATTATCATTTCACTATTGGTCTGAATTTTCTTATTGAAATTGTAATATTTTCATTGCGGGATACTATTTATGTCGGGGTACTATTCATTTTGAATACTATTCATTCGAGATACTATTCATTCGGGGTACTTTTCATTCGATTACTATTCACGACAAATTTGATTTTTTCCTGTCCAATTTATTTTTGATACATGAATATCATTCTTTAATTTTACTCTACAAATAGTTATTGTAAGACCCCAACTTTTTATAAATAAAATTGAATTTCATATCATTATTATTTTGAATAATAAGGTGTTAATTTGATATAATGCTTTTGTTATGGGTGTAATGTGTAAATTTTGCAAAATAAGCAAGTGGTTATAAAATATTCATTGTCGGGGAATATTCGTTTGGTCGTGGAATATTCTTGTTGTCGAGGAATATTCGTACGACGTAGTTGTTACCATTAACATTGTTGGAATACCTGGTAGTTAAAATACAGTAATACGCGTGTTGCACAGTAGCACACGGTATTGCACAATATTTTTGAATTATTGATTCTTACGTAAGAAGGCACTACTCAATAATTATTGCAGTAATTACTGTTCAATATTTTATTTAATTGATTCAATAATTGTTACGTTGATATTTTATATTATTGTTGTTTCAATAATTGTCATTGCACAGTATTTTCCATTATCATATCAATAATTCATATTATTTGAATAATATTATTAGATAACATTATTGGCAATGTTTAAGGAAGTTCTGTCTAGGAAAGGGGTTTGGTTACCTAATTGCGCGCCAGTAAAGAAAAATCCTTATCGGAAAGTCCCCTCTTTCCTAGGAAAGACCTGGTTGTCATAATTGTGATTCTGTAATATTATTTATGAATAATTAATTATTGATTTATATGATAAGGAAATATTTATTCTTATGTGGATATAAATAAAGGAATTAATGCTGAGGTATTTTATCAGTATTTTGTCAGAATGGAGGTATTAAAAATCGCCCGTATGTGGATTTTGGCCATTTTTTGATTGGAATTTGGAAAACATTTCTTCTATAAAGTTGTAGAAAATTAAATTTCCTATAGAATAGACATTGGATTCAAATTTTTTTTGATAAAAGGGCTATTTTTTATCAATTATTGAAGTTTTAGAAATAAATATTTTTATTTAAACATGATGTGTGACACCCCCAAAATAGGTATACATCACCCATCTTGAGTCGCCAAATACATGGTACAAAATTTAAATACAACTTAATTATACAACAGTCGTGTAAAATACGACAAAACATAATCTAAGAGTTTTTAATAAGAATATTGTCATCTAGACAATATCCACACTCAATGGAGTCCTCATTATATTTATTGTCACACTATTTTATAGAATAGTGAGGACTACTAAAACAACCATCTGGACCGTCAATCTGTTTCCCGACTCGTCTTAGCTATATTTTCATTTCCTGAAGAGAACAGTGAAAGAAAGGGTGAGCTCAACTAGCCCAGTAAGAAATATTATGACTAAGATAATGCAGAATAAATTATCCTTATCCTTCAACAGTATAACAACTGATAGAATATAATAGACAACAAGTTTTAGATCAACAACTACTAATGCTATCATCTGGACCGTCACTCCGTTCTCCGACTAGTCCCAGCTACGTTCTCATTTCTTGAAGAGAACAATGAAAGCAAAAGGGTGAGCTCAACTAGCCCAGTAAGAAATATTATGACTATGATAATGCAGAATAATTTATCATTAGCCTTCAACGGTGTTAAACTAATAAAATATAACAAACATCAAGTTTAACTGCAGCGGAACAAGCAATCCATTAGAAGAGTTAAGTAGAGAATAAAGTCTACTATCTTCTATGATTTAAAAGGTTTTTCATCACTTTTATCGCTGAGACTCAGCTTAATAAATAAACCACATCATCCCTGCGCTACGGCCAAGGATATTCATTAGTATCACGACCATAAATTTTCCATGCACTACACGCCAAGAGGATATTCGTGTATTCATCAATGGTCATGATCATGCCAACAATCGTCCATCAATGCACTTTCTGCCAAGGAGGACTTTTACCACATCATTTGTAATATTACTACTATGATTATCCGAATAATCCTCGGTCATAATCATACCAAGTCCATCTATACTTTTCACAGTCACGAGATGACTTTCAACATATTATAAACATGATGATGATGACAATGATATAAGAATTCAATAAAACAAGTTCAAGAATTAATTTATCCAGGAACCAATAACATACAAATTGTCAACATGATACTGCTTTGTGGGATAAAACTCAAGAATGCTCAGAAGAATATTTCCATGAAAAGATACTGCATGAAGCGCAAATATCAAGGATATTCCACTAATTTCATGGAGTATAAAAGCCAAAAATTTAACCAATTGAGTATAATAAAGAATGGAATAACAAAAGAAATCACCAGGCATACGATAGACCGCACAGACAGGTTATTCCAACAGAATAATAAATAACGGAACCAGGCCATGCGTAAATGTACGAGCAGGATATTCCAATGTAATAATAATTAATCGAACCAAAGTTATGCGTAAAAGCACGCATGAGGATGTTCCAACAGAATGATAAATAATGGAACCAGGTCATGGGTAAAGCACATACAGGATGTTCCAATAGAATTATAAAGAATGGAATAATAGAAGAATTTCACCAAGTATAGGGTAGTCCGCGTATACAGGTTATTCCAACAGAATAATAAAGAATGGAATAACAGAAGTTCTCTTCATGAATACAAAAGAAATAATACCCCTTACCGTAGAAAAAACTGGATACTGGAATAGTGAGGTAGCAGACTTCTCTTCTTCTTTCTCTCTATAATTTCTCTATATAATAATTGCTCTAAAGCTTTTGTGAATTGGTGAGAAATGAAGGAAGAATGAGCTTCTATTTATAGGAAAATAGAGTTTCGATAATTGCACATTTTGGGGCTCGAAATATTACAGTACCATACCTCCAACTTTTCTTTCATTTTTAATTTAGTCCTGCAAGTATTATCAAACTTGCACCACCTCCCCTTATAGTAAATAATGTGAATCAATAGTTCAATCATGTGAATCAATAGTATAATCATGTGAAAAATACGAATTACAGTATAGTACCTCCATCTATACCTCCATTTTTAACTTAGTCATGCAAGTATTATCAATCTTGCACCAACTCCCCTAATAATACAAGAATTTGATTCAATAGTACACACATGTGAACAAATAGTTATATAAGCATGTGAATTAGTTGCAATTAATTGCTCATTTATCCGATAAATTACCCAATTTATCAATATAACCCCCAGACATCAATTATCATCGGAATAGATGTCGATTTCCATTAACACTAATAATCCCAACACAATGGAACTATCAAATTCATCTTTAATCAACACGAACTTATTCATCATTAATATTATAACTCACAATATTTAACAACCGGATCGTTCCCGTGAAAGAGGGACTTTTCGATAAGGATTTCTCCTTATTGGCGCCGCAATTAGGTGACCAAACCTCTCCTCGATGTAACTTCTAGACATTGTAAATATTGCAATTTAATAATATGAATAACTTTGACGTCTCAATTATTGATTTAATAATATATCATATAATGCAGATGATACTGTGACAATAATTGAGGTAAGGGATTGTAAGGGATAGTAAGGGAGATTATTTTCTTCATAAATGATATTATATCTTCAACCAACGGTCTGAAAAATTAGCACATCTCCTCATGGAATAATATTGTACCCAAATACCCGAATGCACAATACTAGAGTGAATAGTAACCGGGTGAATAGTAACTCGTGAATAGTAACTCGTGAATAGTAACTCATGAATAGTAACTCATGAATAGTAACTCGTGAATAGTAACTCAAGAATAGTAACTTGTGAATAGTAACTCATGAATAGTACTCCGACACAAAAAGTGTCCCGAATACCCGATTGAACAATATATCATATTATGCAGATGATACTGTAACAATAATTAAATCAATAATATGAGAGATATGATGTAGCAATTACTGTAACCACGCGTATTACTGTACTTTTACTATCGGGTAGTTCAACAGTTTTAACGGTAACACTTTCGCCGTTATTTTTATAAAAAGATAATTCTATCGTTTTCTAACTACGACAATACTTCCATTGTGGGGTCCACCAATGATTGTGCCGTCGTATGAATATTCCCTGTTAAAACGAATATTCCCCGACCAATCGAATATTATATAACCACTTGCTTACTATGCAAAATTTGTAAATAATATCCACAACTATAACATTATATCATATCCACACCATAATATTCAAAAATATATTTCGAGAGAATTTAATCTTTATTCATAAAAGTTGGGGTCTTACAATGAGGATGATGACAATGACATAATAATTCAATAAAACAAGTTCAAGATAAATTTTAAAGATTTATAATTTAATTTATCCAGACATCAATAACGTCCAAATTGTCAACATGATACTTCTTTGTGGAGTAAAATTCAAGAATGCTCAGAAGAATATTTTCATGAAAAGATACTGGATGAAGCGCAAATATCCATGATATTTTACTAATTTCATGGAGTATAGAAGCTAAAACTTTAACTAACTGAGTATAATAGAATATATGAAACTGCAAATGGATTTTTGCCCGCCATGCGGTAATCCACGTAAACAGATCATTTCCATAATTTAATAAGGAATGAATACGAAGGATCATTCACCATACATGCGGTAGTCCACATAGACAGGTTATTCCAACAGAATAATAAAGAATGGAATAACATAAGAATTCACCATGCAAATGCGAGTCTTAGAAGTAGAGCAAAAGTTATTCAAAAATGTAATAATAAAGAATTGAATAACAAAAGAATTCACCGAGCATACGATAGATCGCATGCAGACGGAGTTATTCCAACGTAATAATGAAGAATGGAATAATAGAAGAATTCACCAGGCATGCGATGGACCGCACATACAGGTTATTCAATAGAATAATAAAGAATGGAATAACAGAAGAATTCACCAAGCATGTGATAGACTGTACAGACAGGTTATTCCAACAAAATAATAATGAATGGAATAACAGAAGAATTCACCAGGCATATGATAGACCGCACAGACATGTTATTCTAACAGAATAATAAAGAATGGAATAACAACTCTTACAAGTTTTGAAAGAAAATAACTCTCTTCATGAATACGAAAGAAATAATACCCCTTACCTTAGAAGAAACTGGATACTAGAATAGTGAGGTAGTAGACTTCTCTTCTTCTTTCTCTGTATAATTTCTCTCTATAATAATTGCTCTTGTGAGACTTAGTGAATTGGTGAGAATGAAAGAAGAATGAACTTCTATTTATAGAAAAATATAATTTTGATAATTTCACGTTTTGGGGCTCGAAATATTACAATATAATACCTTCCTCTTTTTCTTTATTTTTAATTTAGTCCTGCAAGTATTATCAAAATTGCACCACCTCCCCTAATAGTAAATAATGTGAATTAATAGTTCATTCATGTGACTTAATAGTATAATCATGTGAAAAATCTAATTACAGTATAGTACCTTCATCTATACCTCCATTTTTAATTTAGTCATGCAAGTATTATCAGTCTTGCACTAACTCTCCTAATAGTAAATCATGTGAATCAATAGTACACACATGTGAACATATAGTTATAAGCATGTGAATTAATAGCAATTAATTGCTCATTTATCCAGTGAATTACCCGATTGGTCAATATAACCTCCAGACATTAATTATTATCGAAATAAAGGTCGATTTCTACTAACACTAATAATCCCAACACAATGGAACTATCAATTTCATCTTTAATTAACTCAAACTTATTCAACATTAATATTATATCTCACAATATTTAACAACTAGATCATTCCCAGGAAAGAGGGGGCTTTCCGATATGGATTTCTCCCTATTGGCACGTAATTAGGTGACCAAACCTCTCCTTGACAGAACTTTCTGGACATTGTTAATATTGCAAATAATAATATGAATAACTTTGTCGTCTCAATTATTGATTTAACAATATAAAATATTATGCGATGATGATCTTTGTGACAATAATTAAATCAATAATACGAGAGATATGATGCAAAGAATTATCGTAGCAATAATTGAGTATAACTGAGTGACTTCTCACGTAAGCATCAATAATCAATACCGTGTGCTACTATGCAACCACGTGTATTACTGTACTTTTACTACCGGGTAGTTCAACAGTTTAATGGTAAAACTTCCGCCGTTATTTTTATAAAAAGATAATTCTGACATTTTCTAAATACGACAATAATTTTGTTGTGGGGTCCACCAATGATTGTGCCGCCGTACGAATATTCCCTGTTAAAATGAATATTCCCCGACCAATCGAATATTTTATAACAACTTGCTTACTTTGCAAAATTTGTAATTATTACTCACAACTATAACATTATATCAAAACCACACCATAATATTCAAAAAAAATATTTCGAAAACATTAAATCTTTATTCGTAAAATTTGCACTTTTACAATCTCCCCTCCTTATGAAATTTCGCCCTCGAAATTTACGTACGTACCTGGTATGCCGAAGAGGTGAGGATACCTTGTTTAGATTCTAACTCTTGAGGTATAACCTTTGAGTGTCGAATATGATCCTTCTTATCCAAGATTTTAAAACGTATCTCCTCAAACGTTAGGTCTTCTGCTATCTCGTCTAGTTCTAATTCAATAATGTGGTTCGGGTCGTCCACATATTTACGTAACATCGATATATGAAAAATGTTATGAACACGCAACATACTTGGCGATAAAACGAGTCTATAGGCCACAGTTCCTACTCGATCGAGGATTTGAAATGGGCCAATTAAATCGAGGGTTGAGATTTTCTCTCTTCATCGACTCTTGCTTCTAGAATAACGCCCTCTTGAACCTTCTTCTTCGTATTCATCAGCTCCGGGTGTGTAGCTTGGGCGGTTTTAACTTTGTCGATTAACGTCGATTCTACTTATATATTTGATATCACCACGTGGGTCCCTAGAGTCTTTAACTCTATTTCTATCTTTTGTAAGTCGTATGAAATAGGTCTTTGTGCTAACAATATCACACTCATAAACGCATACGATTTTCTACTCAATGCGTCAACTACCACGTTTGCTTTTCTAGGATGGTATTGAATCGTATTATCGTAATCTTCCACATCTCGAGCCAACGTCTTCGGCGCATGTTACGTTCGTTTTGGGTGAAGAAATATTTGAGGTTTTAGAAATGGGTTTTGTACTGGGGTCAATACAAAATTCTATTTCACGCTCTGGGGGTAGGCCAGGAAGTTCTTCAGAAATTTGTCAGGAAATTTATGAACAATAGAAATATCATTCAAAACTGTGACTCTCATCCAAGACTTGGATAGTACGTCACATTGATACCTATCAACTTGCCACCATCATTCACAGCATCGCCTACGAAAAGTCTGGCTTCGGTACATTCCACACAAGGAAGTCACCGGATAAAGGCTCGGGACTCTTTACTTATGGCTTGATATGACAGTGATTGACTTTAGTGGTTTGGTTGCTTGAATTTGCATAACAGGTTGGTTAGGAATTTAAAAACTAACAACATTATGAAAAACATGATGAGTAGTTAACCAATCGATTTGTAAAATCACATCAAGGGCGAGTATTTTAAAAGAGATAAGATCGAAAGGTAAACGTGAAAGTGTCGATTTGAATCAACAAGATTTATAAACAGTAGAGGTAACAAAGGTTTCTCCTAACGGAGTTTCAACTGATAAGTCAAAGTCTAATTTCTTCGGTGTCAAATTTAAACGTTGAGCGCAAGCAAGAGAGATAAAAGAATGGGTAGAACCGGTATCTAATAAGGTATAGACTTTGCAAGAATTTATAATTAACTAACCTGTGCTAACTTCGTCAAGTTACTCGCTGAGAAGTCACGAAAAATGCTCTTCCCGAAACCACCGACTTTGTTTTTGTCCGTATACGCCTTTGGTGCCACCGTCCCAACTAGACTTGATTTCACTACAGGACAAAATCGAGCTATGTGACCGTCTTTTCTGAAAGTAGTATGCACACAAGCCAATCATGTTTGATGATAAAGCATATACTTTGTAACAATCTTATTCATTTATTAATAAAAAGTATTAATTTATTAAAGGCTTTTAATTATCTACATGATGCTGTTTTATAATATGTGATAAACCCATAGTTTTAAGCAATGCTTTTAGAATAATGATGATGATCATTCTAATGAGATCTAAATTCTTAGAAAGCTTAAAACTAAAATAGTTCCCAATCGTTGGATTACTAAATTGGGGATTAGTAAATCCGGATAGATTGGTACATACATTGCTTGCTCATTGGATGAGGATGATTGATCTCATGATCATTTGTGTGGAGACACTAAAGCAAGTATGTAGGTGCTTATTAGAGAATAAGTTCATTGAAGCGTGGCTCGCTAAGGAATACCTAATGGAGTTTTACTCACTGTCAATAGGAATTCCTGTAGTGATAGTAGTACAAGTGATCCTTGGACTTGAGATCATCATGGTATCTTGTGTATGATGAATTATACTTTGACTTATTCCTTAAGACCCTTAGGGTATATCAAAGGGTATGCTTGGGTATAATAAGTTGTATATGGAGATAATGTATGATCAATAAAGAATCTACCACTTCTAGTAAAAGAAGAGAAATGTCTATGTGATTCGATAAATGACAACTCAAGTAGTCCTTGGGTTAAGGTAGAATGAAATTAGAAAGGAGTTTCTAATTTGCATTATTTGCGATTGTGCATTTAAGAGTCGAAATACATATAATTAAATAAAATAAGACTTGTGAAGAATTCCATGTCTTACATTTAATTGGGACATTATATGGTGGAAGGATTGAATTTATGCAGTAACTATTTACTCAAAGGTTCTTTTATGATTAATGTTGAAATCTATATTATCCGGAAAGTCGTTGATCGCTAGTAGGAGGCTTATCCCTATTGTAGAATAAATATTATTTATTTAAATAAATTAATTGTTTAATTTATTTATTTAAATAAGATTAGAATTGTTCTAATTGATTTATTCACAATAGGTTTAATATGGAGAACCTAAAGGGTCACACCATAAAATGAAGAATAATTATTTAAGAAGTTAATGGCATAATCGTAATAATATGTTAAGTATATTTAATATTATTACAATTATTATTATTATTACAATTATTATTATTTTAATTTCTAAAAGAGTTTAGGAATTAATTTAATATAAGTACTCTCATTTATTCCTAATAGGATTAAGAGGTTAAATTAATTAAAAGAGTTTAATTAATTATCCCTAATAAGATAAGGGAGCTTAATTAATTAAAGGATTTTAATTAATTAAAATAAAACTCAATTCCTTAATTGTTAAGGAGGGTTGCCCACATCTATAAATAAGAGGAGTCTTATTATGGGTATAAGGGAGTTGTTGACTTTTATAACATACGTAATTCCAATAGTTGGGAGAGTACGCCTTTTCTATAGAGATAGAAAACTAGGGTTTTATAAAACACCCATCTTCTTGAATTCTTCTTCTTCCTTGGTGGATCACCTCTAGAGGCCAAACACTTGGGTGGCTAACGTTAATCAAATGAAGGAACCAAACCCGGTGGATTCAAGTTGAACGCGAAAAGGATTGGAGGTGAACTTGTACCTGAGGAAGCTCGGATCTTCAAGGGTATGTTTCTTATTCATCTTTTTCGTTTAATTAATAATTGTGCATAAAGGGTGATCCGGGTATATGGTTTGTAAAATTTTTAAACTCTAATTTTACACATTTCCGCTTATTTTTGTAATTTGATTGCGTTCATGAATATTACAAACCTAACATTTTCCACAATTAAAACATACCTTGGAAGGCTGTGAACAGTTTGGACTTATGTGTCCCTCCTCTCTGCATCTGTAGCATCTAACTGGCGGTCGTTCTCCGCCCCTAGAATTTGTTGCTGGTATTGGTGTTGGTGCGGCTGTCGACGTCTTTCCATCATCGTTAAATCTTCTCTTCTTGAATTTTCCACTTGAATCATTTCTTCTATTATCTTGGCCATGATTAACGCCGAAGTGGTTACCATTTCTGGAATGATAATTTCCTCCATGATGGTTATCGTTGTTTCGATGGTCGTTGCCACCGGTACGATTATTATCATGTTATTGTTCGTTATCCTTCGGTTGGGCTGGCTCATTATCGCGCTCCAATAACTGAGCCCTATTCACAACATCTGAATACAAACACAATTTGTGAGAAATGAGGTATTGACGTATTTCGGGTCTCAAACCTCGCAGAAACATTCGCGTCATTCTCTCTTTATTATCAACCAAATGGGACGTAAACCGAGACAACTCGGCAAACTTAGCTTTGTACTGCGACACGGTCATATTGTTTTGCTCCAGCTTGATAAATTCCACCTCCTTCATGTGACAAATACTTTCGGGAAAGTATTTGTCATTGAATAGCTCTTGGAACTTCTCCCAAGACATTTTAATTGCGGCAGGCTGAGTACGTTTTACTGATTCCCACCAGTAATCTGCCTCTCCTCGCAACATGAAGGTGGCAAAGGGAACCTTTTGCTCCTCGGAGCATGCCAAGTCATCAAATATCTTGGTGATCTGCTTTATCCACGTCTCCGCTTTAAGTGGTTCTGGCTCTCCAATAAACTCCGGTGGTCCCAGCTCCTTTAACTGTTTAGCGGTGACCGTTCGAGAGTTTCCAGTGTTTCCACCTGTATTTTGAACAGGAGCCGCTCTCGCCTAATGTTGCATGAATTGCATAAAGCCTCTGAATATCCCATCGTTCACCATTTCATCGGTGTTATTATTTACCGGAGGATTATTGTCTTCCTGTTGCACATTATCCTGGGTATTGATCGTTGGTGACTCAACGATCTCATGTTCTTCATTGCTTATCACAATATTTTTGTATGCCGTTTTCAAATACTGCCACAAAACAAGGGTTAATTAACATATCACATATTATCCCTATACTCTGACCGACCAAGTAAATACCAAATAAACTTAGGTAGGTCATACAAGCAAAGGAATTCCCCGTCTCTCCTCTCCTAGTTCTTGTCTCACATCTCAGCCAGGGATCATATCCCTAAGCTTTGATACCAACTGTGATGCCCCCAAAATAGGTATACATCACCCATCTTGAGTCGCCAAATACATGGTACAAAATTCAAATACAACTTAATTATACAACAGTCGTGTAAAATACGACAAAACATAATCTAAGAGTTTTAATAAGAATATTGTCATCTAGACAATATCCACACTCAATGGAGTCCTCATTACATTTATTGTCATACTATTTTATAGAATAGTGAGGACTACTAAAACAACCATCTGGACCGTCAATCCGTTCCCCGATTCGTCCCATCTATATTCTCATTTCCCGAAGAGAACAGTGAAAGAAAGGGTGAGCTCAACTAGCCCAATAAGAAATATTATGACTAAGATAATGCAGAATAAATTATCCTTAGCCTTCAATAGTATAACAACTGATAGAATATAATAAACAATAAGTTTTAGATCAACAACTGGAGTGGAATAAGCAATCCATTAGAAGAGTCAAGTAGAGCATAAAATCTACTATCTTCTATGATTTAAAAAGTTTTTCATCAACTTGATCGCTGAGACTCAGCTTAATAAATAAAATCGAATCATCCCTGCATCACAGCCAAGGATATTCATGTAATCATCAATTGTCATGATTATACCAAATAATCCCTGGTCATAATCATACCAACAACTATCAATCAATGAACTACAGGCCAATGAGTACTTTCACCACATCGTTTGTCACATTACGATCATGATTATACTGAATAATCCCTGGTCATAATCATACCAAGTCCATCTATGCACGTAAGCCAAAGATGACTTTCATCACAATATAAACATGAGGACGATAACAATGACATAATAATTCAATAAAACAAGTTCAAGATAAATTTTAAAGATTTATAATTTAATTTATCCAGACATCAATAACGTCCAAATTGTTAACATGATACTGCTTTGTGGAGTAAAATTCAAGAATGCTCAGAAGAATATTTCCATGAAAAGATACTGGATGAAGCGCAAATATCCAGGATATTCTACTAATTTCATGGAGTATAGAAGTTAAAACTTTAACCAACTGAGTATAATAGAATATATGAAACTGCAAATGGATTTTTGCCCTCCATGCGGTAATCCACGTAGACAGTTCATTTTCATAATTTAATAAAGAATGAATATGAAGGATCATTCATCATACATGCAGTAGTCCACATAGACATGTTATTCCAACAGAATAATAAAGAATGGAATAATGTAAGAATTCACTCATGCACATGTAGTTCGCAGCGTACAAAAGTTATTCCAACAGAATAATAAATAATTGAATAACAAAAGAATTCACCAGCATGCGATAGATCGCATGCATGACGAGTTATTCCAATGTAAAAATAAAGAATGGAATAATGAGAAGAATTCACCAGCATGCGATAGACTGCATGCATATGTTATTCCAATAGAATAATAAATAATGGAATAACAGAAGAATTCACCAAGCATGCGATAGATCGCGTAAAAGTTATTCCAACGTAATAATAAAGAATGGAATAATGAAGAATTCACCAGGCATGCGATAGACCGCACAGACATGTTATTCCAACAGAATAATAAAGAATGGAATAACAACCCTTACGAGTATTGAAAGAAAATAACTCTCTTCATGGATAAGAAAGAAATAATACTACCTACCTTGGAAAAACTGGATACTGAAATAGTGAGGTAGTAGACTTCTCTTCTTCTTTTTCTTTATAATAGTTGCTTTAAAGCTTTTGTGAATTGGTGAGAAATGAAGGAAGAATGAGCTTCTATTTATAGAAAAATATAGTTTCGATAATTGCACGTTTTGGGGCTCAAAATATTACAGTATAATACCTTCCTCTTTTTCTTCATTTTTAATTTAGTCCTGCAAGTATTATCAAACTTACATCACCTCCCTTAATAGTAAATAATTTGAATCAATAGTAAATCATGTGACTCAATAGTTCTAATCATGTGATAAAAACAATTATAGTATAGTACCTCCATCTATACCTCCATTTTTAACTTAGTCATGCAAGTATTATTAATCTTGCACCAACTCCCCTAATAGTAACAAGAATGTGAATCAATAGTACACACATGTGAACAAATAGTTATAATCATGTGAATTAATAGCCATCAATTGCTCATTTATCCGGTTAAATACCCGATTGGTCAATATAACCTCCAGACAACAATTATTATCAAAATAAATATCGATTTTCACTAACACAAACAATTCCAACATAATGAAACTATTTTTATCAACAATATAAATTTTGAAATTTTGAAGTTTGACTTTTTTCGAAAAAGTCAACTGTCGACTTTTTGACCAAATAGTTAATCTCGGAAAATTTTGTGTTTATAGACTATTTTTACTAATTTCATCGTTCCGGACTCAAATATCACGTCCGCGTCTCCAAATTCAACTCCGAACACAACTTCAATTTTAATAACATTCATCATTAATATTATAACTCACAATATTTAACAACCAGGTCATTCTCAGGAAAGAGGGGGCTTTCCAATAAGGATTTCTCCCTATTGGCACGCAATTAGGTGACCAAACCTCTCCTTGACAGAACTTCTAGACATTGTAAATATTACAATTTAATAATATGAATAACTTTGTCGTCTCAATTATTGAATTAATAAAATAACATATTATGCAGATGATACTGTGATAATAATCGAATCAATAATATGAGAGGTATGATGCAACAATTACTGTAGCAATAATTGAGTATAACTGAGTGACTTTTCACGTAAGCATTAATAATCAATACAGGTGTGCTACTATGCAACCACACGTATTCTTTGTACTTTTTTACTAGGGTAGTTCAACAAGATTAACTGTAAAACCTCCGCCGTTATTTTTTTATAAAGTATTTTTGTCGTTTTCTCAATCCGACAATAATTTCGTTGTGGGGGTCCACCAATGATTGTACCGTCGTACGGATATTCCCCGATAAAAAGAATATTCCCCGACCAAACGAATATTATATAACAACTTGCGTACTTTGTAAAATTTATAAATATAACCCACAACTATAACATTATATCAAATCCACACCAAAATATTTAAAAAAATTATTTTGAGAAAATTAAATATTTATTCATAAAATCTGGGGTCTCACAATTATGACCAGGAATTATTCGGTATAATCATGATCGTAATGTTATAAATGATGTGGTAAAAGTCCTCATTGGCCCGTAGTGCATTGATGGACAGTTGTTGGCATGATCATGACCATTGATGAATACACAAATATCCTTGGCCGTAGTGCATGGATAATTTGTGGTCGTGATACTAAAGAATATCCTTAGCCGTAGTGCAGGGGTGATTCGATGATGTGGATTATTTATTAAGTTGAGTCTCAGCGATAAAAGTGATGAAAAACCCTTTTAAGTCATAGAAAATAGTAGATTTTATGCTCTACTTGACTCTTCTAATGGATTGCTTGTTCCACTGCAGTTAAACTTGATGTTTGTTAAATTTTATCAGTTTAACATTGTTGAAGGCTAACGATAAATTATTCTGCATTATCTTAGTCATATTATTTCTTACTGGGCTAGTTGAGCTTGCCTTTTTGCTTTCATTGTTCTCTTCAGAAAATGAGAACGTAGCTGAGACTAGTCGGGGAACGGAGTGACGGTCCAGATGATAGCATTAGTAGTCCTCACTATTCTATGAAATAGTATGATAATAAATGTATTGAGAACTCCATTTGAGCTGAATACTGTCTAGAAGATAATATTCGTATTAAAACTCTCAGTTTATGTTTTATCGTATTTTACACGACAGTTGTATTATTAAGTTGTATCTGGATTTTGTACCATATATTTGGCGACTCAAGATGGGTGATGTATACCTATTTTGGGGGCGTCACAGTGAACATGACCAACTGGTGATACAAATGAATATCTTTGGCCCGTAGTGCAAAGATGAATATTTGATTCAAGATGTATATTGATTGATATTACAGTGATAAAATATTGATGATGAACTTTTAAATTCATAGATAATAGTAGATTTCATTCTCTACTTAACTCTTCTAATGAATTATTATTTCGCTGTGAATATTGATCTAAAACTTGTTGTCCATTATATTTTATCTGATTTGTTGAAGGCTAACGATAATTTGTTGTTCATTATCTTAGTCATAATATTCTTTACTGGGATAGTTGAGCTCACCATTTTCATTTTTGTTCCATTTTTCTTCTCATGAGGAGAGAATATAGCGGAAACTAGTCGAGGTATGGAATGATGGATCAAGATAGTTGTTTAGCAGTCCTCGCTATTTTGTAAAATAGTGTATCAATAATTGTAATGAAGACTTATTTGAGTTTGAATACTGCCTAGAAGATAATATTTGTATTTAAACTCACAGTATATGTGTTGTCGTATTTTGCACGACAATTGTAATAATGAAGTTGTAGTTATTTCTGTATCATGTATTTGGCGACTCAGAATGGGTGATGTATACCTATTTTGGGGGTGTTAAAGTTATCATGTTGACAATTTGGATATTCTTGAACTCTGGATAAATTGAATTATAAATCTCTAATATTTATCGTTGATCTCACTTGATTGATTCGTTATATCATTGTTATAATCATCGGACTTAAATTTGTGTTAAAATGTTATCTTTGGCCCATAGTGCAAAGATGAACGGTTGATTGGTATGATTATGAATAGGAATTGTGTATTGGTATAATCATGACTGGAATTGTATATTGGTATAATCATAACCATTGGTTTTACAGTTGTATGTCTTTGGTCCGTAGTGCAAAGGTGAACTGTTGATCATTGGTTTTACAGTTGAACATCTTTGGCCCGTAGTGCAAAGATAGACAATTGATTGATATGATCATGACCATTTTTGTTACATTTGAATGTCTTTGGTGTAAGGTGTAAAAATGATATGATTATTGAGTGTTTGTAGCCTTTGTGGCAAGGACATTGAGCGAAAGTTCTATTAAGACTTTGTGGTAAGGACAAACTGTTGATTTACATTATTATAAACATGAATTGTGAATTTAACTAAAATCTTTGGTGGTTCAAGTGAAGACAGGTGATGAAAGTTTTCTTTATCTTGGGTACAACAAAGAACTGTTGATGGGTATTACAAGGATGAAATATTAATGATGAACTTTTAATTTGGAAGAGATAGTAGACATTATGTTATACTTGACTCTTCTAATGGATTGTTGTTTCCACTGCAGTTGTTGATCTAAAACTTGTTGTCTTTTATATTCTATCATATTTTTCCCTGTTGAGGACTAAAGATAATTTGTTCTACATTATCTTAGTCATAATATTCTTTAATGGGCTATTTGTGCTCACCCTTTTGCTTCATAATTCCTTTCAGGTTATAAAAGTGTAGCTGGGTCGAGCGGGGATAACAGATGAATAGAGTGATGGCATGTGATTGTTGAAGTTTTTTCAATACATTATAAAACAGTATGACAATATATAATTGTATTAAGAATGTCGACGTCGGGATTTTTAGTTGTCCCTTTCCGTTACTTGTTCTTTGGTGTTCTCATTTTAGGTGAGATTTGTTTGAAAAAACAAGTAAAAAAGGTCCGACATGTATAATGTCGACGATGGACTGTTAAGAGTTGCCAATTGGTTTTTTAAATGGTTGTACCAACACAACTGAGAAAAGATTTGCACATTTACCCAATGATGTGACACTGCTAAACGGGTCGGTGAAACCGAGATTCATTAAGGTCCGGGGACTTGATTATGCGGAGGGAAGGTGTTAGGCACCCCCCGCCATCCGTGTTACCACGGTGATCGCCTCTTTTCAAGAAACTATTATCTGAATGTGTGTGTGTGTGGGTCAATGTGCTGTTTATTTGGAAGTGGTACGAGGCCTCGTTCGCACCTATATACACAGGGTTTGAATTTATGTAAAAATTCAATTTTAGAAAGATATGGCAGTGATGTTTTATAAAAGAGGTTTTTCAAACCCTGATGCTCAATAGTAATTGAGACCATTTTACACTTCTATTTTATTAAGTGTTCGGCTTGATTGATTTTATTTTCGAGATGCGAAGCATCTGTAAGAAAATAATGTACAAAAATAATGCCGATTTCCTCATGGGTATGAAAACCATCTGAGGAAATTCAGACACCGCAGAATAATTTACAAGCTGCTTATAGCTGACAATGTCCTTCACGGGAACCGAATCTAGATCCAATAAGCTGAATCTGTGATCGCATGATTCCTAGGCTCAATGATACCGCAATTTATATGAAAGCAGTAAGCAGGTATATATATAAAAGCTGTAAATATATATATACAAACATGATCAGCCACCACGAAGCACCTCCATGGGGGATCAAAAAATGTAAATAAAGCTGTAAAACCTATCACCCGTCACGAGGAAACTCCAGGCGGGACGAAATGTAAATAAAGTTGTAAAAGCTATCAATCGTCACGGAGGAAACTCCAAGCAGGACGAAACGTAAAGAAAACTGTAAAAGCGATCAACCACCACGAAGTAAACTCCTGTGTGGGAATAATATATATATATATATATATATATATATATATATATATATAAATGCAATAAATGCACTAGATGTAAAAATCGGGCTCATTGAAATGTAGTTCGACATGCAGTTATATATATATATATATATATATATATATATATATATATATATATATATAAAGTTTAATAAACGCTCCGTGTGTAAAATCTGTGCTCATCGAACAAAGTCCAGACACACACGGTTAATATATATAAATGTGTGTGTGTGTGTATATATATATATATATATATATATATATATATTAAAGCAAGAACGCCTGCATCAAGTCTAGGCTCATCGAACAAAGTCCGACATTATTATATATATATATATATATATATATATATATATATATATATATATATATATATATATATTAAAGCAAATTAACACTCCCAACCGAAGTCTAGGCACAATCGAGGCATAACTCAGTAATGTTAGTCCATATATATATATATATATATGTATATACAAACTAAAAATAAAACCACGGACCGAAGTCCAGGCAAACACACGCAACACGAATCTCAACGTGAAGAAGGGTGTGTGCAAAGATGAAGAGAAGGGCTTTAAAGTGTGTGAGAAGGCTTACAGTGGGCTACCAAAGAAGGCTTCTATATCTTTAAAGTGGATGAAACTCAGCTCCTGCCGGTACAAAAGCAGCTATATGTGAGCTCACAAGTGTTTAAAATGAGAAAACACTCAATATTATAAGTACGGAGCAAATTTGACAGGGCTTCCTCGCCTCTTTTTTTTCATAAAATGGCCACTCTAAGCCCTCTATTTATAGAGGGGGGGGACCCACAGGTGTACCTGCGGCCAGACGCAGGTGTACTTGAGGCTTCTCGGGTTGCCCCGAGTTTCTCGGGTCGGGTCATCTCGCAGTACGTGCACGTAGGCACTGCAATGTCCGTTCAAACTTTTAGAATCGCAATCCGGGCATCCGACTGAGGTATGTAGGACCTATTTTGGACCGCCGTTGTCCAGAGTTGTACAATGGCATGGGATTAGAGGTTGTACGAAGTCATGAAGATGGGACGGTGCCCTCCGGTATTCAGGCTTTAAATTCTATCCGTTACCCTGCACAATAGTCACTCGGGATTGGTTTTCCTGGATTCTTGTGGGACATTATGGTGTAGAAATGTATGTATGAGATGTTGAGACGACGTGATGTGGCTTTGAGTTGGAGAGATGACGACTTTAACCCTCACCGGAGTCATCGCCGGTTTGGGCTAGTAAAGCAGACATTGCTCAGGGTCATTACTGAGATTAGACTGCTGCAAGTGTTGAAGGTCCTCAGTATCATCTCTGAGGTGAACCTGTCCTCCCGGTATTATCTCCGGGTATGGTCCTGAGTGCCTCGATGTGAGTGTCAAGGTTGAAGTTGATTGCATGCACTTGAAACAAGCATTTCCGGGGTTATCGCCAGAACTGCATTCCTTGGGGTTATCTCCAAGGTTGATAGCTATTATTCCCAATGTTGGGACTGAGACTGGATACATCGGGGTTATCTCCAAGATTAATCGGTCTTCTCCGCTGGAATATCCAGTGTTGGAACTGCATACCTCGGGGTTATCTTCGAGGTTGGAATTGTTACTCCCGATGTGTGCTCCGGCGTTGAGACTGAACTTTCCGGTAGTACCCAGACTGGACTGCATTCCTGCAATGTCAGTGACAGGTGTGCAAAAAATTTCGAGTGTCTACAGATGCCCCTCTTTATCATACTCATGCAATGCAATGCATGGGTAGGATAAAGAATCTTAGACACATGAAAAATGCAACATAATGCAAATGTATGATGCATGTGTGCGGGGTTGTTGCCCAACATGCTGGGGATGATCACCAAATCCTTGTAACTTTTACCGAGGATTGGCAACTATGACTCGATTGGATGTGTGATCTGAATTTGTTAAGATGTTGATGTTGGGGATATCACCAAAGTCATTAATCCTTTATACAGACTTGATTCAGAAGAGGTGCCTCTTATTTGTAAGAGATCTGTGGGGATAAAGCCTTGTCTGTTTGAGGATGTGTATAACATATTCCATCATTGATCCTCTTTGATGATGCTGACTTTTTCCTGGTTTGTATCGTTGGGATATGTCAATGTTCTGTTGGATTTACTGCCAACAGCATATGTTGTCAGGGTTGCCTAACCTTCGTTGATGTGTACTTCACTGACGTGTGAATCAACGGATGAAAACCATGTGGGGTAGATTATCAAGGTTGCTTGACCTTCGTTGCGGCGTTAATCAACGGCTGCCATGCGTTGTGACCCCGCCGGGGATCCGCTGAGGAATGTGAATACCATAGAACGCAATCATCGAACAACTTTCGATGCCTCGATGGGTTTACTTGCCATCGACTGAAATACCATCAAGGTTGCTTGACCTTCATTGATACATCAAGGGAAGATAACGTGTGGTGACCCGCAGCAGGGGAATGCGTTGTAACCTTGTTGATGCGTGTTTCAACGACTAATAACATCGGATGGATTTCGATGCTTCATTGGATTTACTTGCCAATGGTCATACTGATGTCAAGGCTGCTTGACCTTCGTTGATGTGTGTGTCAACGGATGAACACGCGTTGTAACCCCCGCTGGGGATCCGCTTTTGATATTGCGTTGTGACCCCCGCCGGGGATTTGATTCTCGAGCTTGCGTTGTGAATCCCGTCGGGGATCTGATTCTTGAGCTTGCATTGTGACCCCTGCTGGGGATCTGATTCTCGAGCTTACGTTGTGACCCCCGCCGGGGAATGTTTTAGAATTAGGGTGTATACCCTGAATTGGCGTAATTGGACCTGCGTAAGGTATTGCCGAGCGTGGCTGATAACATTTGAAATCATCGGTATAGTGTACCCTGTGTTTGGACGAATACCAATGAATGATGCACATACCCAAGGTTCAGTTTGAGAAGACCAGGATTTATAAGCTATTCTACTCAATCGCGTAGCATTTTTATCCCTAATATAACCTTTTCAGTCTGTAAGAACTCCTTTGCAACTCAAACTAGACCGAGTCGGAGGGGTGGGACCCACATGAGGGTGTCGCAGGTACACCAGCTTCAGCCGCAGGTTGACCTACGGCCAACCATGGATACTTATATCCTGCAGGTTGATCTCATAAGTCATTTACAACTTGCACCGCAAAAAAAAATCTAAGAGTTCTCCTTCAGATCTGCTGAGTTCTGGCGATTTTCTGCAAATTCTGTCACCGTACAAGTGTTCCACACTATCCTAGTAACGTATGCATGTACTTTTTTCCAGTTTTTATCCGTTGAAAAATGACTTATCATATGAAATGCATCTAAACACATAGTAGTGATTATGTATGCTCAAATGACTTGATAAAAAATATTCATCATAGTAAATGTTAGTATTAAACCATGCTGAACATAATGATGTGGAAAATTTTGACTTTTGAGATAGTCAAATTGGCACCTTTTTTTGCTATTTTTGTCCTATTTGAGGCCCAATGAGCAAAAGGTAAAAAGGCAAAGTACTCCTGTTATTGAGGTTAACCGTATGTATTAATTATTTTAATTTTTAATGCATATATTATGTATATGACTTTGGGCAAGTGTGCTACTGAATGGCCACCTAGTCATGCCTATGTGCATGTGGATAACCCGATTTACAAAGGAGACTATGGCAAAAAAAATTCAAAATGTATACATTTAATTAGTCATGCAATTTTAACTCCACTGTAGATGTATATTAAAGTACTACATGCATGCATGTAGTCATAAAATGCATTTTGAAAAGCTCCAAGTCAGGAAATATCACACCCTTTCTGAGGTGATTTGGAGACTTGTTGTCCAGATATTATGGATCCGGATCAGCCGAGTAGTTCCCGTAGAACCACTTCTAGTGTACGAAGGAGGGCTTCAGAAGTACCTTAACCCCGTTCTATTAGATAGCCTCGGCGATTGGTGGAGGCGGTGATACGTCCAGTCCAGGTTGATGTGCCGGACATTGAGGACGAGGAGGAGGATGTTCTGGTTGCGGACCCCGCTCCTGCTGCACATGTTCCCCGTAGGGACCTCCCAAGTATTCAGGTGGCAAACCCAGAGCTTCTGGGTGACTTGAGTCGACATCCCTCGATGTATTTGCAGGCTAACGAGGTATGACGTTAGATCTTGATCTTACTTCTTTCCTATTGATGAGGGGTAAAGGATTTTGATGTTGATCTGCATTTCATGCAGGTTCCTGGCTTCACACAGCCTAAAGGGAATTGGTTTAGCATACACTCCATGTACCAGGTTCTTCATCCTGACTACAGAGCGATTATGCATGACTGGGGTTTTGGAGCATTCTTTTCCATCCTTCCCCGTCGTTGTCATTGGGGTTATCTCAGAGCATTATCTGATTAATGGTTTCATCAGACTCAGTCACTCCATTTGTTGGACTGTGAAGTGATGATGATGCCGATGGATTGGCAGTTTATCACAGGTATGGAGTTTGGAGGGGAGCCAGTGCCTTGCATGGCGAATATTACCCATACTGCCGTCAGATCCTTGTTAGGAGTTCCGGTGGAGATGCTCAGGTCCTTTGAGCGTGGATGCTATGAGTGGGCTATTGAGCGAGCCCATGCCTGATGATGTCAGAGTCAGGGATCGCATTCTTCGACGATTATTCCTGATGATCATTAGAGGCTGCTTCATAGCAGATAACTCTTCTACGATGTCATTCGCTTTGGTCAGCGCCACACATCATGTGGACCGTATTGGAGAGTATGATTGGGGTTCCTATTCATTTGCCTATTTCCTCAAGGGCATGCGTATGCTCTCGCAGGGTTTAACTGAGGCTTGGTTAGGATTCTACCCCTTCCTGCTAGTGAGTATTTCTCTTGTCGTTTCCTATGTATAGGTTAAGAGTGTTTACTGACCGCAGATGTGTGCCTTTGTGTTGGCAGTTTTGGGCCTATGAGAGGCTTCCATGTCTACTCCATGTGAGCGTGTTAGGTTTAGATACCTATCCACGAGAACGACGATGGAATCATTCCATACTGGCGGAGGTTCCTGTAGCTAAGGGTTTTACTTATTGTCGCCTACAACTGGAGTTGTTGACAGCTGATATCATCACATGGATTCCCTATTCTGGGGAACATTTGGCCATCAGTTTTGAGGATGGGTACCCGACTGGTGTCGAGTATGTGGTCTCCACCCGGAGAATTCCTCTCTTTACAGATGGAGGATGGGAGCTCTATTTAGGAGAATGTGCTATTAGGAGCACCATAGGGGAGATTTGTATGCCGATCTTGCCTCCTACCAGGCGTCATTGGCTTGTATCATAGTCACCCGTCATTGACATTCCATTGTTGGGGGTAGACGATTTTACAATATCAGAGGGCCCCTGCACTCAGGAGATATTCCAGCGTTGGTGGTTCCCTCGCACTATTGGAGCTCAGACCCGCGCCACTCAGTTCATGGGGGATATGGTTCCAGGATCCGTGATGATGACGGATTGGCTAGCCTGTGTCCGAGATCCGATTCATGTGACACATATTGACAGTTTGACCCAGCAGTTGGACCGGGCATATTTCTTTATCCGGCATTTGGGCAGAGATCCGGCAGAGACAGATTCGTTTGATCCTTCTAGCTCAGGCGCTGGCCCCTCAGATGACCCATTTGGTTTTGCCAGCGCAGATCCTCCTTTGTATAGACCTAACATCCCTGTTGATAGAGATTCAGTGACTCAGGAGGAGTTACATCAGGTGGACATGATTGATGATATAGATACTGACACCATTGTCTTCTTCTGATGTGTATTCTCCTTATATCTTTTGATAGGCCTCTGTCAGCTATTGGGTGGCTGTGCCCCATTCTCGCAATATCTTTTGATAGGCCTCTATTAGTAGTAGGGCGTTTGTGCCCCATTTCCCTATATTTTTAGTTGTACAGAGATGATATATGTAGATGTTGATATACATAGGAATGTATGCATAGTTTTTTATTCCCTATATCATATTGCCATCTATTACCTGCAGTGCATGTATCATGTTATGCATATGTATGTATTTCCAAAGATATTCAGCATTGACCCGTTGATGGTCTTATGACACGGCCTGTACAGATGTCTTCTTTGACAGTTAGCCGTATTGATCATACCCCACCATTATTGGTGGCATCGGGTATGCGATCGTGGTATGATAGCATGTCACCATCAGACAGGGTGATCGTAGATCATTTGTTGCAGTATACTATGACCCTGTTGATGTTTTAGGTTCCCACATGATTCGTGGATGGCATACTAGAGCACTGAGTATCGGAGAGGTAGGTTTTCCAATTTGGGACCCAGGAGTTGACTCCTACCCTGGAGGAGTATGCACGGTTAACGATGCTGCCACTGGACAGACCTTGCGTGCATATGGCTTTGGGGGACATGAGTCGATGGTTCATGACCCTCACTGGATTGGGGTGTAGGGTGGTGCAGGATGAGCTTACCACTGGCCACGTTATATCCCAGTATTTTTTGTTTGACAGATTTGGCTCTGAGGATAGTTATACACGACATTCTGGGGATTTCACCGCACCGTAGGATCATTGGCGTCTAGCCAGGGTTGATGTAGTGCTATTGTACGTATTTTTGTATGTCTATATGCCATGGTACATGGATGAGATAGACATTGGAGTCATCATGGTAGTGAGAGCTCTCAGGGAGGGTCGTACCATCATTCCTATGATTATAGCAGAGACTCTGAGGTCAGCTACATACTGCTGCACTTGTCCGATAGGAGTATTTACAGGCAGCTTGGTCATGCTGTACATGTGGTTTATGTCACACTTGAGACCTATTGGCACCTTTAGACGGCATGGATATTGTTTCACCCATGATATAGCCATGTCATACTCCTTTCAGCCATCGGAGTGTACAGACGCCATGTCTTGGTATATGTTCTTGGCGGATATCAGTGATCCGTTTATCATATTGTCATGCTCAGGGCTTAGCTCACCCTACAGCTTTATTACTCATGCTTCGGGCATGGATTATCTTCCTCTGGCTGGTTTGAGGGGTACGACCACCTATCATCCGATGGCCGTGATGTCGCAGTTTGATTAGTTCCGGGATTTTCATCCTTTTGAGGGGGCGCTAGGTCAGCATTTATCTTCTCGCTATCTCTCAGCAGAGGATCGATCCCGTGTGTACTCTTGTTGGGATCAATGTGAGGTAGAGGTTTTCTCTAGTAGCCATTCGGGATGTTCGCTAGAGTATTCTGCATGATTAGAGACAGAGATTTCATCGGCTGCGGCAATATCCACAGTACCGAATATTGATTCAGATGATGTGGAGCTCATGGAGGACATTGATTCCCACATCGAGGAGGAGCAGTCTGCTGGGTTGCCATCATTTCCTTTAGATTCTCCCAAGATCAAGATAACTTTGCGTGATACAAAGATTCTAAGACAAGATTGAAAGCGTAGTCTCCATCCGATGACCTTCGAGAGAGACCAGGCTAGAGCCTTGATGTTGACTACCCCTTGATGGGAGAGACACACCTCGTTAGAGAGAGATGATGCATTAGCTCTCAGAGAGACGCCACCGTTATCGAGCGGATGAGGCTAGATCACCATGAGATGCGTTGATAGTTGAGCGGGATAGTGCCATATCGCCCGGATGTCGCCATCACAGATAGTATTGCAAAGGAGGTCTCTTACCATTGGCATGATCGAGAGATGAGCGCTTACATTGATGAGCATATGGTCACCATGCGATGATGTCATCAAATCGGTTGGGTCGTGTGGATACCTTGTACACGAGAGACCACGCCTCACCACCTCCTTCTTCCGAGAGGGATTCCATGTTGGGCTTGTTAGCTCAAGATATATCCCGAGTTGTGATGGTGCTTTGATATTTTCCGCATGCACTAGCGTAGCTATTTTGTCCTGTACAGTTTACATTGTGTATATCAAACAACATTATATATAGCAGGGAAATATATTTTTGATCACTTTCCTTTCAGATATGTCTGTTCTTTGCTTGTTTTTTGCCTGTTTCTTCAGGGCTTGTGATTTTAACGTATTCTGAATTCCTCCTTGAGGGATGGACATTGAGTTGTCACTGGATAGTTCAGAATGGATCATTGATCTGTGTGTATCCCTACCATCTTTAGTATCTTGGGACTGGTTTCTGTTATGGATATGTGGAGAGGAGTGTGGCTTTCCTCTCTGAGATTGACCACACCACAGATGGTTGTCAGTACTTCTATTTAGGAGAAGCCTAGTTAATTCCATCTCTTATAGATTGGTGTTGCTCTTTGAGGCACAACCGCAGCTTAGATGGTCGTCGAATCTCCTATTTAGGAGGAGTTCAGGTAATTCCATCCCTTTGGTCTGAAGCCGAATGGAATGTAGTGGATTGAAAGATGATCCAAGTACCAATTGATAAGGGTTTATGTTTTGGTAGGGGGGATGAGACCGAACCATAAATGGCTGCCTACGTACTCCTATTGAATAGCAGATCAGGTCTGCGTAGTTTGAACCTGGTGTAAGAGGTTCAAAGCTGTATGTTGCAGGAATGGTGTAGGAATTTTTTTTTTTTGTATGGAGGAAGGAGTAGAAATGTTTTTGTTGTTTTTGTTTTATTTCGACCGGGCCATGTAACATGGTTGCCTACGTATTCCTATTGAAGAGGAGATCAGGTCGACGTAGTTCGCCCCTCAGGGCGAGTTGAAAAGCGTGATCCCATGGGCAGGTCGAACTGCAGGGAGGAGAAAGTTTGATCCTATGTTGAGGATAAACTGCAGGCGTGAAAAGTTTGATCCCATGTTTGGGGGGTAACAAACTATAAACCCTAAAAGGTTCAATCCCTGGTGGGATGACCAAAGTCGTAGGACCGCGGAGAAGCCAAGCTGCTGGCTTGAAGAGTATGTTTCCCTGAGGGGCATAGTGTGGAAAAGTTGTAGGGGGTAAAGGGTTAAAGAACCGGAATGACTGGTGATCTGATGATCCAACACTTGGATGTTTGCTTGATGGTAACTTCAGGCGTAGTACCATTTCACGGTGTCCGAGTTGATGAGTTATGGAAATTCATTGCAGTCCATTTCTAGCAATCTGAGAGCACCTCCTGTCAATACTTCCTTGACAACAAATGGGCCTTCCCAGTTAGGAGCGAATTTCCCCTTAGATTGATCTTGGTTGTCAAGGATCTTCTTTAAAACCAAGTCATGTTGTTTAAACTGCTGTAGACGGACTTTTTTGTTGTAGGATCTGGCGATCCTTTGTTGATATAATTGACCATGGAAGATAGCCGCGGTTCGCCTTTCGTCTATTAAAGATAATTGGTGATACATGTCTTGTACCCATTGGTCTTCATCCAGCAGAGCATCTATCAACACTCTAAGGGATTCCATTTCTATTTCTATGGGGAGCACTGCTTCCGTCCCATAGGTTAATGCGTAGGGGGTTGCCCCAGTGGAAGTGCGCATTGATGTTCTGTAGGCTAACAGAGTAAGAGGCAATAAGTCAGACCATTCTTTGTGATTGGCGGACATCTTTTGCATGATCTTCTTAATATTTTTGTTAGCCGCTTCAACAACACCATTCATCTTTGGACGATAGATGACAGAGTTAAGATGTTTGATGTGGAATTTACTGCATAATTCCTCCATCATTTTGTTGTTGAGGTTCTTAGCATTGTCTGACACAATCACCTCTGGTTGTCCATATCGACAAATGACATTGTTTTTGATGAAAGCAATGATGACTTCTTTGGTAACCCTGGGGAAGGAGGCTGTTTCTACCCACTTGGTGAAGTAGTCGATCATGGTGAAGATGAATCGATGTCCATTACTAGCTTTAGGCTCAATGGGCCCGATAACGTCCATTCCCCACATTGAGAAGGGCCCAGGCGAACTCATATTATGCAATTCCCGTGGAGGGGCATGTATAGCATTCCCATGAATTTGGCACTGATAACATCTCCTGATGTGGTCATTGCAGTCAGCTTTGAGAGAGAGCCAATAATGTCCTGTCCTGAGGACTTTCTTGACAAGGAGGGGGCCACTCATGTGGGCACCACAAACTCCACCATGGATTTCATCCATAAGCCTTTGAGCTTGATCTTTATCTAAACATCTGAGGAGACCTAGTCCACATCATCTTTGTAGAGAAAGCATCTCCACTCGTGTAGAATTTCATAGAAGTCGATGGATCCGCCTTTTCTCGGGCATTGGGCTCGCCTCGGTGGGTGTAGATCCATCTCGTAGGTATTCCTTGATATGTTGATACCAAGGATGCTGGATGGGAGGTAGCTCATCCGATACTTCTCCAACGTAATTCCCATAGGCTGGGGCCTTGTGCCGGGAAATTGTGACACTTTGCAAGTGTCCTTTATCTGATATGCGAATTAAGGAGGCCAAAGTTGTTAATGCGTCTACAAAGTCATACCTATTACGAGGAACGTGTAGAAAGGAGATTTCTTCGAACTCCAAAACCATCTGTAAAACTTGCCGATGGTAAGGCAACAAATGTAGTTCTTTGGTTTGATAGATTCCCGATGGATCATTCGATTACCAACTCTGAATCTCCAAAGACAGTTAACCGCCTGATGCCCATTGAATGGGAAAGTTTTAGCCCCATGAGACAGCCTTCATACTCAGCTGTGTTATTGGTGCTGACAAACTGTAATTTAACGGTGACGGGATACTGCTCCCTCGTACCAGATACTAGAACTGCTCTAGCTCCAGCACCTTCCATATTAATAGCTCCATCAAAAACACCTTCCATGCTTGGCGTGTATCGTACTGATGGTGTTGCTGAAATGTCATTACTCCCTCATCGGGGAAGTATGTCTCCAAGGGTTTGAAATCCCCTGAGGGTACCGCGGCCAGTTGATCCGAAATTCCTTGACCTTTGATGGACTTTTGAGTCACGTAGACGATGTCAAATTGTTGTAGGATAAACTGCCATCTTGATAGCCGGCAATTTAACATGGGTTTATTGAACACGTACTTGAGAGGATTCACGCAGGATATGAGATGGGTTGTGTGACCATGGAGGTAATGTTGTAACCTCATGGAAGCCCACGCTAAAGCACAACACGTCTTCTCGATCAGAGTGTACTTGTGTTCACTAATGCTGAATCTTTTGCTGATGTAATAGATAGCCCGTTCTTGGCCTCTATCGTCTTTCTGTCCCAGCATGCAGCCCATGGCGTTGTCACTTATGGACAGGTACATGAACAGGGGAACATCATCGCTGGGTGGAACCAAAATGGGAGCTTTGACTAGCTATTCTTTAATTGTAAGGAAGGCATTCTGGCACTCATCATTCCATTTCATGGAGGAGTTCTTCCTTAATAGCTTGAAGATTGGCTCACAGGTTGCTGTGAGTTGAGAGATAAACATGTTAATGAAGTTGATTCTTCCCAAAAATCCCTGTATTTCCTTCTCTGTTTGAGGAATGGGCATTTCCGTGATGGCTTAGATTTTGGTAGGATCCAACTCAATCCCTTTGTGGCTGACTAGGAATCCTAGCAACTTGCCTGATTTAACGCCAAAGGCGCATTTGGCTGGATTCAACTTCAAGTTGTACTTACACAACCTGTTGAATAGCTTTTTAAGATGGTCTAAGTGGTCTTCCTTCTTTCGGGATTTGATAATGATGTCATCCACGTAGATCTTGATCTCTTTGTGCATTAAGTCATGGAAGAGAGCCATCATAGCTCGCTGATAGGTGGCTCTAGCATTAATGAGGCCGAATGACAACCGTCTATAACAAAAGGTTTCCCAAGGCGTGATGAAAGCAGTTTTCTCACGATCTTACTCAGTAACCATGATTTGGTGGTACCCCGCAAAGAAATTAGCAAAGGAGTACATGCAGTATTGAGCAGTATTGTCAATGAGAATGTGGATAAAGGGTACGGGAAAGATATTTTTAAGGAAAACTTTGTTCAAGTCCCGATAATCCACATAGACTCGCACCTTTCCTCCAGGTTTAGGCACGGGAACAATGATGGATATCCACTCAGGATATGTGGACGCCATGATGATGTCCGCTTGAAATTTTTTCACAATTTCCTCATTTACCTTTAAACTCCACTCAGGTTTCAATCGCCTGAGCTTTTGTTTGACTGGCTTGAATCCCTCTTTAATGGGAAGGCAATGAAGTACAATGTCAGTGGACAAACCCACCATGTCTTCATGAGACCATGCAAACACATCCTGGAATTGGGTTAGTAGCGTAACCATGTCATTCCGCTTGTTTGGGGTAAGGTCTGAACCAATCTGGATTAACTTGGGGCTTTCTAAGGTTCCGAGATTGAATGAAGTGGTTTGATCAAGGTTGGGTTTAGGTTTGTCTTTGACCCATTCATGAATTTCCGGGGGCACCTCAATGTCCTCACGTATTTCCATCAAGGTTGAATTCGTCTCTACATCAAAGTTACAATCTTTGTGGAGAAGAGGCACCATATCAGCAAGTACATGCACATCTAAATTCAGGGTCCTGAAACAAAATATGCTTTCACTTAGTATATATAAAAAGGTTTGATCATACAAAGTGTAAGCATGTATTGGCAAAATGACTGCTAATACTGTACAAAAAAGTAAGCAGTTATGATATCTACAGGCAGAAATAGTTTCTGCCCGTTTTACCCTTGTCGACCAATGCAAGGAGTGTTGCTCCAATTGGCAAGGGCAAAGTTCGGGTGGACTGCAGTGATGGAGGGATGGTCATCTTCCTCCCTATCCCGAATGATGGCTATTATGTCCGAGAAATCATCGTCTGGGTGTATCTGTTTGTATGTTCGCAATGAACAATGATGCGCATGCCTGACATCATTCGGATGACGTCTTGTTTAATTCTTTATTTCTCTTTCTCCACTGCGGGATCTGGAACAAAGACCTCTTTCGCCTTCGCCGGTACCGGCTTGGGAAATAACAAAGCCATCACGTTGGCTGACACCTTTACACGAGGTTGTGCGGACTCAGCAGTTGTAAGTGTGGACGAACGTCGTGTAACTAAAGCTGGAGGAATTTGAGGATGTTTATGTGGATTCCTGTTACTAGAACTGGCAGAATAGCCTAGCCCAGCTGTCCCAGTTTGACTGATAACCTGGATGGGGTACTTGATACCCTGATGATCTTTACCCAGCCCTTGTCCTGGCTGATGACCCAAGGATATCATTTCTTGAGTGGCTGCCATCACTTTGGCAAAAATCTTGGGTGTGAGAGGTGGCACTCCAATAGTATGGTACTGGGTGTTGCTCACCTTTAAGGTGTGAAAATTGACTTTGATGTATGGTATGTAACTTTGTGGAGGACACTCCGGCTTAGCGTTGACTATGACTAGGCTGTCGTTGATAATGTATTTTAATTATTGATGAAGGGTGGAGGGGACTGCCCCTGCCATATGAATCCATGGTCGTTCCAAGAGCAGGTTGTATCCCGAATCTATCTTGAGTACGTGGAAAGATACGCAAAATGTATGGGGACCAATTTCGATTGGCAGTTCAATTACTCCGATCGAATTCCGGCGAGCTCCATCAAAAGCTTTGATGACCGTATGGCTGCTCCAGATTCTGTTGAGATTGATATTCATCTTCACCAAGGTAGCGTATGGACAGATATTTAGAGATGAGCCTCCATCTATTAAGACTCCAGCTATCATGTATCCGGAGGACAAAACCGTAATGTGCAACGGCTTGCAATGACCGGTCCCTTCGGGCGGGATGTCGTCATCAGTGAATGATATCACATTGTTGTTGAAAATGTGATCAACCAAATGTTGAAATTTTTCCGCATCCACTAATTTTGGTAGATAGGCTTCTTCTAAAACCTTCAGCAAGATCGTCCGGTGATTCTCGGAAGTTAGGACCAAGTCCAAAATTAAGATTTGGTGTGGAGTTTCTTTTAAGCTTAAAACCACCTTGGCTTCGTTATGACCCATAGTGTGAAGGAATTTTTTAATCTTCTCCATGCGTATTTTCCCCTTTGATTTGATGGTAGACTTCATAACCCGTTGGGAAAGATACAGTGGATTCTCCTTCAACACTGCAGCAGTTGTATATGAGGTGGATCCTTCACCTTCTCCATAATTCTATGGCACTTTATGTAAGCTAACAATAGGATATTGTGCTCTGCATGGCAAGTTGATTGGCTCGGGAGCGGCCACTTTCAAAGGATTGTTGTTTCCCCTGAGTTGAATTATTAGTATTGTGAGTGATTTGTTAGTCCCATCAGTCTCAGTGGATATGACTGTTATCAAACCCTTCCACTTAGTAGGACATGTATTCTCACTCTCATATAGCACGGTATCATCGTCTGCTAGTTGTAGGACACCACTGTCAATTAGATTTTGGATAAGGTATGAGTGCCCAAAGATTCTTTCACTTGTGATCGCTGAGAACGGGAGTGATATTGACATACTCCATCCAAATTGAACCGTCCAGAACGGGGATTAACAGGAGGAAGAAGGGAAGTGATTCTTCCTTCATTGATGAGCATCTGCAAAATTTCCTCCATAGGTTGGCCCAGGTGTGTAAATTCCCTTTTATTGGCGAAATCCCGACGGGCTTTGGCATTTGCTCTCCTTATCACTTTGTCTTCCAGCATTTCATTTTCTGAAGGTGACGAGAGTATATTTGTAACAAGAGGGAGGAGACTAGCATGCTCCTGGCTTATTGACTGACGTGACACTTGATGCTGATAGGTCACCAGTTCTGCCAATTGTTCAATCTGCTTGCATAGAGCTTTCATCTTACATTCTATTGCAAACTGGAATTTGGCATAATCCCACTTGTCCACCCCGTCTTTGGCGGTCTGGGATGATTCTCCTTTAAAATTGGAATTCTGTCCATTACTCCAATTAATCATGTTGACCTCCTCTTCTTTGTGTTGAGGAAGAGGGTTGTCTTGTACGTGAGGCTGATCTGGTTTGGTGACCATGATCTCACCATTGTCTATCAGGTCTTGGATCTTGTGTTTCAAGGCCCAATAATCCTGAGTATCATGTCCAGGTGCCCCGGCATGATAAGCATATTTCTGAGTAGCATTGAAACCCCTTCCATTAGGGCTGGCTGGTGGAAGAAGATGCGTATTTTCTTCTGTGTTGTCAGAAGAGTGAGAATATTCTTGAGTGAGTCCCCTATGGGTGTGAACACTCGAGGGCATTTGACTTCTCTACCTTTTGGTATTGGAGGGTTCGAAGACTGTGCTTGAAGGGGAGTGTAACTTCTCCTTTGGATTGGCATGTTTTGATTGCCTTTTTGACCCTGTAGTATCAGGGAAACATCTTCCTCTTTTTTTTTATGGACCCTCCGGGGGTTGTTCCCATAATTTTCGGATTGGATGTGATCAGCAATAGCTTTAAGGGTAGCTAGGTCTTGAATTTTTCCAAATTTCAATCCCATCTCAGCCATCTCCCTATGTTTGACCATTTCAGAAAATGGTTTATCGATGCCGACTAAAACTCTTTCATAGAAAGGAGCTTCTTGTATGTCTATGAAAGTCATGACCATTCTGATTCTGTCATGGAAGGAATAACTTGGGCAGCCAGGCGTCTCCACCTTTGCGCATACTCTCTGAAAGACTCATTAGACTGTTTCTTGATCTTGGTAATTTGATACCGATCAGAAGCCATCTAAGACTGAAAGCTGTATTGTATGAGGAAGGCGTGTGCTAGCTCTTCCCAGCTATGGATCTTTGAGTTGTCTAATCTGGTGTACCACGAACGGGCTTCTCTAGTCAGACTTTTCTGGAACAGTTGCATTCTGAGCTTCTCGTCCTCTGCATAAGATCTGAGTTCTCCGATAAACACCTTTAAATGTGTGTAAGGATCTCCTAACCCGTCATATTTTTCGAAGTCAAGAGTCTTAAACTTTTCTGGATAATGAACACCAGGGAAAATGCAAAGGTCAGCATATGAAACACTTCTGTGTGTTCCAATTCTTTGATAGCACGAAGGGTCTCTTCCATTTGAAGGATTTTCTTTTTGATGTCACCGGTGTCTGGGTCTCCTGTGAGATGGGTGGCGTCATGAATTTTGTTGGTCGTATCCAACTGCAGTTCAGGTATTGTAATGACCTGGGTTTCCCCTTGTTTAGAGGATTCAACATGTACAGGTATCTTTGGACCCTAAGTAGACTGGTGTAGTTCTTTAAGCAGAACAACCAAATCTGTAATTTGTTTGCTTAATCCGTCGAATTCCTTGCGAGAAACTGGATTAAGGTCAGTCTGGTCAGATGATGACATGATTGACTGCAGGTTTGCAGCGTTTTGGATTTTGACCGGGTAGTGGGTCCGATTGGTTCCCTACGAAAGACTCGCATAGTTTAGTCTTTAGGGAATGTATAAAATTAACATGTTATGTGATGTTTCCGCTTTAGGAATTTTTGAAAGTAGTATGCACACAAGCCAATCATGTTTGATGATAAAGCATATACTTTGTAACAATCTTATTCATTCATTAATAATAAGAATTAAAGGCTTTTAAATTATCTACATGATGCTGTTTTATAATATGTGATAAACCCATAGTTTTAAGCAATGCTTTTAGAATAATGATGATGATCATTCTAATGAGATCTAAATTCTTAGAAAGCTTAAAACTAAAATAGTTCCCAATCGTTGGATTACTAAATTGGGGATTAGTGAATCCGGATAGATAGTACATACATCGTTGCTTGCTTTCATTTGATGAGTATGATTGATCTCATGATCATTTGTGTGGAGACACTAAAGCAAGTATGTAGGTGCTTATTAAAGAATAAGTTCATCGAGCATTGGCTCGCTAAGGAATACCTAATGGAGTTTTACTTGCTGTCAATAGGAATTCTCAGAGTGATAGTAAGACAAGTGATCCTTGAACTTGAGATCATCATAGTATCTTGTGCATGATGAGTTATACTTTGACTTATTCCTTAAGACCCTTAGGGTATATCAAAGGGTATGCTTGGGTATAATAAGTTAAATACATGGAGATAATGTATGATCAATAAAGAATCTACCACTTCTAGTAAAAGAAGAGAAATGTCCTACGTGATTCGATAAATGACAACCCAAGAGTCTCTTGTTAAGGCGTAATGAAATTAGAAAGGAGTTTCTAATTTGCATTATTTGGGGTTGTGCATTTAAGAGTCGAAATATATATATAATTATATAAAATAAGACTTGACAGTAATTCCCATGTCTTATATTTAATTGGGACATTGTATGGTGGAAGAATTGAATTGTACGGTAACTATTTACTCAAAGGTTCTTTTATAATTAATGTTGAAATCTATATTATCTGGATAGTCGTTGATCGCTAGGGAGGCTTATCCCTATTGTAGAATAAATATTATTTATTTAAATAAATTAATTGTTTAATCTATTTATTTAAATAAGATTAGAATTGTTCTAATTGATTTATTCACAACCGGTTTAATATGGAGAACCTAAAGGGTCACACCATAAAAGGAAGAATTATTATTTAAGAAGTTAATGGCATAATCGTAATAATATGTTAAGTATATTTAATTTAATCTATGGTGATAAAATAAATTAAATAGCTTAATATTTATTATTTAATATTTTAGAAATATTAAATATAAATTAATAAGAGGAGTCTTATTAATATTATTACAATTATTATTATTTTAATTTCTAAAAGAGTTTAGGAATTAATTTAATATAAGTATCTCATTTATTCCTAATAGGATTAGGAGAAAAAATTAGTTAAAGGAGTTTAATTAATTATCCCTAATAAGATTAGGGAGCCCATTTAATTAAAAGAGTTTAATTAAATAAATAATACCTTATTTTAATAGGGTTACTTGATATCTTTATAAGAGGAGTCTTATATCAGCTATTAAATATACGTTATTCCAATGGTTGGAAAGTACGTTCCTTTTCTATACAGATAAAAAACTAGGGTTTGAGCCAAATATCCATCTTCTTGAATCTTTCTTCTTCCTTGGTGGATCACCTCTAGAGGCCAAACACTTGGGTGGCTAACGTTGATCAAAGGAAGGAACCAAACCCGGTGAATTCAAGTTGGACGCGAAAAGGATTGGGGGTGAACTTGTACCTGAGGAAGCTCAGATCTTCAAGGGTATGATTCTTGTTATTTCTTTTTCATTTAATTAATAATTGTGCATAAAGGGTGATCCGGGTATATGGTTTGTAAAATTTTAAACTCTGATTTTTACATGTTTCCGCTATTTTGTGCAATTTGATTGCGTTCATGAATATTACAAACCTAATAATGCTATCAGAGCCAAACTTTTATGCGAATTATTAATTATTTTGATTTGATATGTATATTGATATGTGTTTAGAACAAATTTAATTGGGCATAATTTTTTTTGTATAAAATTTATTAAAAAAAAATTAATTTTTGCCGAAAACTGTTTTCGGAAAACGTTTTTTTTCCTTCCTGAATCCGTGGGTAACTTTAGTTTTTCAAATACTAATCCTGAATCGTGATTCCTTTTGATTAGATCTGCAGGTGATAAATAATATATATATATATATTATTTACGTTAGTGGTAGGATCATCATTTAAAATATCCTCGGAAAGTTTATATATATATTATATTTAATAAGGAATCTTTAATATGTATATTTATATATTATCATCTTGTAGAATGATATCTTTATATATATATACTCCACGCACGTCATTACCAGTAATATATATTATTCTTAATTTTTTTTATAATTAAAATAAAAGTTTATTTTAATCTTAAAATAAAAGATTAATTTTAATATTAAAATAAAAAGGTTTATTTTAATTTTAAAATTAGATTTCATGCTAACTAATTATAGTTGAAATTAAATTCCATGATAACTAATTAGAGTTGAAATTAGATTCCATATTTTCTAAAATAAAGGAGTTTATTTGTGAATAGGAAAGAGAATCAAGTATTTCCTTAAATAAAGGAGTTTATTTAGATATGAAATAAGATTTCATATTATTCAAAATAAAAGAGTTTATTTGTGAATAGGAAAGAGAATCCGTGTTTCATTTAATAAAGAGTTTTTTTTTTTACATGGAATTGGATTCCATAATTAATTAAAATAAAAGAGTTTATTTTAATTAAAGATTTTGATTAAAATAAATAGTTTATTTTATTCAAAATTAGATAAATTAAAATAAAAGAATTTATTTTGATTTAAATTTGGATTAAAATAAAGGAGTTTATTTTGATTCAAAATTAGATTTTATACTAACTAAATTTGCCCATTAAATGATATCAACATATATATTAAATGTTTATTATTCATGAGATGAATGTTATTTATTGATGCATATGGTGATGTGTATGATAATAAATGAGATTGATTATGGACTATTGACCAATGTGATTATATTTTATTTTAGTTGGATGCTTGAATGTATGGATTTTATTAAATGGGGTCTGCTTACCTCGTCTTCTCTAATTTTTTCTTAATGTAAATTATATCTCCCTCCTATGTACTTCCCCTTGACTGCTGATCAAGGTTTCTATTTATAAATAGTTTTGTAATAGGAATATTTAGAATTACTTTCGAAGAATTGGATATAAAGGAACAAGGAGCGCTTGAAGACCAGTTTGTAATGGAACCCGGGATTTAAATGTAATAGTTATATTTAAATATTAATTCTTGTACCCTTAGGGTTTGACCTTTTGGTTCACTTGGTGGCTCTAGTGAACCAAACTAGAATAAAAGTTCATAATCAATCCAGGTAGAATATAGTATTCTATATGTGCATGCTTATACTATATATATTATATATTATGCAAACATGCTTCGCATGTTAATTAATATGACGCGTATTTTATATATATATGTGAATGCGCGCTAAACAAGATGAGACAAATTAATAATAAACCCCTCAAATATTTTATAATAAGTCCTAAGCGTTCAAAGATATTTAGAATATCGAACGTCGCCTTCTAGCATGATAAAAATTAACAGAGTATTAAATATTTAAGATGAGTTTGTTGTGTCACTACAAGGCAAGTATTAAGTATTTAAGATGTTAATTTATCACATTTGATGCTTATAAAAAAAATTGAACAATATTATTTTGTTGTGTCACCACAAGGATAATATTTTTCTTTTTTGAATATATGGAGTGCTAGGTTGGACTTAACTTGGATAATTTTGATTCGGATGTGCCACCACTTGATCAAAATAATCTAAGAGGCAAAATACAAGGAGTTGCATAGTTGATGTAATTGACAAGTGTTGTCTACCTATTTATTTATATATAGTTTGTTATGTCACCACAAGGCTATATACATTTGAAATGGGATACTTATTCTCACTAGCAAATCTTTAATTAGATTTTGCCGAACTATATAAGTGAGGGTAATATAGTTTGATGAAAATAGTGGGAGATACCAATTTAAAACAAGACCTAATTTATTTTGGTAATTAATAAAAGAATGTATGCTAAAATGTTGTTAATTACAAATTCATTTACAGAATTTTACAATGTCTAAATTACTTTCACTGCGCAACATATTAGATGTTAATTAACCGGACCGAATTAAACGGATTGGTTAAGGAATTTGAGAATAGTTCTCATGGTTGAAAGTTATCTTATTTCCTTAATACGCATATCCCTGCAATGGTTGCAGATAATGCCTCTGAGAAAGAGATTGCTACTTTTAGAAAGTGGCAAGATGATGTATAGTTGGCTCAATGCATCATGCTCGCATCAATGAGTAACGAGCTTCAGCGTCAGCATGAAACTATGGATGCTCTTACTATATTCCTGCACATCAAGTAGTTGATGGTGAGGAAAGTAGAACTGATAGATATCAGATATCTAAGGAGCTCTTCTGATCTAGAATGACCGATGACACTACATTACAGATAAAAGTCCTTAGCATAATCAATTTGATTGATCAATTAGGACAACGGGTTTTGTCATGGATGGAGAGTTGAGCCAAGATTTGATCTTGCACTCACTCCCGGACTCCTTTCACAATTATTGTGAATTTTTCATATGAATAAGCTAGATATCAGCCTCGTTAATTTGCTTAACATGTTGAAAAATGTTGAGAGTCACTTTCCAACCAAGAAAGACTGAGTCTTACTGGTAGGGGCCAAAGGATCTTCTGAAAAGAAGAACGATTCAAAGAAGGTAAGTAGAAAGGCAAAAACAAAGGATAATAAGAACAAAACTGATGCGGATAGCAAAGGAGTTTGCTTCCACTGCAATAAGCCAGGACACTGGAAAAGAAACTGCGAGAAACATCTTGCAGAGGCTAACCAACGAAGCTTAGTGAAGTTTCGGTTACAAATACAAATTTGTTCATGATTTAAAATAAATTTTTCTTTAAGTCAAGGTTCTACTTGGGTATTGGATACCGACTTTGGTTATCATAAATATAGATTTATGAAGGGACCAAGTAGAAGTAGAAAGCTAAACAAAGATAAGTAATCCTATGTGTGGGAAATGAAGCAAAGGTTGGTGCATTAGCCATATGAACTTATTGTTTAGTATTGCCTACGTGCAAGTCTATTAAGTCAATAAGTAGTTATTGTATTCTAGTTCTCATTGGAAACGTTATTTCTATTTTATTGTTGGACAATGAAATCTGTGGTATTATAATTAAGAACAATTGTTGTTCTATTTATAATAATAATATTTTGTATAGAATTGAAATATTACTTAATGAATTTTGGTGTACTTGACTTACGTAAAAATATATATTTTAGAAATTGAACAAACTAGTATAAGAAAATGAGATGATCATTCAAAGAGTTGAATGTGTGTATTTGCTGAAATACAAGTATGAATTATTTGAAAAGGTTCAAAGAATTCAGAAGTGAAACAAATTGGCAAAGTATTAAGATTCTTTGATTAGATCAAGGAATAAATACTTGTGCAATAAGTTTCTAGATCATCTCAAATGGTTTTCTCATAATGGACGCCTCCTGGTACACAATAATTGATTGATGTTTCTAAAAGGAAAAATCGTACCTTGTTGGACATGGTGCGGTCCATAATGATTTTATCGACATTCCAGTATCCTTCTGGGATAATGTCCTAGAAATGGTTGCATATCTACGAAAAGGTAACCTCAAAATCCGGCCCCAAGACTCCATAAAAGTTATGGATAGGGAGGATTCCTAATCTTAAGTATGTTAAGATAAGGGGTTGTCCAACTTATGTGAAACGGTTTCAAAGGATAAGCTTGGGACACGATTTTACATGTATAGATTTTTGGGACATCCTAAAGTAAGTTTAGGGTATATGTTCTATAATTCTACTTAGCAAAAGATGTTTGTTGCGAAACACGCTGCCTTCTAAGATAAAGGTGTTTATCATTGAAGGGGCTAATGGGAGGATAATAGATCTTGAAGAGTTCAACCACAAAACAGTATAAGTCAAATAAGAGGAACTCAGTAGATGATTCTATTGTACCACAAACCAATCAGAATCTGAATAGTAATCAAGATACCTAGGAGGTATGAATTCATCATGGATGATGATGATGAGGTACGCATCATAGAAGATGATGATCTAGAGTTACATACGATGAGGTAAGAGTTCTAGTGTGTACAAAAGGGTCAGTGGGAGCGTCGTGAAATTTCTAGTATTATAAGTTGATATACTACGGATGAGGAATAACATACCAATGCTACAATCAGTAAAGATAAAGTTGTCTAAACATTCCTCCATGAATGATTTGGGAAGAGTATCTTAATTGGCGATGCAAATCTATATAGATAGATTTAAAAGGATGCTCAAATTAACCCAAGAAACGTATATTCATTTGATGCTAAAGTCGTTTAGCATGGTAAACTCCAAGAGATGTCTCATATTGATGAGACATGGAGTGTATCTCTCTTAATAGTCTCCAAAGACTCCAAAAAGAGAGATCGCATGAGTAACTATCATGTATGCAATGAAATGTACGAGACCTGATGTTGATCAGTCATATTCTGGAGAAGTTCACTATGAGTCAGTGAAAAACATCTTAAAGTACTTAACCGACACTAAGGATGTGATCAGATTTATGGTGAGTCTAAATTAAAACTAGAAAGCTTAACAGACTTAAGTTTTTCAGACAGACCAAGACGACAGAAAATCCAGTTTAAGGTAAAGGGTTACCTTGAATAGTGGTGCAGTGAATTGGAAAGGTTCCAAACAGCAAAGAGTTGATGGTTTAGTGATAAAGACAAAGTATATAGCTATAAATGAAGCTGCAAGTTGATTGTTTGGATGAAAAGTTCATTACAGAACTAGGAATAGTTCCTAAGTCTCATCTTGGATCTAAACATGTGTTGTGGCACTTTCATTTGATTATAAGAATCATTGAAAGATGGGAAATCACTATAGAGATAGTGGACTCTCAAGAACAACATTACATATCCATTAACTAAATCTTATCCAACAGCAGGATAATCGTCACTTAGAGAAGAAGAGTATGAGATACCATGATGATTGGCTTTAGTGCAAGTGGGAGATTGAAAGTAGTATGCACACAAGCCAATCATGTTTGATGATAAAGCATATACTTTGTAACAATTTTATTCATTCATTAATAATAAGTATTAAAGGCTTTTAAATTATCTACATGATGTTGTTTTATAATATGTGATAAACCCATAGTTTTAAGCAATGCTTTTAGAATAATGATGATGATCATTCAAATGAGATCTAAATTCTTAGAAAGCTTAAAACTAAAATAGTTCCCAATCGTTTGATTACTAAATTGGGGATTAGTGAATCCGGATAGATTGGTACATACGTTGCTTGCTCATTTAATGAGGATGATTGATCTCATGATCATTTGTGTGGAGACACTAAAGCAAGTATATAGGTGCTTATTAGAGAATAAGTTCATTTGAGCATTGGCTCGCTAAGGAATACCTAATGGAGTTTTACTTGCTGTCAATAGGAATTCCTATAGTGATAGTAAGACAAGTGATCCTTGGACTTGAGATCATCATAGTATCTTGTGTATGATGAGTTATACTTTGACTTATTCCTTAAGACCCTTAGGGTATATCAAAGGGTATGCTTGGGTATAATAAGTCGTACATGGAGATAATGTATGATCAATAAAGAATCTACCACTTCTAGTAAAAGAAGAGAAATGTCTTATGTGATTCGATAAATGACAACCCAAAGAGTCCTTGGTTAAAGCGTAATGAAATTAGAAAGGAGTTTCTAATTTGCATTATTTGAGGTTGTACATTTAAGAGTCGAAATACATATAATTAAATAAAATAAGACTTTGATAATAATTCCCATGTCTTATATTTAATTGGGACATTGTATGGTGGAAGGATTGAATTATCTGGTAACTATTTACTCAAAGGTTCTTTTTATGATTAATGTTAAAATCTATATTATCCGGAAAGTCGTTGATTGCTTTGGGAGGTTTATCCTATTGTAGAATAAATATTATTTATTTAAACAAATTAATTATTTAATTTATTTATTTAAATAAGATTAGAATTATTCTATTTGATTTATTCACAATAGGATTTATAATATGGAGAACCTAAAGGGTCACACCATAAAAGGAAGAATTATTATTTAAGAAGTTAATGGCATAATCGTAATAATATGTTAAGTATATTTAATTTAATTTATGGTGATATAATAAATTAAATAGCTTAATATTTATTATTTAATATTTTAGAAATATTAAATATAAATTAATAAGAGGAGTCTTATTAATATTATTACAATTATTATTATTTTAATTTCTAAAGAGTTTAGGAATTAATTTAATATAAGTACTCTAATTTATTCCTAATAGGATTAGGAGGATAAATTAGTTAAAGAAGTTTAATTAATTATCCCTAATAAGATTAGGGAGCCCATTTAATTAAAAGAGTTTAATTAAATAAATAATACCTTATTTTAATAGGGTTACTTAATATCTTTATAAGAGGAGTCTTATATTAGATATTAAATATACGTTATTCCAATGGTTGGAGAGTACGCTCCTTTTCTATAGAGATAGAAAACTAGGGTTTGAGCCAAATATCCATCTTCTTGAAACTTTCTTCTTCCTTGGTGGATCACCTCTAGAGGCCAAACACTTGGGTGGCTAGCGTTGATCAAAGGAAGGAACCAAACCCGGTGGATTCGAGTTGGACGCGAAAAGGATTGGAGGTGAACTTGTACCTGAGGAAGCTCAAATCTTCAAGGGTATGATTCTTGTTATTTCTTTTTCGTTTAATTAATAATTGTGCATAAAGGGTGATCCGGGTATATGGTTTGTAAAATTTTAAACTCTTATTTTTACACGTTTCCGCTATTTTGTGCAATTTGATTACGTTCATGAATATTACAAACCTAACAATTTTATCTTGCAACACAGATATCAGCTGTTTGTAATACAGGATAGCATGTTAAATTAAATATGTATGTGCACACATTTCTTCATATTTCTCATTACATGGAGATAAATATGGAATGAAATTACAAGTAATTGTGTTTACAAGTAATTAAAATGAGAAAGCATGAAGAGACTTTCCTCCGTTTTTGGTTTATCAGAGGCTGACCTATCTTAGGTTACTCTCGCGGCTTTTTGGCATGAAGGTTTTCAAATCATCGCAATTTACTCAACGGAAAATTAATCCGGTCTTTCAACTGGAGCGAATTTGGGTGGTGCCTTTCCCGAGCCTCGCGGGAATTAGTCTTCCTACGAGTCCAGTAATCAAACACCGACAGAATAGCCTCCTAGTGGAGGGACCACACAACATACATTCACATACATCGCGTCTCACCGTATAGAAATGATGACATGTGACAAGCACTAATATCACAAGCAGATATGGTGCAAAGCACAAAGTGAAATAAGTAAATGCATTCGTACACATTCATCATAAATGTAAATGCAACATCCACACACAAGCAGATAATTGTTTTTGAAAAAATTTGCAATAGCGGCTTAAGTCCTCTTACTGGATTCCCCAGCAGAGTCGCCACCTGTCGACGTCGAGATTTTTAGTTGTCCCTTTCCGTTACTTGTTTTTCGGTGTTCTCATTTTAGGTGAGATTTGTTTGAAAAAACAAGTGAAAAAGGTCAGACATGTAAAATGTCGACAATGAACTGTTAAGAGTCGACAGTTGGTTTTTTAAATGGTTGTACCAACACAACCGAGAAAAGGTTTGCAGATTGACCCAGTGATGTGACACTGCTAAATGGGTCGGTGAAACCGAGATTCATTAGGGTCCGGGGACTTGATTATGCGGAGGGAAGGTGTTAGGCACCCCCCGACATCCGTGTTACCACGGTGACCGCCTCTTTTCAAGAAACTATTATCTGAATGTGTGTGTGTGGGGGTCAATGTGCTGTTTATTTGGAAGTGGTACGAGGCCTCGTTCGCACCTATATACACATGGTTTGAATTTATGTAAAAATTCAATTTTAGCAAGATATGGCAGTGATGTTTTATAAAAGAGGTTTTTCAAACCCTGATGCTCAATAGTAATTGAGACCTTTTTACACTTCCATTTTATTAAGTGTTTGACTTGATTGATTTTATTTTCGAGATGCGAAGCATTTGTAAGAAAATAATGTACAAAAATAATGTCGATTTCCTCATTGGTATGAAAACCAACTGAGAAAATTCAGACACCGCAGAATAATTTACAAGCTGCTTACAGTTGTCAATGTCCATCACGTGAACCGAATCTAGATCCAATAGGCTGAATCTGTGATCGCATGATTCCTAGGCCCACATGATACCGCAATTTATATGAAAGCAGTAAGCATGTATATATATAAAAGCTGTAAATATATATATACAAACATGATCAGCCACCACGAAACACCTCCATGGGGGATCAGAAAATGTAAATAAAGCTGTAAAAACTATCAACCATCATGGAGGAAACTCCAGGCGGGACAAAATGGAAATAAAGCTGTAAAAGCTATCATACGTTACGGAGGAAACTTCAGGCGAGATGAAATGTAAATAAAGCTGTAAAAGCTATCAACTGCCACAAAGTAAACTTTAAGCGGAGATTTAAACGTAAAGAAAGTCAGAAGCGATCAACCACCACGTAAGTAAACTCTGTGGGACGAATATATATATATATATATATATATATATATATATATATATGTATAAAAACAATAAACACACCGGATATAAAATCCAGGCTCATCGAACAGAGTTCGACAACAGTTCATATATATGAGTATATATATATATATATATATTAAAGCAAATAAACGCTCCATACCGAAGTCTAGGCTCAATCGAGGCATAACTCGATAATGTTAGTCCATATATATAAATATATATATATATATATATATATATATATATATTTGTATATACAAACTGAAAATAAAACCACGGACCGAAGTCCGGGAAAACACACGCAACATGACTCTCAACGTGAAGAAGGGTGTGTGCAAAGATGAAGAGAAAGGCTTTAAAGTGTGTGAGAAGGCTTACAGTGGGCTGCCAAATAAGGCTTCTATATCTTTAAAGTGGATGAAACTCGGCTCCCGTCGGTACAAAAGCAGCTATATGCGAGCTCACAAGTGTATAAAATGAGAAAGCACTCAGATATTGTAAGTACGGAGCAAATTTGACAGGGCTTCCTCGCCTCTTTTTTTTCTTAAAATGGCCATCCTAAGCCCTCTATTTATAGAGGGGGGAGCCGTAGGTGTACCTGCGGCCAGCCGTAGGTGTACCTGCGGCCAGCCGCAGGTGTATCTGAGGTTGCCCCGGGTTTCTCGAGTCGGGTCGTCTCGCAGTACGTGCACGTAGGCACTGCAATGTCCGCTCAAACTTTTAGAATCGCAATCTGGGCATCCGACTGAGGTATGTAGGACCTATTTCGGACCGCTGTTGTCGAGAGTTGAACAATGGCATGGGATTAGAGGTTGTATGAAGTCATGAAGATGGGACGGTGCCCTCCGGTCTTCAGGCTTCAAATTCTATCCGTTACCCTGCACAATAGTCACTCGGGATTGGTTTTCCTGGATTCTTGTGGGACATCGTGGTGTAGAAATGTATGTATGAGATGTTGAGACGACGTGATGTGGCCTTGAGTTGGCGAGATGACGACTTTGCCCCTCACCGGAGTCATCACCGGTTTTAATTGGTAAAGCGATACATGCTTTCAGGTCATTCTTTGAGATTGAATTGCTGCAAGTGTTCAAGGTCTTGATGATCATCTCTGAGGTGAATCTGTCCTCCCGGTATTATCTCCAGGTATGGTCCTGAGTGCCTAGGTGTGAGTGCCGAGGTTGAAGCTGATTGCATGCACTTGAGACAAGCATTTCCTGAGTTATCACCGGAACTGCATTCCTTGGGGTTATCTCTAAGGTTGATAGCTGCTATTCTCAATGTTGGGACTGAGACTGGATACCTCGGGGTTATCTCCGAGATTAATCGGTCTTCTCCGGTGGAATATCCGGTGTTGGAACTAAATGCCTCGGGGTTATCTCCGAGGTTGGAACTGTTACTCCCGATGTGTGCTCCGGGTTTATCTCCAAGGTTGGAACTGTTACTCCCGGTGTGTGCTCCGGGGTTGAGACTGAACTTCCGGTAGTACCCGGACTGGATGTGAGCTGTCTTCCAGGGTTATCTCTGAAAGATGAATCTGCATTCCTGCAATATCAGTGACAGGTGTGCAGAAAATTTCGAGTGTCTACAAAGAACTTAAAATATGTGTGTCATATTTTATGCGTCATTTAATAGTTAATTTTGGTGAACAACAATGGGGTGATGAGAACCCGACTTTGAAAGCTTCAAAAGTGCACCTCATTAGAAGGGTTAAATACTTTTTTGATCACTATACTTTATGTCTTACAAGTGAGTCACTCAACCGTTTTTTCTTATAGTCAACTCACTATACTTTTGTTTACTTACAAACCGTTAGAAAATTCGTTAAATCATGTTGACTTTAAACGGTTCGCCATGTCTGAAGCCACATAAAGGAGAGAAAACTGACATGGCAAGAGAGAGAAAACAGACATTAAACTCATGTATGATGTGGCCACTCTTAAGTGGAAATGAAATAAATTTTTTTTAAAATAAAATATAATCAGAAAAGTTAGCAAATAAATGGAAAAAATAAAAATTATAATTTTTTTATTTTTGTGATTATTAGAAAATGAGTTTTTAGATAATTAGTAAAAAGTATAATTATTTAAAAATAAATAAAAATAAAATATACTAAAATTATAAATCAATTCATATTGATTTTATATAAATACATATTTATAAATTTGTTTTTACAATTCTTATGAATAAGAAACTTAATTTATAATTAATAAAATATGAAACTTGTATGTTTTCTTTAATATTGTTACTAAATTTATAACAAAAAAGTAAATACATTATTATTGCCTTACTTGAGTGCAATTTTTAAGAACTCAATTTCTTTTTACAAATGTGCAACTTTTCACATTGGAGGATTATATTATACAAGTCCTCACATAAATTCTAATTTATTAACTTTAAATTACAAATTAAAAAGAATTACAAACTTTTTCGTATAACTCAAAGTCCTTCTTTACAAATTTGAAAATTAAGTAAAAAAAAGTTTCAGACTGAATCAATTTAAGAAATTAAGTACATCAAACGAAAGTGTTTAAAGAATTTTATAAACTAAGAAATTCCATTTTAAAATTGTTGAAGTGCATACAACAAATGAATGTTCTAGATTGTTCATGATGGGGATTTTGTACAGTATTTTTTCCTTGGATGCCTTAATGCAAGCTTTGAGCAGAATATAATTTGGGTGCTAATTTCTAACTTCTATATGTATTGCAATCGAAGGAGATGTGTTCTCAGGCTCTACCCTCTCCGATCATGTTTTGCGGTTTTCTTTTCAAAACTTTTCACAAAAATCAGATATGTATAAATTTGATAAACAGAAAAGTAAACAGGGAAAAAATTGAGCAAACAAAAATTACGGGAAAAAGAGAGCTAAAGACCTGGATGAAGAAAACCCAGTTGGAGAAATCCCAAAAATAGAAAACTCAGATGAAGAAATGGCACAAGAAGAAGAAGACCCTGATGAAGAAAATCCAGTTGGAGAAATACCAAAACTAGATAACCTAGATGAAGAAATGACACACGAAGAAGAAGACCAGGGGTGCGAAAACCCAGTTGGTGATGAGGCGGCTAGAGCAGAGGGAAGTGAGAAGGAGAGAAGAGAGAGATATTAGAAACCCTATTAATTTTAGATCAAAATTTGGTTGTAAGAAATAATTTTATTGAGTTAATTTTAATGTTAGATAAATGTAATTTGACATATTTACCCTCAAATGATTAATAATTTTTAAAAAAATATTTGAAATAATTTTTTAAATTACATATAAGCATGTTTAGGCCTAATCATCAATTTATATTGAAAAAATTAAGCCTAGTAAGCACCACATCAAAGTTCTGTTAAAAAGTTTAACAGTCAAGACATAATTTAAAGTTTTTGTTAGTAAAGTAAAGTATAGTGAGTTGACTATAAAAAAATGGTTGAGTGACTCACTTGTAAGTTGACATAAAGTATAATGACAAATAAAACATTTAACCCCCTCATTAGAATGAGGAGGACATAATTGTACTGAGAGCTTAAAGGGTGTATTGCCACTATCTTACACGATGTCTAACCACATACAAATTCATGTTATCATACAATATGGTTGTGCGCATCAACTTGCTGACTATATCTATGAGCATTATCTATATAATCTTGGAGTATGGTTGGAATATAATCCTCAGTTTGAGATAATGGAGATAATTATATGGCAAGAAGATACACACCATTGGAATGAACAAAATAGTAATCTTTTCGTTCTTCTTTGGGGTCTATTGGGTCAACCAAGGTTAATTCTCAAGTCCTATGATATCTATTATAACTTAGATACATGACCTCTTATGTATGAAGGCTTCCTTGAGCATTTTCCAAATATTTTAATTCCTAAAACAGTTATCGACTGTACCTTTATGTAAAGTATCATTGATTTGGAGTGTGAGTACTGTTATTTGTATTGAAACTCACAGCTTATGTGTTGTCGTATTTTGGACAACAGATTAATAGTTGTAAATAGGAAGTTTGTATTTGAATTTAGTACCGTGTATTTGGCGACCCAGAATGCGTTGTCTTGACCTATTTTGGGGGCGTCACACCTAACCCTAAAAATCTAGTCTCATTAAGGTACGGGGGCCCTACAGAGTTCAAGAAAAATTATCAAACCTAAAACTAATTTGTTTAGTTTTAATATTGTAGCGTTTGCAAATTTTGCATTCATAGTATTGAAACTTCCAGACACATTATATTACTTTTATTTCGCTTCATTTGAATCTTAAATATTGCGTATATAAATTATATAAACAAATAATGTGACGCTCCCAAAATAGGTATACATCACCTATTCTGAGTCGCGAAATACATGGAATAGAATACAAATACAAACTTAAATATACAACATGAGCTGTGAGTTTCAATACAAATATTGTCGTCTAGACAGTATTCAAACTCAAAATAAGTCATCATTACATTTATTATCACACTATTTCACAGAATAATGAGGACTACTAATGCAAACATCGGAATAATCACTCGCTCCCCGACTAGTCCCGGCTATATTCTCATTTTTCAAGAGAACAATGAAAGAAAAGGGTGAGCTCAACAAGCCCAGTAAGAATATTATGACTAAGATAATGCAGAATAAATTATCGTTAGCCTTCAACAGTGTTAAACTGATAAAATATAATAATAGTAAGTTTAACTGCAGTGGAACAAGCAATCTATTACAAGAGTCAAATAGAGCATGATATCTACTATCTTCTATGATTTAAAAAGTTTATCATCAATTTTATCATTGAGACTCAGCATAACAAATAATCCACATCATCGAATCATCCCTGCACAACGGCCAAGTATATTCATTAGTATCACGACCATAAATTATCCATGCACTACGGCCCAATGATATTCGTGTTTTCACCAATGGTCATGATCATGTCAACTACTGTCCATCAATGTACTACGGGCCAATGATGACTTTTACCACATCATTTGTAACATTACTACATGATTATACTGAATAATAATCTCTGGTCATAATCATACCAAGTCCATCTATGCACTACGGGCCACAGATGACTTTCATAATAATATAAGCATGAGGATGATGACAATGATATAAGAATTTAATTAAATGAAAGCAAATGATAAATTTTAAAGATTTATAATTTAATTTATCCAGAATTCAATAATGTCCAAATTGTCAACATGATACTGCTTTGTGGAGTAAAATTCAAGAATAATATTGTATCAAAAATAATTTGGATCGAAAATAAATCAATTTTTGTCATGAATAGTACCCCGGGTTAATAGTAACTTAGTTAATAGTACCCCGTGAATAGTAATTCATGAATAGTACCCCGTGAATAGTACTCCGGCATGAAAAAGTTAAAACTTATCAAGAATGCTCAGAATAATATTTTCATAAAAAGATACTGGATAAAGCGAAAATATCAAGGATGTTCTACTAATTTCATGGAGTATAGAAGCCAAAACTTAACAAAATGAGTATAGAATTCGAAATCTGAAACGAAATAATATTACTTACATACTACAGAGTATGGAAGAAAATATTATTTCTTACGAGTATTGAACAAAAATAATATCCCTTACCTTAAAAAAAGAGTATTCCGACTGGTAGGGTGAGGATATTCTTGAAGAAAACTTTTACTATTTTCTACGCTCAAAGCTTCTCAAAACTCTAAAGAAATACGCTTAATATTATAGAAGATGAATTCTCTGATTCTGGTATGATTTTTAATTTTAACTAAGCATCCTATTTATAGGAGAATGAAACAGATATTATTTGAATTTAGAAATCACAGACGCGCATTAGTTGAAATTAAACGAATTCCCGGGCGCAACTGTCTGATTCACAAGATTTACTGTGCACTGCGTAGTAAAATACTATGCAAATAAAATATAATATATTCTACTTTTCATAAAAAATAAAACTTATTATAATATATATATATATATATATATATATATATAATAACTCCCTCCCTCCCACGTTAACTCCCCCATCCCCATCCCCATCCCCATCCCCATTTTCTTCTTTCCTCGACTAAATTTCCCCACCCCACCCACCCCACCCACCATCCCCATCAACATCATCAAGATATATATATATATATATATATATATATATATATATATATACTCATAACACACACTATTTTGAAAAATGAGTAGGTGGGGGTTTAAATAATAAGCAAAATTTACAACAAATAATTCATAAAAATCTCCTCAATATTTTTAACAACATTTATCATCATTATTATAATTTGTAATATTTAACAACCAGATCGTTCCCAGGAAAGAGGGGGCTTTCCAATAAGGATTTCTCTCAATTGGCGCGCAATTAGGTGACCAAACCTCTCGTCGACAAAACTTTCTAGACATCGTCAATATTGTAAATAATACTATGAATAACTTTGTCATCTCAATTATTGATTTAATAATATACAAAATATTGACAATAATTGAATCAAATAACGTGAGATACTATGCAGCAATTACTATAGCAATAATTGAGTATAACTTAGTGACTTCTCACGTAAGCATCAATAATCAATACCGTGTGCTACTATGCAACCACGTGTATTACTGTACTTTTACCACCGAGTATTTCAACAGTTAATGGTAAAACTTTTGCCGTTATTTTTATAAAAAGATATTTATGTCGTTTTCTCATTCCGACAATAATTCCGTTGTGGGGTCCACCAATGATTGTGCCGTCGTACGAATATTTCTTGTTAAAACGAATATTCCCCGACCAATCGAATATTATATAACAACTTGCTTACTTTGTAAAATTTATAAATATTACTCACAACTATAACATTATAACATATTCAAACCTTAATATTCACAAATGATATTTATAGAAAATTCATCTTTATTCATAAAAGTTAGGGTCTTACAACCTCCCCTGCTTATGAAATTTTGCCCTCAAAATTAGGTTAGATACCTGGTATGACGAAGAGGTGAGGATACCTTGATTTCATTTCAGATTCTAACTCCCAGGTCATTTCCTCAAGATCGTGGTTTCTCCACAAAAATTTGACTTGAGGTATAACCTTGGAGCGTAGAATATGTTCTTTCTTATCCAAGATTTTAACAGGTATCTCTTCATACGTTAAATCTTTCGCTATTTCGTCCGGTTCTAACTCAATAATATGGTTTGGGTCTTCCACATATTTACGTAACATGGATATGTAAAAAATGTTATGAACACGAGACATATTTGGCGGTAAAGCGAGTCTATAGGCCACAGTTCCTACTCGGTCAAGGATTTCAAATGGGCCAATGAATCGAGGATTGAGCTTTCCTCTCTTTTCAAATCTTGTAACTCCTTCCATGGAGCAACACGTAACAACACATGCTCTCCAACATTGAATTCCACGTCTTTCTGATGAAGATTAACATAACTCTTTTGTCAATCTTGTGAGGTTTTTATACGTTGCCGGATCATTTGAATCTTTTTGATAGTCATACGTACCAATTTTGGTCCCAACAACGTTGCTTCACCCACCTCATCCCAGCATACAGGAAAACGACACTTTCTTCCATACAACGCCTCAAATGGAGTCATGCCGATACTTGCTTGATAACTGTTATTGTAGGAGAATTCCACTAATGGCAAGAACTTGACCCAACTTCCCTTAAAGTCAAGGACACAGAGTCTTAATAGATCCTCAAGAGTTTGAATAGTCTTCTCCGACTGCCCGTCCGTTTGAGGATGATATACCGAACTAAATCGTAAATCTGTGCCCATAAATTTCTGCAAATTGACCCAAAACTGTGAAGTGAATCTCGGGTCTCCATCAGAAACTATGGATACTGGCATACCATGCAGTCTTACAATCTCGTTTATGTACATACGAGCAAGGCGTTCAAGTGAATAAGTTTCTCGTATAGGTAAGAAATGAGCAGACTTGGTCAATCTATCAACAATGACCCAAATTACATCTATGGCTTAAGAAACCTTGGGAAGACCAGTAACGAAATCCATGATAATGTGCTCCCACTTCCATTCTGGAATTTTAAGTGGTTACAATGGACCTTTTGGCACTTGATGCTCCGTTTTAACTCGTTGACACGTTAAACACCTTGAGATAAACTCCGCTATCTCTCTCTTCATATTGCTCCACCAAAATGTATGTCGAATATCATGATACATTTTGGTACTCCCAGGATGGATTACAAACTGTGTGTTGTACGCCTGATTTTATTCTTTAAATCTGGGTTGTTAGGAACACAAAGTCTAGAGTTGACTCGAAGTATCCCTTCTTCATCGATTCTTGCTTCCAGAATAGCACCTTCTTGCACTTTCTTCTTCATACGCATCAGCTCCAGGTCTGTAGCTTGAGCAGCTTTAACTTTATCGATTAAATTCGGTTCTACTAGTATATTTTCCATCATCTTGTGGGTCCCTGAAGTATTTAACTCTACCTCCATCCTTTGCAAGTCATACAAAATGGGTCTTTACGTTGACAATATCGCACTCGTACCCGCGTATGATCTTCTACTCAATGCGTCAGCTACTACGTTCGCTTTTCCAGGATGGTGTTAAATGGTATGATCATAATCTTTCAACAGCTCGAGCCAATGTCGTTCCCGCATGTTGAGTTCCTTTTGGATGAAGAAATATTTGAGGCTTTTATGATCTGTATAGATATTCACCTTGTTCCTATACAGGTAATGCCTCCAAATCTTAAGCGCAAAAATGACTGCTGCCAACTCTAGATCATGAGTAGGATAATTTCTTTCATATTCTTTGAGTTGTCGTGAGGCGTAGACTATGACTTTCCCATGTTGCATGAGAACGCATCCTAAACCTTTGCCTGAAGCATCACTGTAGATGACAAATCCCTCTGAACCAGATGGTATTGTCAGAACAGGTGTTGAAATGAGTCTCCTCTTGAGTTCTTGAAAACTCTTCTCACATTCCTCGCTCCAACCGAAATTTGTATCTTTTCTAGTCAGCTGAGTTAATGGAGTAACGATTCAAGAAAATCATTCCACAAATCTCCGATAATAACCAGCTAAGCCCAGAAAGCTACGTACTTCTGTCACTGACTTAGGTTGCTCCCAGCTTTGAATTGCTACAACCTTCACTGGGTCAACGGATATTCTGTGATTTGATATCACGTGCCCAAGGAATGCCACTTCCTCAAGCCAGGACTCGCATTTCTTCAACTTAGCATATAACTTGTTCTCACGAAGCTTTTGGAGTATCAGTTTCAAGTGTTGCTAATGATCTTCACGGCTTTTGGAATATATGAGAATGTCATCAATAAAGACAACCACAAAATGATCCAAATATTCCTTGAATACTCGGTTCATCATGTCCATGAAGGCAGCAGAAGCATTAGTCAATCCAAAAGACATGACTAGGAATTCGTAATGCCCACACCGAGTTCGGAAATCCGTCTTTGGGATGTCATCGATTTTAATCTTTAACTGATGATATCTGGAATGAAGATCGATCTTTGAAAAGAATTTGGCACCTTGCAACTGGTCAAACAGGTCATCAATACGAGGAAATGTGTACCTATTTTTGATGGTGACATGATTCAACTCCCGATAGTCAATACAAATTAAGTCGCATACTCCCATCTTTCTTCTTTACGAATAGAACAGGAGCACCCCAAGGAGACGTACTAGGACGAATGAAATCGATGTCTAGCAACTCTTGAAGTTCAATAGGAGCCATTTGATATGGGGCTTTAGAAATGGGTTTTGTACCAAGTTTAAGTTCAATACCAAACTCAATTTCACGCTCTAGGGGTAGGCCATGAAGTTTTTCAGGAAATACGTCAGGAAATTTATTAACAATAGAAATATCATTCAAATCTGACGTATTTTTGTTTAAATCTGTGACATGGGCTAAGAAAGCCTGACATCCGTTTTTCAATAAATGGATAGCTTTATGGCTTGATATGACAGTGATTGACTTTAGTGGTTTGGTTGCTTGAATTCGCATAATAGGTTGGTTAGGAATATGAAAGCTAACAACCTTACGAAAAAAAATCAATTTTAGCATGATGAGTAGTTAACCAATCAATCCCTAAAATCACATCAAATGCAAGTATTTTTAAGGAAATAAGATCGACAGGTAATGCGAGGGTGCCGATTTGAACCAAACAAGACTTATAAACAGTGGATGTAATGAAGGTTTCTCCCAACGGAGTTTCAACGAATAAGTCAAAGTATAATTTCTCCGGATTTAAATTTAAACGTTGAGCGCAAGTAGGAAAAATAAAAGAATGGGTAGAACCGGTATCAAATAAGGTATAGACTTCACTATAGTTTATGATTAGCTTACCCGTGATGACCTCGTTCGGGTTCCTTGCTTTTTTGGAGGTCACGACAAACGCTATCCCTTGAACTACTTGTTTTGACTTGTCTGGGACGGTATTTTGTGTCACCATCCCAACTAGACTTGGCTTCGCTGCACGACAAAATCGAGCTAGGTGACCTTCTCTTCCACAATTATAACATATTTTGGACTGCTGTATGCAATTTGGACTGATGTGTCCCCCCTCCGTATTTGTAGCATACGATCCGTGATTGTTCTCCTTCTTTAACAACAGGTGCTGGTGTCGTTCCATCATTATTGAATCTCCTCTTCTTGAAATTGTAACATTCCAGAATTTTAATTGTAATATTAAATATTTGTTGAATTATATATAAATATTTAATGGATGTGTTTATCGTGGAATAAATATTTGTTTAATTGATTTAATTTTATTTGGTTAATTATTTGTTAAATAAATAATTAATGAGTTAAGAAAATTATTATTATATTGATATTTCAATTTAATGGTGAATTATTTGTATTGAGTTATGTGAATAAATGATTTATTTAATTAATTGTTATTTGAATTAATTAAATTAAGTAACTTAAAGCTTAATTAAATATAGTGTGACAAATAAGTATAGTATATAAGGAGTTATTAAAATAAATTAAAGTAGTTTAATTTAGTTTTACCTAAACAAAGCTTAAAGATATAAATTCTTTAATTTTAAATGATTTGCCAAACAAAGCCCTATGACTTTTGGAATTATTTTTAATTTTGAATTATAATAAACTAAATAAATAAAATATAAATAATATATATTAATTTGGTAAATCGCTAATTTATTAAGGTCATTAGTAGGTATTATTATTATTTTTACGTTGTTAGCCTTTATCGCTTAGTTTACGCTTATTAGCTTAACTCTTATACTGAGGAATGAAAAGAGAAAAAGTTACAGAGGATTTTAGAGAGAATTGCAAGAGAGTTTTGAGAGAGAATTGAGAGCTGTGGATTCTAAATAGTTCTAGCAAGGATTTCAATCAAATTGAAGGTATTGTATCTAAACCTTAGTATTATATATATATATATACATATATATGTTCTTCGGCAAATTGTATATTTTATGTGAAATGCAAATGTGTTGAATTGTTGTAGAAGACTGAATTATGGTGAGTATATGTGTTTATGCTGCTAGAGTTTATGCTTAAACAAGAAATTACATGCTAATTCGGTTAACAGTAGAAGAAAAATTAACGACATTGTATGTTTGTATATATTTTTTCAAATGGCTCATGTAAATGCCAATTTTGATGGTCAATTCATGTGTTAAACTATAAATTGAGTCTTGTATATGTTATTTCATTAAGAAATGAGCATAACGTAATTTGAACGAAGTAATTTGGCCAAGTATGGAGATTACAGTGATGATTTTTGCAAGAGATGTCAAAAAAATGGAGTTTTAGTATGAAATATGAATTTTGAGAAATTAAAATAGTTAGAAGTGTTGTTAAATTGTGCTAAGTGGTTGAATATGTTAGCAATCATGTTTATGATAGTTGTATATTTATTTTACGTGTTAATTTCACTGTTTAGTAGGTGAAATTCGTGTTAGTTGGGCTAAAAAAGGCTACTATTCTTGTCGAAGTTCTTTCGCATCAAGCACAGAAACAGAAATTGCTACTGGTGTTAAGATTAAAATTCAAGAATTAGCAGAGTAACTTACATTGTCTTATTTGTGTGGCGCAGCTACGCCACACATAATCGATATGAGACAGAAAGTCTATTGTTGCGATTCTTGAGGATAAATACATACATTGGTCTAATGATGTGTTAGTATAATAAGCATGTAATAATATAGCTAAAACATAATCGTGCTATGTGGTTAATAAATTCAAAGTCTGAATGATTAATAAGTGACGAACGTGATATATTAGAACGTAGTAAGCATGATGAATAGTAAACATGTGTTGTGAGGTTAACACTTGTACTTTCTGATATTTGCATGGTATATCAAGACTTGTGCTAAAATAACAAGTCTAACTAGAAATGCGTGTTATGTTGGAACATGAATGTTAGTATATCTAATAGATGATGGTTCTAAACCTATATGTAGGTGAATGTGAGTTAATATTATAGCTTACGCTCGAGGCAAGTTTCTAAACCTATCTTTATAAATTGAGCAAGTTCTTTAACTCTACTCTTATAATAATTATGGAAGTTTCCTAACTCTACACCTTATTGAGAAAGATTACTTTCGTTGAACAAGTCCTTGTATCTAGATTGTTTATAATGATGCAAGTTTTTCTAAATCTTGTCTCTTAACATTGAGCAATGTTATTGTTTCTAATTCAATTACAATTACGAAATTTCCTTTAACTCTACATTTTCGTTGAGTTAGTTCTATTATTAAATTGGGCAAGTTTTTCCTAAACTTGTTATTTTAGCATGCAAGTACCTTTATTCTGATGAACAAGTTTATCGTTCAAGTTATTACTTATTATGCATGCTTAATATTAAATTCTAAGATTTTGACATTAGCTTAGTGTTGTTCAAAGCAAGGTATGTGAATTATTCAACACTTATGCTATTAGATTATTCCTAAAGCATGAACTTAGAATGCAATGTTTATTCAGTTATGATTATTCTGTAACATAGTATTGTTACTTTTTATTCAACTAATCCTTAGTTGATGTCCGTTGAATTCCAAATTACCTTGAAGTTTATCAAAACCAAACTTACTTTGGTGTGGACTTGTAATCTAAATACTGAGATGAACAACCCTATTATTAGGGGTTTACGCTTAGCGTTGAAATGGTTGTGCACAATACATTATACGAAGGGCTAATCCCCCTAAGTATGTGGAGTCCTTAAGGTCTTATAACTGTTAAAGTTAAAGTTGAAAGATTATTTATAACTGTGGACATGGTTCGTGGTCATTAGACCCTCAGTAGTATATTTCAGAATGTTAATAGAACATATCATTCAGTTCTATTGAGCCTATTATTTGGCAAATGTTGTAAAGTTTATTCATTCGTATTTCAAGTGAGTTTTGTTTGCTCACTCTTGCTTATATATCTATTACTGCTAAGGATGAAAAGGTAGATGTACCTAGCACGAGTAAGGGAAAGGGGAAGATGAACAAGTATTGAAGACTTGTAATATGTTGACAGTTATTTATCAGACTTTAAATTTGATTGATGTAATGAAGTATTTATTTAATTTTCGCATTTGAATGATTGTAATTAAATGTTAGATAACCTGGGAGATTTTATTTATTAATGTAATCTTGTATGGGCAGGTTTAATTATTCAATTTTATTATGATTGAGTAGTTAGATATGAATGTTTTGATTAAGTGAACACCAAATCTTGAGGTAATGAAAGCAAGAGGATTTGGGGTGTCAAGTTGGTATCAAAGCCTTAGGTTATGAACCTTAGGTGGCGAAAAGCCTTAGGAAGTAACCTGCGACGCCCCCAAAATAGGTATACATCACCCATCTTGAGTTGCCAAATACATGGTACAAAATTCAAATACAACTTAATAATATAATTGTCGTGTAACATATGACAAAACATAAACTGAGAGTTTTAATACGAATATTGTCTTCTAGACAGTATTCAACTCAAATGGAGTCCTCAATACATTTATTATCACACTATTTCATAGAATAGTGAGGACTACTAATGCTATCATCTCGGACCGTAACTCCGCTCCCCGACTAGTCCCAAACCACGTTCTCATTTCTCGAAGAGGACAATGAAAGCAAAAGGTGAGCTCAACTAGCCCAAAGAAGAAATATTATGACTAAAATAATGCAGAATAATTTATCGTTAGCCTTCAACAGTGTTATACTGATAAAATATAACAAACATCAAGTTTAACTGCAGCGGAATAAGCAATCCATTAGAAGAGTCATGTAGAGCATAAAATCTACTATCTTCTATGATTTAAAAGGTTTTTCATCACTTTTATCGCTGAGACTCAGCTTAATAAATAATCCGCATCATCGAATCACCCCTGCACTACGGCCAATGTTATTTTTTAGTATCACGATCACAAATTATCCATGCACTACGGGCCAAGGATATTCGTGTATTCATCAATGGTCATGATCATGCCAACATATGTCTATCAATGCACTACGGGCCAATGAGGACTTTTACCACATCATTTGTAATATTACGGTTATGCTTATACCGAATAATCCTCGGTCATAATCATACCAAGTCCATCTATGCACCACTCGAAGCCATGATGACTTTCAACATAATATAAACATGAGGATGATGACAATGATATAAGAATTCAATAAAACAAGTTCAAGGATAAATTTTTAAAGATTTATAATTTAATTTATCCAGAATTCAATTATTGTCTAAATTGTCAACATGATACTGCTTTGTGGAGTAAAATTCAAGAATGATAATGTATCAAAAATGATTTGGACCGAAAAGAAATCAATTTTTGTTATGAATAGTACTTCGGGTAAATAGTACCCGAGTGAATAGTACCCCGTGAATAGTACTTTGTGAATAGTACTTTGTGAATAGTACTTTGTGAATAGTACCTGTGAATAGTACTTTTGTGAATAGTACCGTATAAATGAATAGTACTCATGGACAATACTCCGGCATGTAAAACTTAAAATTTAACAAGAATGTGCAGAAAATATCCTTGTGAAGCGATACTAGATGAAGCACAAATTTCAAAGATATTCTACTAATTTCACGGAATATAGAAGCAATACTTTAATCGAATGATGGTATAATCAGAAATACGAGACGAAATAATATTACTCACATACTACAGAGTATGGAAGAAAATATTATTCCTATGAATACAGAATAAAATAATATCCCTTACCACAGAAGAAGACTGGATACTAGAATAGCGAGGTAACACTACTAGAAATTTGACATATAGCGACTAGCTATAGCGACGGTTGGGACAAAACCCTCGCTATAGGGTTTATATAGCGACAGTCACTAAATGACCGTCAGTATAGCTCTTTGAAGGGAATCTGCTCCGAGGGTCACAAATTAGTCAGATATGGGACTTCTGTTTTGGTTTTTAACGAGAGTTATAAGGAGCTTTCATTTTGGAATTATTAGGGCTTGTTAATTAGGTTTGAGCGCATTACATCCCTCCCATATTTTCCCCAAATCAATACGCATAATTCTCGCCCAAAACGACATTAGCATCTTAGTGGTCCATCTCGTCACTTTGCATCTCTCCCAAGACTCCATCTCTCCATCACCCATCTCATCACAAATCGACATTAGTCGCCCAAATCGACATTAGTCGCCCAAATCTCTTGCATCTCATCTCACTATATCTCTCCGTCATTCAAACTTGAATGCATTCTTGCATATTGAAACTATTTGAGCGGAGTAATTTGTGCTTCGATTTATATTTAATCCTAAGTTATGATTTCTCTATTTCTCTCCTCCATCTAACAAGCCCTAAATTTTGACTTGGTCAACGAGTCTTAGATAAGTTTTCAAAAGGAAGATTCGGCGTGGATGCGCTTTTAGTATGTGACAGTATTTGAGAAATTGAACTTGATTAGACTAGCATTTTTCCGGGTAAAGTGGAGTTTTATATTGGTTTATACCTTGTGCACTTACGAGTCTTTATTTCTAGTGATATTTGCTATTTCTTTGGTACTTACGGTGATATTATATCTTGGTGCATTCGTTTCATTTCCTTGATTGTTTGGTTATAAAGTTTGAAGCTATGTATGATTTTTGGAATATAATAAAGGGAACAACTTTAACTTTGAGTATTTTTATCTTAGTCCCGCATCGACTATTGTTTTCTCCGCTAATTTGCAATTGTAGAGTATCTTGGTAGTGAGACATGATGTGACTTTTTTGATAATTTTTCCTTATAGTATTAATATCAATATTGGAAACTTGCAACATGCTTTAAGTAATATTTTCTTTATCTTATAGTAATTGATATATTATAATTAAGATTAACTTGGATTTTAAAACTTATTTGTGTGGCCTTCCCCTCAAAAAGCTTGGTTTGTATAGTCTTGTATATCGTTACTAGGCGATGGCGATTCTGGGTACAAAAATGGGAAGTGTAATATGTCATTTTTCCGAATCATTAATTATTAAACTTGTGGACCATGCCTTCCAAAGTAACTTGTTTTGAGTGGTATGTTGCCACCGTGTTTCATAGCTAGTATCGCTTTTAGCTTTGTATGTATTTTCTAAAATGATTTTGTGTATTGTAGTAATAGTGTGGTAGACTTGATTCTAAGCATATGGCCTCCGAGAGTTATGGGGATGGCTTTTGCCAATCTATTTTTGTCTAAAATAATTACCAATGTCCGACCCTAAATTATTAAGCCAAATCAAGCCAACGAGCAAATGACAATCATAAAAAAAGAGATTAACGAAGTGAAGGCGATTAAATATCTTCAGATTACAAAAGAAAAGCATCCTAACGTCTTCTTATCATCTCACCTCTTTCAAACCCGTATCCCTTCGAGGTAATTAGTCGACATGTGTTACGATATATAATCCCATGTGTTCTCGGGGTTTTAGTAAGAATAAAAGGAGAATTAATATAACCGGTTCTTATGGGGACCCTCCCGAAGTTTGGCGACCTCCGGGGATGGAATTGTGGTTCGTTCTCGTGTGACATTTGTTCAAATGGGCGATGGGGGTAGTTCGAGCTCTCCGAATTGGTGGTGGTCTTGGGTTAAATGAGGAGGATAAGATGGATCAAAACGTAACCCATGTGGAAAGGAAGTATTTTCCTTCCTTCTATTAATTGGACTAGAAGGAATCCAACGGGATGTTAAACCAAGCAGACAAACGCACTGCAATTAATTTGTAGGAATATTTGAGGCTTATAATTAAAAAGAACTTCCATGTCCAACATTGAGACCTTGAATGTAATGTTTTGGTGTAGTCGCCTTAATTATTACCTACGCTATTTATTTGAAATTAATTAATTATGATAATTAATATTTAAATTATCTCGACCTTTTTTGTTTTATTTGAGTGAACTGGGAGTTTGGTTGGCATTCAAGGTACTTAATTATGATAATTAATTATCATAATTAATTATGATAGATTTCTATCATAATATCATTACGATGGTTGTTCAATTTGATTTAGGGACATAATATTATGGATAAGATGTGGATGGAATTACCAAGATATTCTAGAGAATATCTTGCAGGCATGAGATATTTCTAGACTTTGGTTTTGAAAAAGTGGGCATGGTAACAGGAAGAATTCCTTGCCCGTGTAAGAAATTGTGTAAATGGTCGATACCAGATTCGAGCTACTATTCGTTAACATTTGATTTGTGATGGATTTATGTTTGGCTACGAATTGGGTGCATCGAGGGAAGATGTGATTGTGGGGATGTGAGTAATGATGATGTTCACGAAGAACCATCACAATCCGAAGATGAGCATCGTATGCACGAGATGGTAAATGATATATTTAGGGATCACGGTGTAGATTCGCTTATTTGAAGCTTCAAAATACCAAAAGTACATGTCATAGGCCAATCAACCTTTATATATCTGGATGTGAAAATGAGACAATCCTTTCATTCGTTGTATGGCTTTTCAATCATAAAAATGTTAGCAAATGGGTGATGTGTCCTTTGATGGATTACTCAGTAAGTTCAAGTCATCATTTCCATCATTTGCAAACTTGCACGATAATTTTTATGAAATGAAGAAAATGGTTGGAAATTTAGGGTTTGGTTATGAGAAGATTGATAAATGCGAGAATGATTGTATGCTCTTTTGGAGGAGAATGAAAAATTAGAGTCTTATACAGTTTGTAAATCATCGAGATGGAAGTAGGTAAGAGATGGTTGTATCGGAGAAGACACAAATAGATACAAAAACGAAGAGGAGCAAAGTAGGCGTGAAGCAATTACGTTATTTAGCGTTAATTAGAGATTGCAGAGGCTATTTATGTTCTCGTAGAAGCGCAAAATACATGATGTGGCATCGTGTAAAGCGGCGGAAAGATGGAGTGAATCGTCATCCGGTGACTCTGCGACTTGGAAGCATTTGGATATAATGTACCCTACATTCTCTCAAGAACATCGAAATGTAAGACTCGGACCGTCTAATCGCGATGGCATGAGTCCCTTTACCCATGGGTCACCGTATAGTATATGGCCGGTGACAATTGTTGTATATAACTTACCACCGTGGATGTGTATGAAGCGGGAGTATTTTTTTATCATGCCGTTGTTAATACTGGTCCAAACTCTCCATGTAATGATATTGACGATGTATATGCAACCTTTAATTGAGGAGTTGAAGATACTATGGAGTAATGGGGTTGAAACGTATGATGCATCTAAGCGGCACAAAGTTCCAAATGCGTATGACCTTTGTTGTGGACAATTAGTGATTTTCCAACTCTTGCTATGTTGTGCGGTTGGAGTACTAAAGGTAAGTTAGCTTGTCCATCATGTCAAATGAACACTCGTTCTTGTAGATTGCAAAGTAAGGAATGTTATATAGCATCGTTGTTTTCTCGGAGTCGGGTCATAGTTATAGGTTTGATACACGAAGATTTAACGGAGAATGTGACCATAGTGAAGCTCGGTTGGTGCCATCGAGATTTGATATTCTTGAACAAGTTAATGCTATTAATGTCACTTTTGGAAAGACACCCACTAGCACGAAGACCATTCCCCATGACTCAAAACATAATTGGAGGAAGAAATCTATTTTCTTTGAATTGCCGTATATGGCGGAACCTTTGTTGCGCCACAATCTAGATGGAATGCACATTGCCAAAAACATTTGTGATAGCTTTGATTGGGACATTGTTGAGTGTGCAAGGAAAGTCAAAAGATAATTTAAAAGCACGATTGGACTTGATGAAAATGGGTATAAGAAGAGAGCTCCATCCAATACCCGTGCAAGCAAGCAATTCAAAGTACTTTTTTAATTTGCAAAAGCTACTCAATGTCTAAGAAAGAAAGACATGATTTCTTGCAAGTGTTGAAAAATGTTAAGGTACTGATGGATATGCTTCAAATATTTCACGTTGCATCAATTTGAAGGGGGCAAGATCTCGTGTCTTAAAAGTCACGATTCGCTATATATTTTAATGCAACAATTACTTCCAATAGTAATCGATGTACCGACTTGCCTAGACATATGCGCTCAACAATAATTGAACTTTGTAACTACTTCAGAGAGAATTATGTTCCAACTATAACACATCGGAAGATTATGAGCGGTTGAACAAAAAAATTACATTAATACTTTGCAAGCTTGAGATGGTGTTTCCTACGCTTTCTTTGATATAATGGTACATTTGTGTGTCCACCTCATTTGAAGAGGCGAAGATATATTTGGAAATGTTAAATATCGACAAATGTGGGCTTTTGAAAGATACATGGGCAAGTTAAAAGGGTATATTCGCAATAAGTCGCCCGGAAGAATTCAATTGTAGAAGGGTATATTGTTGAAGAATGTATTACATTTTGCTTTCAAGATATTCGAGTCAAAACAATCTTTGCATGGAAACGAGTTGGAAGAAATGAAAGTTGGATATGAACAAGGAAAAGAGATTCTCTCTGTATTTAGAAACATAGGTCGATTTCTTAATGTCCCAAAAGTTTGTACTCTATGTAGCGATGATGTCAAGAGTGCACTTGTGTATATCTTTATTTAATTGTATAGAGGTTGAGTCGTATCTAAGGTGAGTAAATAAAGAATGACATTTATTGTTCGAAATATTAATAACTTATGTTAGCCAGCTAGCTATGACAAAAAAATTTGTTTAATTTGTTTATTTATTTGTAGTATTTGGCAAGATTCATATATGTTGCGACGTGGAAAGCGTAAGCAAAAACCGACGCCAAGGGAAATTGACAATGCTAAGAAAAAAGGAATTTCTGAATGGTTTAAGAATTATGTAAGTACTACATTATTTGAGCGTAATTTTATGCAAAATTTTGTAATGGTTATTAATAATAAATGGATGGAATTTTCTTATATCGCTACCATTTTGTAGATGGCAACTATGAATAACGATGCTTCAAAGGAAGTTCAAGCTCTTGCATTTGGCCCAAATTTGATAGCGGGAGAGGAGATGGTTATTTGGTAAATGGGTATCGATTCCATTCGACAAGTTGTGAGAGTAAGAGGAGAACGCAGAATAGTGGGGTATATGTGGTAGCAACTACTCGTGGATATTCATCGCTAGAGATCGAAATCCTAAGGAAGATGTAGTTGAATACTTTGGTATTTTGGAAGATGTTGTTGAATTAGATTATTATGGATCCGCAAAGTTGTTTCTATTCAAATGTAAGTGGTATGTGGTTTAGCACGTGATAGAGGGTCAAAATCGATGACTATGGCTTCACGCTTGTAAATCATCAAAAGTTTGGTTCAACCGATGAGCCCTTTGTAATGCCTTTCGGAGTTCAACAAATATTTTATGTTGATGATCAAAGGGATAACAATTGGCGTGTGGTTATACGAACAATAGAGAGATTTATGTGAAGATGTCAAGTAGATTCGATAGTGACGATTTACCCAATACCAATGAAGAATTCATCACTCCGATTCAGGAAGTTGATATTGAAAACATAAATTGGGTTAGGAATGACGTTGATCTTTGAATTAGTTGAAAATGGGCGAAAAAGACCCAGGAAAGTGGCGAAAACTAGGATCTCAAATTGATACATCTCGTTTCAAAAGACGAATGATTGAACATATTGTTGATGAAAAGGAAGATGAGAATGGAGCGAAGACGAAGACGAAGACGAAGATGAAGGAGAAGATGAGGGTCCGAAGATGAAGAGGAGGGTGATAGTGAGGAAAATGAAGATGACGAAGAATGAAGAGGATAAACATCACAATTGATAGATCATTTTTTACACTTTGTCCATTTTCTCCAAAAGAGAAACCGATTACACTTTGATAGATCCGTTTTGATATTATATCTTGGTGCTCCTTGTATTATTAGCAAATATCTAGACTATTAGCAAATATCTAGCAAATATCAAAAGATGTAGTATAGCTTTTACTTTATTTTTTACATCATCTTATTAGTGTTTTAAACACACTTCTTTGTCAACATTTCAATGTAAGTAGATTTGAAGATCAAATTGGACTAAACTGGAAATTAAATGGACTACCTGGCCGCCCTCCCCCCCCCACCTTGGTGTCTACAAATTTGTATTAGCTAGCCAACTTATTTTCGGATGTATTTCATTTGGATGTATTTGTTAATTTTGGGGACTTAGTTTGATTTAACTAATAAGCTGTGAAAGCTCTCTTTGTTCATTAGATTTAACTAATAACTTTTCTTCTGAGTGTCACATTCATATTTTTGTTTCTCAAAGTTGCTTTAATGGCTTCTAATAGAACGTCTAGATCTCGTGCTAACTGTTCCAATGGCCCGGAAATTAATGATAATGAGATCCATGCCGATGAACCACATGTAGAGGAGGAAAGTATTCATGAGAATGTTGAAGGTACCATGCATATATCTACACTTATACTTGCATTGTCATGAGAATTAACTTGGTTACGAGCTTGTTCATAAACACTAGCACCTAAAATCCGATAGGACTGCACATATAGTCACATTCATTTTCTTAAAATACAGCATTGATGTCGAACTGAAGAAGAAAAAAACTCTTCAAGCAAGTGTTTTAGGTATAGACATATATTTGGAAAAGTGACAAAAATCTCAACAATAAAATGTGCATATTAAAAAGGGTTATAAAAATCGCCAGGACTAAAGGACATGGCTTACTCCTTAGCTCCTACATATTAAAAAAGGGTTATAAAATGTGTGATTTACAAATCAAAAGTTAATATCAATATTCATTTCTATGAGTATGTTTTTTGTACATGAATAAAAGCGATTGCTCCAACATGTTAATCATATATGCGAACAAAGGGAAGATTTATCTGGGTATTGGAAATGTTATCAAGTGAAGATAAAATAAACAATGAAAGAACTTTGAGATTTGATTACCATGTTTATGGTGTACAAGAACCGACATTTAGGTAAGGAGGACTACTTCATCGTAGTGAAAATGTGGAAGTCCGAAAGGCGGCAAGAGTTGAAGTTGAGAGTAAGTTTGATGCCTTGAATTGACCAAGGATATGACTTTAGAAAGGACCTGACCGAGAATAAAGGATTCAATAATTTGATACCTAGTTGTTAGAGTTGATGTTAGATTGCTTGTTGGTTTGAGTTTGTTCACGGGTTAATTATTATACATTTGTGTGTTGGTTTCATGAAGTGTTAGGTATTTCATGGTTTTGTAAGGGTGTAAGAAAGGGATAGGGTTTTGGTTTTTTATTAGTCATGGAAGGAGTGAAGGATTTGTGTTCCAAGTCGACTTGGAGCTATTATTAATATTTGTGAATATTAATAAAGGGGTGATTCTTATTTCTTGAGTTATCGTGAACCTTTGAAGATCACATGAGATTGTGCTTGAGCATTCATTTACATGAATTTAAACCTGGCCTTTTCAGATTCTAAATACTGTGATCCCTACAAGAATATAGTTAAGTCACATTATGGAGGCACCAAGAAAAACTTCCTACTTTAATATGTTCCTAGAAGCATAGACCTTTAATTTGTTCATTAATAAATTAGTCACTAAACTAGAGTATCAAATTCCCAAAAGATCAACAAAATAAATTAGTAAGCATAAATAGAGAGACCATTTCATTTTATAAAAACACAGACGAATGAATAAATTAAATTGAATGATTCTACATAAATAGTTGCCAGCTACTATATTACACACTAAATTAATGTCATTGAACATGTTGTATATGGGACAAAGCAATGCACGTCCAACCTTATAAGTAGAGTCAAAATAGCCATACATGCAGTTCCTAGCTAAACATATGATGTCATGAACTTGACATTTATCGGACTAATTCTCTCCCCCTAAGATCAGGAATAAACAACTCAGGAAGACTTTTCATAGGCAGAAAAGAATATCAGGGAAACAATATCATATAGACCTCAACAAATATAGTGTTATTTCTCTTCTAGTTTGTATTAGTGTAATTATTTTAATTTTCAAGCTATATGTTTGTTGTTTGCATATGGGGTATGCAACCAATGAGGAAGAGCAAAGGGAAATGTGGCAATGATGAAAAATCAATCTCTCACTCTTTAAAATTCAATACTCATTGTTGTAGTGTAATTATTTTAATTTTCAATACTCAGGAAGCTAAATACAAGATGGTATCTCAAGAACAATGTCTAAATAGGTAACCAATATAGAAAGAAGGAACATTTAAGTAAGTGGAATAGAATAACATAACAGAATTACTACTATTATTTGCTACTCTTCTTTAAGTTATGTTGAATTGCCTTGTATATTTAAGTTGTGTATAATTTGCCTTATATATTTTCACAGGAAAAAATTATTGAGTTAAAGAAGACTCAGAATCGATCATTGGTGAAAGCAAAGAAGTACAGACGGAATGATATATACTTGCACAAGTTCTTGGACCGAGCAACATGATAGACTTGACAAGGTGGAGTTGGTGCCTGACTACAAACACTTGGGGGCCTCGTGACACAAATAATGAGGTACAACGTGAGAATCAAGAATTGAAAGTGAGTTGAAAAGGTGCGGGAAAAGGAGATGATCTGCAAGGAAAGTGGATGAACTATTATCAATTATGATGAGAATTTATGAAGAATTCATCAGCCCAAATGCTCAATCCAACAATCGGTGTTTGCTCTCTCACTTCACTTATACTTAAATTTTTGGGGCTATCATTATGTTTTTATGGATTAACATGTTCACTTGATAATTAATTTGTAGGATCGATACACGAAGGAGATAATGGTGATATTAGCGGATCAAATAATCCTATAGAGGACTGTGACATGTCACGTCTTCTTTGAAATTTGTTATATGTAACACTATTTTTGATGAAAATTTGTTAGATGCGATACTAAAAATATGTTAAATGTCTTTGTTGGTTATATCTTTGTTTTGATACATAGTAATGATGATTTTGGATGGTTATGTATATTTAGATGATATTATACATTAATAGACTTTATTTGTTTTATTCTTTTTAGTTGTAAATGTTATATTCAGATTGGATGGTTGAATGTGGTTATGTTTCTTAACGGTAAAAATAAATAAAAATTGTATAAAGAAACAAGATTTTCTTTAAAAATTTGGGAAGAAGATATAGCGGCGGCCACGATCAGCAGAGATATCACTGACCAAATCTAAATCTATAGCCAAATCTAAATTTATAAATGATTTTACCACGACCGTCATGATAGCTTTGACCAAATCTCACCTATAGCGACGATTATCGGTTACGATCGTCGCAATAGCTCATGGCTAAATCACACTATCTGGCGGACCGACGGCCGTCATGATAGCTCCTGACCAAATCTTTCTATAATGACGGTCATGGCCATCGTCGGTATATCCACTTTCAATCAAAGTCGGTAAAACCTTCAGCCGTTGCGTTTTGTGGAGTTTTCTAGTGACGATGTCCCCGACCGTCATTATAAGAAAAAAGACCGTCGCTATAGGTTTCAAATGACGGCTTTTATATGACGGTCGTGACCGTCGCTATATCCTATAGCGACGGTCTTTTTTATCTCTATAGCGATTTTCGCCGTAGGCCGTCGCTATAGCCTCGATTTTCTTGTAGTGTAACAAACTTCTCTTCTACTTTCTCTCTAAAGCTCTCTCTATAAATGCTCTTGTGAGTCTTAGTGAATTGGTGAGAATGAAAGAAAATGAGCTTTATTTATAGGAAAATATAGTTTCGATAATTGCGACGGGGCTCAAAAGATTACAGTATAATACCTTCATCTTTTTCTTCATTTTTAATTTAGTCCTGCAAGTATTATCAAACTTGCACCACCTCCCCTAATAGTACATCTTGTGAATCAATAGTACAATTATGTGAATAAATAGTATAATCATGTGAAAAAAATAATTACAGTATAGTACCTTCATCTATACCTCCATTTTTAATTTAGTCGTGCAAGTATTATCAATCTTGTACCACTTCCCCTAATATTACATGAATGTAAATCAATAGTACACACATGTGAACACATAGTTATAAGCATGTGAATTAATAGCAATTAATTACTCATTTATCTGATTAATTACCCGATTGATCAATATAACCTCCAGACATCCATTATTATCGAAATAGATGTCGATTTCTACTAACACTAATAATCACAACACAATGGAGCTATCAATTTCATCTTTAATCAACACGACTTATTCATTATTAATATTATAACTCACAATATTTAACAACCAAGTCGTTCCCAGGAAAGAGGGGGCTTTCCGATAAGGATTTCTCCTTATTGGCGCGCAATTAGGTGACCAAATCTCTCCTTGACAGAACTTCTAGACATTGTCAATATTGCAAATAATAATATGAATAACTTTGTCGTCTCAATTATTGATTTAATAATAAAATATTATGCAAATGATACTGTGACAATAATTGAATCAATAATATGAAAGATATTATGCAACAATTCCTGTAGCAATAATTGAGTATAACTGAGTGACTTCTCACGTAAGCATCAATAATCAATACTGTGTTACTATGCAACCACGCATATTACTGTACTTTTACCACCGGGTAGTTCAACAGTTTAACGGTAAAACTTTCGTCATTATTTTTATAAAAAGATAATTTTGTCGTTTTCTAACTACGATAATACTTTCGTTGTGGGGTCCACAAATGATTGTACCGTCGTACGAATATTCCCTGTTAAAATGAATATTCCCCGACCAATCGAATATTTCTTAACCACTTGCTTACTTTGTAAAATTTGTAAATAATACCCACAACTATAACATTATATCAAATCCACACCATAATATTCAAAAATATATTTCGAGAAAAAAATTAATCTTTATTCATAAAAGTTGGGGTCTTACAACCTCCCCTTCTTATTAAATTTTGTCCTCGAAATTAGGGTGCGTACATGGTATGTCGAAGAGGTGAGGATACCTTGACTTCATTTCAGATTCTAACTCCCAGGTCATTTCCTCAACATCATGGTTTCTCCACAAAACTTTGACTTGAGGTATACCCTTGGAGCGTAGAATATGATCCTTCTTATCCAAGATTTTAACAGGTACTTCCTCATACGTTAAATCTTCCGTTATCTCGTCCAGTTCTAATTCAATAATGTGGTTTGGGTCTTTCACATATTTACGTAACATAGATATGTGAAAAACGTTATGAACACGAGATATATTTGGCGGTAAGGCGAGTCTATAGGCCACAGTTCCTACTCGATCGAGGATTAAAAATGGGCCAATGAATCGAGGATTGAACTTTCCTTTCTTTCCAAATCTCGTAACTCCTTTCCATAGAGCAACACGTAACAACACATAATCTCCAATATTGAATTCCACGTCCTTTCGATGAAGATCATCATAACTCTTTTGTCGATCTTGTGAGGTTTTTATACGTTGTTGGATCGTTTAAATCTTTTCAGTAGTCATACGTACCAACTCCGGTCCTAACAACGTTGCTTTACCCACCTCGCTTCTATATTCTGTGAAATTAGTAGAATATCTTTGAAATTTGCGCTTCATCTAGTATCGCTTCACAAGGATATTTTCTGTACATTCTTGTTAAATTTTAAGTTTTTCATGCCGGAGTACTGTTCATGAGTACTATTCATTTATACGGTACTATTCACAAAAATACTATTCATGGGTACTATTCACAAAGTACTATTCATGAGTACTATTCACAAAGTACTATTCACGGGGTACTATTCACCTGAAGTACTATTCATAACAAAAATTTATTTCTTTTCGGTCCAAATCATTTTTGATACATTATCATTCTTGAATTTTACTCCATAAAGCAGTATCATGTTGACAATTTGGACAATAATTGAATTCTGGATAAATTAAATTATAAATCTTTAAAAATTTATCCTTGAACTTATTATATTGAATTCTTATATCATTGTCATCATCCTTATACTTATATTATGTTGAAAGTCATCTGTGGCCTGTAGTGCATAGATGGACTTGGTATGATTATGACCAGGGATTATTCGGTATAATCATGACCGTAATGTTATAAATGATGTGGAAAAAGTCCTCATTGGCCGAAGTGCATTGATGGACAGTTTTTGGTATGATTATGGCTATGGATTCTCTTCGGTCAAGGGTGCAAAGATGAATTATTTTATGGTATGATCAGTACCGTTGATGAAAACACGATTATCTTTGGCCCGTAGTGCATGGATAATTCGTGGTCGTGATACTAAAGAATATCCTTGGCCTGTAGTGCAGGGATGATTTAATGATGTGGATTATTTATTAAGTTGAGTCTCAGCGATAAAATATATGATAAATTTTTTTAAATCATAGAAGATAGTAGATTTTATGCTCTACTTGACTCTTCTAATGGATTGCTTATTCTGCTGCAATTGTTGATCTAAAACTTGTTGTCTATTATATTCTATTAGTTATTATACTGTTGAAGGCTAAGGATAATTTATTCTGCATTATCTTAGTCATAATAGTTCTTACTGGGCTAGTTGAGCTCACCCTTTCTTCCAATGTTCTCTTCAGAAAATGAGAATATAGCTGGGACTAGTCGGGAAATGGATTGACGGTCCAGATGGTTGCATTAGTAGTCCTCACTATTCTGTGAAATAGTGTGATAATAAATGTATTGAGGACTTATTTTGAGTTTGAATACTGTATAGAAGACAATATTTGTATTAAAACTCACAGCTCATGTTGTATATTTAAGTTTGTATTTGTATTCTGTACCATGTATTTGGCGACCCAAGATGGGTGATGTATACCTGTTTTGGGGGCGTCACAATTGGTATCAAAGCTTAGGAATATGATCCCTGGCTGAGATGTGAGACAAGAACTAAGAGGGGAGAGACGGGGAATTCCTTCGCTAGTATGACCTACCTAAGTTTATTTGGTATTTAATTGGTCGGTCAGAGTATAGGGATAATATGTGATATGTTAATTAACCCTTGTCTTATGACAGTGTTTGAAAATGGCATCTGAAAATGTTGAGGTCAGCAATGAAGCACATGAGACCGTTGAGTCACCAACGATCAATACCCAGGATAATGTGCAACATGAAGACAATAATCCTCAGGTAAATAACAACACCGATTAAATGATGAACGATGGGATGTTCAGAGGCTTTATGAAATTCATGCAACATCAGGCGAGAGCGGCTCCTATCCAAAATGCAGGTGGAAACTCTGGCAACTCTCGAACAGTCACCGCTAAGCAGTTCAAGGAGCTGGGACCACCGGTGTTTTTGGGAAAGCCAGAACCACTTAAGGCAGAGACGTGGATAAAGCAGATCACCAAGATATTTGATGTCTGGAATGCTCAGAGGAGCAAAAGGTTCCATTCACCACCTTTATGTTGCGTGAAGAGGCGATTCTTGGTGGGAATCAGAAAAGCACTCCAAACTGACTGGCCGACTCAAGATGTCTTGGGAGAAGTTCCAAGAGTTGTTCAACGACAAGTACTTTCCCGAAAGTATTCGTCACATGAAAGAGATAGAGTTCATCAAGTTGGAGCAAAATAATATAACCGTGTCGCAATACGAGGCTAAATTTGCGGAGTTATCCCGGTTTGCATCCCATTTGGTCGATAATGAGGAGCGAATGACGCAAATATTTCTAAGAGGTTTGAAACCCGATATATGTCAATACCTCATTTCTCACAAACTTTGTTTATATTCAGATGTTGTGAATAGGGCTCAGTAATTAGAGCGCGATAATGAGTCAGCACAACCAAAAGGCAACGACCAACAACACAATAATAATCTTACCGGTGGCAACGGCCATCGGAACAATGATAACCATCGTGGGGGAAATTATCAGGAAAGAAATGTTAACCACTTCAGTGGTAATCATGACCAAGATAATAGAAGTGGAAAATTCAAGAAGAGAAGATTTAACGATGATGGGAAAACGTCGGCAGTAACAAAAAATTCTAGGGGAGGAGAATGACCGCCAGTTAGATGTTATAGATGCAGAGAGGAGGGACACATAAGTCCAAACTGTTCACAGCCTTCCAAGGTATGTTTTAGTTGTGGAAAAGATGGTCACATAGCTCGATTTTGTCCTGTAGCGAAATCAAGTCCAGCTAGTACGGTGGCACCAAAGGCGGATACGAACGAAACAAAGTCGGTGATTTCAAGAAGAGCGTTTTTCGTGACTTCTCAAAAAGTGAGTAACCCGAACGAAGTTAGCACGGGTTAGTTAATTATTAATTTTTGCGAAGTCTATACCTTATTAGATATCGGTTCTACCCATTCTTTTATCTCTCTTGCTTGCGCTCAACATTTAAATTTGACTCCGGAGAGATTAGTCTTTGACTTATTGGTTGAAACTTCGTTAGTAGAAACCATCATTTCATGTGTTATCCAAGTCTTGGATGAGAGTCACAGTTTTGAATGATATTTCTATTGTTAATAAATTTCCTGACATATTCTTGAAGACTTCTTAGCCTACCCCTAGAGCGTGAAATCGAATTTTTTATTGACCCCAGTACAAAACCCATTTCTAAAACCCTCAAATATTTTCTTCACCCAAAACGAACGTGTAATGTGCCAAAGACGTTGGCTCGAGCTGTTGAAGATTACGATCGTACCATTCAATATCATCGTGGAAAAAGAGAACGTGGTAGCTGACGTGTTGAGTAGAAGATCGTATGCGTTTACGAGTGTGATGTTGTTAACACAAAGACCCATTTCATATAACTTACAAATGATGGAGATAGAGTTAAAGACTCTAGGGACCCACGTGAAGAAAATAAATATACGAGTAGAATGGACTTTAATCGATAAAGTTAAAGGCCGCTCAAGCTACACACCCAGAACTGATGAATGTGAAGAAAAAGGTTGAAGAAGGCGTTATCTCAACCCTTGATTTTATTGGTCTATTTAAAATCCTCGATGGAGTAGGAACTGTGGCCTATAGACTCATTTTACCGCCAAGTATGTCGCGTGTTCATAACGTTTTTCACGTATCAATGTTACGTAAATATGTGGACGACCCAAACCACATTATTGAATTAAAACTAGAAGAGATAGCAGAAGATTTAACGTATGAGGAGATACGTGTTAAAATCTTGGATAAGATGGATCGTATTCAACACTCAAAGGTTATACCTCAAGGCTTAGAATCTGAAATGAAGTCAAGGTATCCTCATCTCTTCGGTAAACCAGGTACGTACGTAAATTTTGAGTGCAAAATTTCATAAGGAGGGGAGATTGCGAGACCCCAAATTTTATGAATAAAGATTTAAATTTCTCAAAATATTTTTTTTAATATTATGGTATGGATTTAATATAATGTTATACTTGTGGGTAATATTTATAAATTTTGCAAAGTAAGCAAGTAGTTATAAAATATTCGTTTGGTCGGGGAATGTTCTTTTAGTCAGGAATATCCGTACGACGGCACAATCATTGGTGAACCCCACAACGGAAGTATTATCGTATTTAGAAAGCGACAGAATTATCTTTTTATAAAAATAACGGCGAAAGAGTTACCGTTAAAACTGTTGAACTACCCGGTAGTAAAAGTATAGTAATACGCATGGTTGCATAGTACTACACGGTATTGGTTATTGATGCTTACCTGAGAAGTCACTCAGCTATACTCAATTATTGTTACAGTAATTATTGCATCATATCTGTAAGACCCCGAATTTTATGAAATAAAAGTATTCAATTTTTCTATTCAGTAAATGGTTAAATTGATAAAAGTTAAATTTAAGGGTGATATATAAATTTTTTTTTTCAAAATATGCAAGTGGTTATAAAATACTCATTGTTGTCGGGGAATATTCGTTTGGTCGTGGAATATTCTTGCTGTCAGAGAATATTCGTACGACGGCACAACCAGTTGTGGGCCCCATAACAGAATAAATGTTGGATGAAGAAAACGACAAGTTTGAGTTTTTACAAATAATGGCGTAATTTTTACCGTTAACACTGTTGGAATACCTGGTGGTTCAAATACTGATGTCTGGCGTAGTCGCATAAAGAATATTACCAGGTATTACGCATTATTTTTCAATTATTGATTCTTACGTGAGAAGGCACTACTCAATAATTATTATAGTAATTCTTATTCAATATTTTATTTTATTGAATCAATAATTCTTTGCGTTGATATTTTATATTATTGTTGTTTCAATAATTGTCCTCGCACATGATTCCATTATCGGATCAATAATTCATATTATTTGAATAATATTATTAGATAGCATTATTGGAAATGTCTAGAAAGTTACATTAAGGAGAGGTTTGGTCACCTAATTCGCGCTTAGTAAGGAGAAATTCTTATCTGAAAGCCCCTTTTTCACGAGGAACTGCCTGGTTGTCATTATTATGATTCTATAATATTATTTGTGAATAATTAATTATTGATTTATATGATAATAAAATATTTATTTGATGTGGATATAAATGATGGATTTATTTATGTGGTTATAAATGAAGGAATTAATGTTGAGGTATTTTATCGATATTTTGTCGGATTGGAGGTATTAAAAGATCAAATCGATTGTTCTTTGACTTTATTATGTGAGTTATAATTTTAATCGTAGTTGGATCGTTGTGATTTTTGGATATGTTATACATATATAAGTTGAGTATATGTTCACAAATTTTTAACCGTTAAAAATGAACGAATGATTTGTTATGAATTTTAAGAGGTGACTGATTCGGAAATTAGATTTATACATGATTTTGGTTGAAAATTCTAGAAATGGGTGGGCCCCACTTTTGGTTGTTGGGGATGGTGGCTGATTTTTGGTGGGTGGAATAGTAGCAGGTAAAGCCATCAGGTTGCAGGTCAAGTCTGCTTCGGCGTGCTAACATTTTCCTAAAAATAGAGGGCTAAGTTAGAATTTAAAATCACACCAGAATTCATAAGTTTTCTCTCTTTTTCTCTCTAGATTATTGAGTGTATTTTGTGAGTATTTAGATACTTGGTGAGTTGTTATTCATCAGTGCAAGTTTCCTTCAGCGTCATATCCGATATCTAGTCAGAAGTGTTGCTCTTTTGAGGTAAGGGATAGTAAGGGATTTTAAGGGTTGTTATGATTTTAAGTTTCGTAATTTTTCTGACATTCAAAAATTCTGGAAAAATTTGAAATGATAATTTGATGAATTTTCTAGACTGTGTCCAAAAATGGCGATTTTGGGATGTATAGATTATGAGTTATGAATTTTATGGGAAAAGACTATTTTAAAAGAAAACCCTTATAACTCCTTGTGGTTAACTCCAAAATTGATGAAATTTTTATTGGGAGTACATGTATATGATAGAAGTATACTCTGTAAATTTTGGAATTTTTGGATAAAAGTACAATTTATGATAAATGTCTAAATATTCGACAGTTTTGGCCATATGAAAAATAGTAAATATATTTTAAAAATTCCGGGAAAAATATATGTTCAATATGGGACTATATTCTGCTAAATCCCAGAAAAGAAATATTTTTGGAACTGATTTGGTATTTTTCATGAAAATGGTCTAGTTATGAATAAAGGAATTAAATATGTTATGTGAAGGAAGAAAATTGGAAAATATGATTTTATGGCTTGAGAATCATATATATGGTATATGCAGATTTTTGATGAGGGTTTTGGTTATTGGTGATGAAATATTATGAGTTTGGCATTTTAGAATGATTAAATGCATTATTTTAGTAAAGTGTAAACAATTAAAATAAATTGTTTATAAGTTTAAGAAATGTCATTATTTCAATATCATTATACCGAAATATTGGTATGGATTTTATTGTGAAATTTCTACCTTTTTGTGTCGGGGTTACTATTCATGAGTTACTATTCACGAGTTACTATTCATGACAAAATTGGTTTCTTTTTCTAACCAAATTATAGCTGATTTATGAATATTACTCTGGAGATTAAAACTATATATATTGTTTTTATTATCATATATAACATTTTTATAGCCCTGGTGTTGAAATTCTCTTTGACTTGAGTGTAAACATGGGTAGATTATTGGTATGATCATGACTATAGGTTCTCTTTGGCCAGTAGTGCAAAGTTGAATCGTTGACTGGTATGATCATGACCATTGAATTTACAATTGAATATTTTTAGCTTAAGTGCAAAGGTGAATTGATCAACATGGTTATAATTATGGTTTATATAATTTCTGAAATAATTATGTATTTCTTTGAGATATTAATATCTTTGGCTGTGAGTAAAAAGATGAATTATTGATGAATATCTTTGGCCCGTAGTGCAAAAGATGACTGTTGTTGAATATCTTTGGCTGTAGTGCAAAGATGACACTGTTGTTGAATATCTTTTGCCTAAGGCAAAGATGAAATGATAATAAATATCTTTGCTTTCAGAGTGCAGAAGATGAATTATTGATAAATATCTTTGGCTAGTAATGCAAAGATGACTTGTTGTTGAATATCTCGCCCGTAGTGCAAAGATGATTTGTTGATGAATATCTTTGGCTCAGTAATGCAAAAAGATGACTGTTGTTGAATATCTTTGGCCTGTAGTGCAAAGATGACTTGTTGATGAATATCTTTGGCCCGTAGTCAAAAAAGATAAATTTATTAGTATGATTATGAACATGAATCGTGATTTGGTATAACCATGATCTTTGATGTTTGAGGTGATGAAAATTATCTTTTTGTCTGGATGAGAAAAGGAATTTAGAACTACAATTACGATTCTGAGTTATACATGTGATTGTGGATGTGAATTATTGATTGATGTTCTGAGGATAAAACATTGTTGGTGGACTTTTAACATGGAGAAGATAATAGATTTTATGGTCTATTTGACTCTTCTAATGGATCGCTTCGTTCACCGCAACTATGGTTGAAAAGTTTTATCATCTACCATATGTTCTAAATCTCTGATTTATTACTGATGAAGGCTATTGATAATTTAATTATCTTTAGTCATGATATTCTTTACTGAGCTAGTTGTGCTCACCCTTTTACTTCACAATTCCTTTTCAGGTAATAAAAGTGTAGCTAGGTCGAGCAGGGGATAACAGGGGAATAGAATGGTGGTCTATAGCTATTGAGGGTGAGGTGAACTCAACTTTGGAAGAGTGTTTTGCCACTATCGTACAAGATGTCTAATGACATACAACCTCGTGTCATCATAAGACATGGTTGTGCGCATCCACTTGCTGAGTATATTTACGAGCACTACCTATATAATCTTGGTGTTTGTTTGAAGTATAATTCTCAATTAGAGACAGTGGAGATAATGAAATGTCAAGAGAAGACTCACCATTGAAAAGAAGATAATAGTAATCTTCTCGTTTTTCTTTGGGGTCTATTGGGTCAACCACGGATAATTCTGTGGGCATATGATATCTATCATAACCTAGACGCATGGCCTCCCATGTACGAAGGTTTCCTTGAGCACTTTCCAAAAATTCTAATTTCTAAAACAGTTTTTGATTGTACCTTTATGTAAGGTGTCATTGTGACGTGCTATCCAAGGTTGGGACATGAGTCACAGTTGGTATATATTTGTATCAAAACTCACAACATTTGTGTTGTTGTATTTTGCATAACAATTGTTGTAATAAAGTTATAGTTGTTTTCTGTACCATGTATTTGGCGACTCAGAATAGGTTGGGTGGATTGGACCTGTTTTGGGGTTGTCACAATATCTCTCATATTATTGATTCAATTATTGTCACAGTATCATCTGCATAATATGCTATATTATTAAATCAATTTAATTGAGACGACAAAGTTATTCATATTATTATTTGCAATATTGACAATGTCTAAAAGTTCTGTCAAGGAGAGGTTAGATAATCTAATTGCGCGCCAATAGGGAGATATCCTTATTGGAAAGCCCCCTCTATCCTGGGAACGACCTGGTTGTTAAATATTGTGCGTTATAATATTAATGATGAATAAGTTCGTGTTGATTAAAGATGAAATTGATAGTTACATTGTGTGGGAATTATTAGTGTTAGTAGAAATCAATATTTATTTCGATAATAATTGATGTCTGGAGGTTATATTGACCAATCGGGTAATTAACCGGATAAATGAGAAATTAATTGCTATTATTTCATATGCTTATAACTATGTGTTCACATGTGTGTACTATTGATTCAATGATTTACTATTAGGGGAGTTGGAGCAAGATTGATAATACTTGCATGACTAAGTTAAAAATGGAGGTATAGATGGAGGTACTATACTGTAATTCGTATATTCTATTATACTCGTATGAGACATCATTTCTTTTGTTCTCGTCATGGAATATCATTTTCTTTGGTATTTTTCTTTTACGAGTTACTATTCATGGGTTACTATTTTATTTACCCGGTTACTATTCACTCTAGTATTGTTCACTCGGGTATTTGGGACACTTTTTGTGTCAGAGTACTATTCACGGGTTACTATTCACCCAGTTACTATTCACTCTAGTATTGTTCACTCGGGTATTTGAGACACTTTTCATGCCAGGGTACTATTTATGGGGTACTATTCCCGAAGTACTATTCACGGGAAACTATTCACCCGAAAAATATATTTCTTTTCGGTCCAAATTATTTTTGAGTACAATATTATTCCATGAGAAGATGTGATAATTTTTCAGACAGTTGGTTGAAATTATAATAGTAAATCAATATAGATCGTTGGTTTAAAGTTTTAATAGTAACTTGTCCCTTCAATTTTCCAAGAGTTATTTGTAAGACCCCAACTTTTTAATGAATAAAATAAAATTTCCTTTATTTATTATTGTGAATAATAAGGTATTAATTTGATATAATACTTTGGTTATGGGTGAAATGTGCAAATTTTCAAAATAAGCAAGTGGTTATGTAATATTCATTGTTGTCGGGGAATATTCGTTTGGTCGTGGAATATTCTTTCGCTTGGGGAATATTAAATGATTACCAGTAGACTATTTGTGGGCCCCATAACGGATAACTGTCGGATGAAGAAAACGACAAAATTGAATAACGGCGTAGTTGTTACCATTAACAACTTTGTTGGAATACCGGTGGTTAAAATACGATAATACGCGTGGTTACACAAAGAAGATACGTGGTATTGCATAATATTGTTAAATTATTGATCCTTGCGTAAGAAGGCACTACTCAATAATTATCACGAGTTAATTCTTGTTCAATATTTTATTTTATTGATTCAATAATCTTTGCGTTGATATTTTATATTATTGTTGTTCAATAATTGTCTTCGCACTGATATCTCCATTATCGGATCAATAATTCATATTATTTGAATAATATTATTAGATAGCATTATTGGCAATGTCTAGAAAGTTACATCGAGGAGAGGTTTGGTCACCTAATTGCACGCTTGATGAAGGAGAAATCCTTATCGAAAAGTCCCTTTTTCAGGAAATGATTTTGGTTGTCATAAATGTGATTACGTAATATTATTTGTGAATAATTAATTATTGATTCATATGATAAGGAATTATTTATTTTTATATGGATATAAATGATAGATTTATTTATGTGGTTATTAATGAAGGAATTAATGCTGAGATGTTTTATCAGTATTTTGTCGGATTAGAAGTATTTAAAATCATCCGTTTGTGGATTTTGGGTATTTTTACATTTTGGAATTTGGAAAACTCAAAGCTACAAAGTTGTAGAGAATTCGATTTCGTGTGGAATGGACATAAAATTATTATTTTTACGATAAGCAGGCTATTTTCTATGAATTATTAAAGTTTCGATTATTGTTTAAATGATAAAACATTTTAAAAAATTCTAGAATTGGTTGGTGAGAAATGTGCTCAATTGAATTTCAAATGTGGTGGGTGGCAATAATAAGTAAAGCCGTGGTAGTAGGTTAAATCTTCTATGGCGTTCTAAGCATTTTCCTATAAATAGGGTGCTTAGTTAGAATTGAAAATCACACCGAAATTCATAAGTTTTCTCTTTCTCTCTCTATATTATCGGCGTATTCTTGTGAGTATTTTGATACTTTGAGTGTTGCTATATCTGATTGCAAGTTCCTTCAAAGACTATATCCGATATTCCACCCGTAAGTATTATCTTTTTTGAGGTAAGGGGTGTTATATTCTTCTTAAAATGATATTTTCTTCAATATCATTATACCGAAATGTTGGTATGAACTTTTTATCAAATTTGGAACTTTTTGTGTCAGGGTTACTATTCACCTATACGGCACTATTCACGAATACGGCACTATTCACCGAAAAATGAAATTTTCTTCTTTTTGTCCAAGTTGTCTATTGTGGTTACTATCTTTGATTGTATCCATGTTTTGATCTTTATTTTTTGAATTCTTCTTCAAAATTGGTTATTATGGAGTATTATTGAACTTGGATAAACTGTAATACGAATCCCTAATATTTGTTCTTTTATCTCACTGGATTCGTTTTCTTTAAGATATTTTTCATCATCCTCAGTCCTAAATGATGATATAAATGAATATCTTTGGCCTGTAGTGCAAAGATGAATGATTACCTAATGAATATCTTTGGCCCGTAGTGCAAAGATGAACAGGTGTTGAGATGAACATGACCAACTGGTGATACAAATGAATATCTTTGGCCTGTAGTGCAAAGATGAATATTTGATTCAAGATGTATATTGATTGATGTTACAGGGATAAAATATTGATGATGGACTTTTAAATCTTAGAAGATAGTAGAATTTTTTTTCTACTTGACTCTTCTAATGTATTGCTTATTCCGCTGCAGTTGTTGATCTAAAACTTGTTGTCTATTATATTTTATCAGATTTTTCCCTGTTGAAGACTAATGATAATTTATTGTATATTATCTTAGTCATAATATTTTCTTACTGGGCTAGTTAAGCTCACCCTTTCTTTCACTGTTCTCTTCAGGAAATGAGAATATAGCTGGGACTAGTCGGAGAATGGATTGACGGTCCAGATGGTTGCATTAGTAGTCCTCACTATTCTGTGAAATAGCGTATCAATAATTGTAATGAGGACTTATTTGAGTGTGGATATTGTCTAAAAGACAATATTTGTATTTAAACTCACAGTATGTGTTGTCGTATTTTGCACGACAATTGTATTATTGAAGTTATAGTTTGCTTTCTGTACCATGTATTTGGCGACTAAGAATGGGTGTTGTATACCTATTTTGGGGGAATCACAGTTGGTATCAAAGCTTAGGGATATGATCCCTAGCTGAGATGTGAGACAAGAACTAGGAGGGCAGAGACAGGGAATTCCTTCACTAGTATGACCTACCTAAGTTTGTTTGGTATTTATTTGGTCGGTCAGAGTATAGGGATAATATGTGACATGTCAATTAACCCTTGTTTTGTTGCAGTGTTTGAAAATGGCATTTAAAAATGTTGTGATAAGCAATGAAGCATATGAGACCGTTTAGTCACCAAGGATTAATACCCAGGATAATGTGCATCAGGATGGCAATTATCCTCAGGTGAACAACAACAAGACCAACCAAATGATGAAACGACGATACGTTTAGGAGCTTTTAGAATTCATGCAACACCAAACGAGAGAGACTCTGTTCATAATGTAGGTGGAAACAATGGCAACCTACGGTTGGTCACCGCTTATGATTCAAGTCTTTGGGACCACCGGAGTTTTTGGGAAAGCCCAGAACCACTTACTACGGAGACGTGGATTAAGCTGATCACCAAGATATTTGATGTCTTGGGATGTTCCGAGGAGCAAAAGTTTCCCTTTGCCACTTTTATGTTGCGAGGAGAGGCAGATTACTGGTGGGAATCGGTAAAGCGTACTCAACATGCCGCACTGAAGATGTCTTGGGAGAAGTTCCAAGAATTATTCAACGACAAGTACTTTCCCGAAAGTATTCGTCACATGAAGGAGGTTGAGTTCATCAAGCTGGAGCAAAACAATATGAACGTGTCGCATGAGACGAAGCTAAGTTTATGAGTTATCCCGATTTGCATCCCATTTGGTTGATAATGAGGAACGAATGACACGAATGTTTCTGCGAGGTTTAAAACCCGAAATACGTCAATACCTCATTTCTCACAAACTTTATTTATATTCAGATGTAGTGAATAGGGCTCAGTTATTGGAGCGCGATAATGAGCCAGCCCAACCGAAGGATAACAAGCAACAACACGATACTAATCGTACCAGTGGCAACAGTCATCGGAACAATGATAACCATCGTGGAAGAAATTATCATGTCAGAAATGGTAACCACTTGGTGGTAATCATGGCAAGATAATAGAAGAAATGATTCAAGTGGAAATTTCAAGAATAGAAGATTTACCGATAGCGGGAAGGCAAAGACTAAAAAGACCAAACACCAAAGAACAAATTCTAGGGAGGAGAACGGCCGTCGGTTAGATCTTCTGAGATCGGAGAGGAGGAACATATAAGTCCAAAGCTGTTTCTGACTTTCCAAGATATGTTTTAGTTTGTGGAAAAAGCGGTCACATAACTTCGATTTTTCCTCAGTGGCGAAATCAAGTCCGATTGGGGATGAGTGGCACCAAAGGTGGATACTGAGACAAAATAAAGTCGGTGGTTTTAGGAAGAAGCGTTTTCGTGACTTCTCAAAGAGCGAGTAACCCGAAAAGAAGTTAATACAGGTTAGTTAATTATAAATTCTTGTGAAGTCTATACCTTATTAGATACCGGTTCTACCCATTATTCTATCTCTCTTGCTTACGCTCAATGTTTAAATTTAACTCTAGAGAAATTAGACTTTGACTTATCGATTGAAACTTCGTTAGTAGAAACCTTCATTTCATGTGTTATCCAAGTCTTAGATGAGAGTCACAATTTTTAAATGATATTTCTATTATTAATAAATCTCCTGACGTATTCTCAAAGGACTTCTTAGCCTACCCCTAGAGCGTGAAATCGAATTTTGTATTGACCCCAGTACAAAACTCATTTCTAAAACCCTTAAATATTTCTTCAACAAAATGAACGTATAATGCGCCAAAGATATTGGCTCGAGCTGTTGAAGATTACGATCGTACCATTCAATACCTTCGTGGGAAAGCGAACGTGGTAGTTGACGCGATGAGTAGAAGATCGTATGCATTTACGAGTGCGATGTTGTTAACACAAAAACCCATTTCGTATAACTTACAAATGATGAAGATAGAGTTAAAGACTCTAGGGACCCACGTGAAGATAACGAATATACGAGTAGAATCGACTTTAATCGATAACGTTAAAACCGCTCAAGCTACACACTGGAGCTGATGAATATAAAGAAGAAGGTGCAAGAATGCGTTATTCTAGAAGTAAGAGTCGATGAAGAGAAGAAAGCTCAAGCCTTCGATTTATTTGAAATCCTCGATCAAGTAGGAACTGTGGCCTATAGACTCGCCTTAACGCTAAGTATGCCACGTGTTCATAACGTTTTTCACGTATCGATGTTACGTAAATATGTGGATGACCCGAATCATATTATTGCGTTAGAACCAGACGAGATAGCCGAAGATTTAACGTAAGAGGAGGTACCTGTTAAGATCTTGGATAGGAAAGAACATGTCCTATGCACAAAGGTTATACCTCAAGTTAAGGTTTTGTGGAGAAACCATGCTATTGAAGAAATGACCTGGGAGTTGGAATCAGAAATGAAAGTGACGTATCCTCACCTTTTTGAAACACCAGGTACGTACGTCAATTTTGAGGACGAAATTTCATAAGGAGGGGAGGTTGTAAGACCCCAACTTTTTCATGAATAAAATCAAATTTCCTTTATTTATTATTGTGAATAATAAGGTATTAATTTGATATAATACTTTGGTTATGGGTGAAATGTGAAAATTTTCAAAATAAGCAAGTGGTTATATAATATTCATTGTTGTCGGGGAATATTCGTTTGGTCGTGGAATATTCTTTCTGTTGGGGAATATTAAATGCAATGCAATTAAACTATTTGTGGGCCCCATAACGGATAAGCGTCGGATGAAGAAGAAAACGAAAAAATTGAATAACTGGCGTAGTTGTTACAATTAACTTTGTTGGAATACCCGTTGGTTAAAATACGATGTCTGGCGTGGTTGCACGAAGATGCTGCGGTATTATTGCAATATTGTTGAATTATTGATCCTTACATAAGAAGGCATTACTCAATAATTGTCACGATGAATTCTTATTCAATATTTTATTTTATTGATTGATAATTGTTGCATTGATATTTTATATTATTGTTGTTCGATAATTATCATTTGCGATATCTCCATTATCAAATCAATAATTCATATTATTTGAATAATATTATTAGATAACATTATTGGCAATGTCTAGAAAGTTACATCAAGGAGAGGTTTGGTCACCTAATCATGGCGACAAAGAAGGAGAAATCCTTATTGGAAAGCCCCCACTTTCCTGGGAACAGCCTGGTTGTCATAAATGTAATTCTGTAATATTATTTGTGAATAATTAATTATTGATTCATATGATAAGGAATTATTTATTTTTATATGGATATAAATGATAGATTTATTTATGTGGTTATTAATGAAGGAATTAATGCTGAGATGTTTTATCAGTATTTTGTCGGATTGGAAGTATTTAAAAATCATCCATTTGTGGATTTCGGGTATTTTTCTGTTTGGAATTTGGAAAAACTCAAAGCTACAAAGTTGTAGAGAATTCGATTTTCGTGTGAAATGGACATAAAATCAGTATTTTTACGATAAGCGGGCTATTTTCTATGAATTATTAAAGTTTCTGATTATTGTTTAAATGATAAAATATTTTGGAAAATTCTAGAATTGGTTGGTGAGAAATGTGCTCAATTGAATTTCAAATGTAGTGGGTGGCAATAATAACAGGTAGAGCCATCAGGTAGCAGGTTCGTCTTCTATGGCGTTCTAAGCATTTTCCTATAAATAGGGTGCTTAGTTAGAATTGAAAATCACACCAGAATTCATAAGTTTTCTCTCTTTCTCTCTCTATATTATCGAGCGTATTCTTGTGAGTATTTTGATACTTTGAGTGTTGCTATACGGTGCAAGTTCCTTCAGCACTATATCTAGTATTCTAGCCAGAAGTATTATCTTTTTGAGGTAAGGGGTGTTATATTCTTCTTAAAATGATATTTTCTTCAATATCATTATACCGAAATGTTGGTATGAACTTTTTATCAAATTTGGAACTTTTTGTGTCGGGGTTACTATTCACCTATACTAAGATTATTCACGATATCTAAGACTATTCATAGAAAAATGAAATTTTTTCTTCTTTTGTCCAAGTTGTCTATTGTGGTTACTATCTTTGATTGTATCCATGTTTTGATCTTTATTTTTTGAATTCTTCTTCAAAATTGGTTATTATGGAGTATTATTGAACTTGGATAAACTGTAATACGAATCCCTAATATTTGTTCTTTTATCTCACTGGATTCGTTTTCTTTAAGATATTTTTCATCATCCTCAGTCTTAAATGATGATACAAATGAATATCTTTGGCCTGTAGTGCAAAGATGAATGATTACCTAATGAATATCTTTGGCCCAGTAGTGCAAAGATGAGCAGTGTTGAGATGAACATGACCAATTGGTGATACAAATGAATATCTTTGGGCTGTAGCAAAAGATGAATATTTGATTCAAGATGTATATTGATTGATGTTACTGAGGATAAAATATTGATGATGGACTTTTAAATCTTAGAAGATAGTAGAATTCTTTTTCTACTTGACCGTTTCTAATGGATTGCTTATTCATTGCAGATTGTTGATCTAAAACTTGTTGTCTATTATATTTTATCGATTTTTCATTTGTTGAAGACTAATGATAATTTATTGTATATTATCTTAGTCATAATATTTTCTTCTTTGGGCTAGTTGAGCTCATCCTTTCTTTCACGCTTCTCTTGAAATGAGAATATAATTTGGGACTAGTCGGGGAATGGATTGACGGTCCAGATGGTTGCATTAGTAGTCCTCACTATTCTGTGAAATAGCGTATCAATAATTGTAATGAGGACTTATTTGAGTGTGGATATTGTCTAAAAGATAATATTTGTATTTAAACTCACAGTATGTGTTGTCGTATTTTGCACGACAATTGTATTATTGAAGTTATAGTTTGCTTTCTGTACCATGTATTTGGCAACTCAGAATGGGTGTTGTATACCTATTTTGGGGGCGTCATATTATTTGTCCCTTCAGTTTTCCAAGAGTTATTTGTCCCTTCGGTTTTCCAAGAGTTATTTGTCCCTTCAATTTTCCAAGAGTTATTTTTCCCTTCGGTTTTCCAAGAGTTATTTGTCTCTTCGGTGTTCCAAGAGTTAATTGCCCTTCGCAAATAGTAGTTGTCTCTTCAATATTACCAGGAGTCATTTTGACCATTCGTTAAAACCAAGAGCTACTTTCAGTTCTTTTATAAATAGAAGCTCAATCCTTCATTATTTCTTATGAATTCACTGAAACTCTAGAGAGAGAAATTATAGAGAGAAAGAAGAAGAGAAGTCTGCTACCTCACTATTTCAGTATCCAGTTTTTCTAAGGTAAGGGGTATTATTCTTTCGTATTCATGAAGAGAGTTATTTTCTTTCAATACTCGTTAGGGTTGTTATTCCATTCTTTATTATTCTATTGGAATAACCTGTCTGTGCGGTCTATCGCATGCCTGGTGAATTCTGTTGTTATTCTATTATTTATTATTCTGTTGGAATATCCTGTCTGTGCGGGTTACGCATGACCTGGTTCCATTCTTTATTATTCTGTTGGAATAACCTATCTGTGCGGATTACGCACGCATGGTGAATTCTTCTATTATTCCATTCTTTATTATTCTGCTGGAATAATCTGTCTATGTGACGCCCCCAAAACAGGTATACATCACCCATCTTGAGTCGCCAGATACATGATACATAAATTCAAATACAACTTAATTATACAACAGTCGTGTAAAATACGACAAAACATAGCTGAGAGTTTAAACAAGAATATTGTCATCTAGACAATATCCACACTCAATTGTGTCCTCATTACAATTATTATCACATTATTCTATAGAATAGTGAGGACTACTAAAGCTATTTATCCTAGACCATCACTCCGTTCCCCGACTCGTCCCAGCTATATTCTCATTTCCTGAAGAGAACAATAAAAGAAAGGGTGAGCTCAACTAGCCCAGTAAAAATATTATGACTAAGATAATGCAGAATAAATTATCCTTAGCCTTCAACAGTATAACACCTGATAGAATATAATTGACAACAAGTTTTAGATAAACAACTGCAGCGGAAATAAGCAATCCATTAGAAGAGTCAAGTAGAGCATAAAATCTACTATCTTCTAGGATTTAAAAAAGTTGTTCATCAACTTTATCGCTGAGACTCAGCTTAATAAATAAACCACATTATCAAATCATCCTTGCACCACGGCCAAGGATATTCATGTAATCATCAATGGTCATGATTATACCAAATAATCCCTGGTAATAATCATACCAACAACTGTCCATCAATGAACTACAGGCCAATAAGGACTCTTACCACATCATTTATAACATTACGGTTATGATTATACCGAATAATCCCTGGTCATAATCATACCAAGTCCATCTATGCACAACAGGCCACAGATGACTTTCAACATAATATAAGCATGAGGATGATGACAATGATATAAGAATTCAATAAAACAAGTTCAAGAATTAATTTATCTAGAATTCAATAACGTCCAAATTGTCAACATGATACTTCTTTGTAGAGTAAAATTCAAGAATGCTCAGAAAAATATTTCCATGAAAGATATGGATGAAGCCTTAAATATCAAGGATATTCCACTAATTTCATGGAGTATAAAAGCCAAAACTTTAATCAACTGAGTATAATAAAGAATAGAATAACAAAAGAATTCACCAGGCATGCGATAGACCATTACACACATAAAAGTTATTCCAATGTAATAATAAATAATGGAACGGTCACGCAGAAACGCACGCACGTGATATTTCAATAGAATAATAAAGAATGGAATAACAGAAGAATTTACCATGCATGTGATAGACCGCACAGACAGGTTATTCCAATAAAATAATAAATAATGGAACCAGATCAACGTAATACGCACAGACAGGATGTTCCAACAGAATAATAAAGAATGGAATAACAGAAGAATTTCACCATGTATACGGTACTTCGCATAGACAGGTTATTCTAACAGAATAATAAATAACGGAACTAGATCATGAGTAATTCGCACAGACAGGATGTTCCAACAGAATACTAAGGAATGGAACAACAGAAGAATTTCACCATGTATGCGGTACTTCGCATAGACAGGTTATTCCAACATAAAAATAAAGAATGGAATAACAGAAGAATTTCACCATGTATACGGTAGTCCACGTATATAGGTTATTCCAACAGAATAATAAGGGATGGAATAATAATAGCTCTCTTCAAGAATGCGAAAGAAATAATAACCCTTATGTAAGATCCCGAATTTTATGAAATAAAAGTATTCAATTTTCCTATTCAGTAAATGGTTAAATTGATAAAATTTAAAGTTAAGGGTGATATATGAAATTTTTTTCAACCTAAACAAGTGGTTATAAAATATTCATTGTTGTCGGGGAATATTCGTTTGGTCGTGGAATATTCTTTTCCGTGGGGAATATTCGCATTTAATCGCATTTGCGATCTTTTTGTGGGCCCCATAACGGAAAGCGATTGGATGAAGAAAATGACAAGTATAAGTTGTTTATAAATAACGGCGTAATCGTTACCGTTAACACTGTTGGAACACCCGATTGGTAAAGTAAAGTAATACGCGTTGTTGCACAGTAGCACACGGTATTGTGCATAATTTTTTTCAATTATTGATTCTTACGTGAGAAGGCACTACTTAATAATTGTTACAGTAGTTACTGTTCAATATTTTATTTTATTGATTCAATAATTGCTGCGTTGATATTTTATATTATTATTGTTTCAATAATTGTCACTGCACAGTATCTCCATTATCAGATCAATAATTCATATTATTTGAATAATATTATTAGATAGCATTGTTGGCAATGTCTAAAAAGTTTTGTCAAGGAGAGGTTTGGTCACCTAATTGCGCGCCAGTAAGGAGAAATCCTTATCGGAAAGCCCCATCTTCCCAGGAACCGCTTTGGTTGTCATTATTATGATTCGTAATATTATTTGTGAATAATTAATTATTGATTTATATGATAATGAAATATTTATTTGATGTGGATATAAATGATGGATTTATTTATGTGGTTATAAATGAAGGAATTAATGTTGAGGTATTTTATCGATTTTTCTGGATTGGAGGTATTAAAAGATCAAATCGATTGTTCTTACAAATTTTATGTGTGAGTTATAATTTTTAATCTGGTAGTTGGATCGTTGTGATTTTTGGATATGTTATACATATATAAGTTGAGTATATATTCACAAATTTTGAACCGTTAAAAATGAACGATGATTTGTTATGAATTTTAAGAGGTGACTGATTCGTAAATTAGGTTTATAAATGATTTTGGTGGAAAATTCTAGAAATGGGTGGGCTCCACTTTTTGGTCATTGGGGAAGATGGTCGATTTTGGGTGGGTGGAATAGAAGAGTAAAGCCATCTGTGTAACAGTCAAGTCGAAATGCCTTGGCGTGCTAATATTTTCCTATAAATAGAGGGCTAAGTTAGAATTGAAAATCACCTCAGAATTCATAAGTTTTCTCTCTTTTTCTCTCTAGATTATTGAGTGTATTTAGATACTTGGTGAGTTACTATTCATCAGTGCAAGTTTCCTTCAGCGTCATATCCGATATCCAGTCAGAAGTGCTACTCTTTTGACGTAAGGGGTTTTAAGGGATTGTAAGGGATATTTTTTTCATAATGATGTTATTCTTTCAATATCATTATACCGAAATATTGGTATGAATTTTATTGTGGAAGTTCTACCTTTTTGTGTCGGGGTTACTATTCATGTATATGACACTATTCACGTATACGGCACCATTCACGTATACGACATTATTCATGTATATGATTTTTTTATGTATACGGTACTATGTACGAATACGGAGTACTATTCATGAGTTACTATTCACGAGTTACTATTCATGAGTTACTATTCATGAGTTACTGTTCACAAGTTACTATTCACGAGTTACTATTTATGAGTTACTATTCATGACAAAATTAGTTTCTTTTTCTGACCAAATTATCGTTGATTTATGAATCTTACTCTTGAAATTAAATGTAGTTGTTGATTATATTATTTTTATTATCATATATAACATTTTTATAACCCTAGTGATGGAATTTCTTTTGATTTGAGTGTAAAGATGGGTAGATTATTGGTATGATCATGACTATGGGATCTCTTTGGCCAGTAGTGCAAAGTTGAATTATTGACTGGTATGATCATGACCATTGAATTTATAATTGAATATCTTTAGCTTAAGTGCAAAGGTGAAATGATCAACATGGTTATAATTATTGTTTATATAAATTCTAAAATTATTATATATTTCTTTGAGATATTAATATATTTGGCCTGTAGTGCAAATATGAACTGTTGATGAATATATTTGGCCTGTAGTGCAAATATGAACTGTTGAGGAATATCTTTGGCCTATAGTGCAAAGATGAATTGTTGATGAATATCTTTGGCCCGTAGTGCAAAGATGACCTGTTGTTGAATATCTTTGGCCTGTAGTGCAAAGATGGTATGTTGATGAATATCTTGGGCCCAGAGTGGCAAAGATGAAATTGTTAGTATGATTATAAACAGGGCGTGATTTGGTATAACCATGATCTTTGATATTTCAGGTAAAAACATGTGATGAAAATTATCTTCGTTGTAAGACCCCAACTTATTATTAATGAAATTTAATTTTCTATTTATTATTTTGAAATAGTAGGGGTTGATTTGATTAATGTGGATAGTTAAGGGTAAAATACGCAAATACTTCAAAATAAGCAAATTTGGTTATAAAATATTCATTGTTGTTAGGGAATATTCGTTTGGTCGTGGAATATTCGTATTATCTGGGAATATTCGCATTTACCGGTAGCGACCGTACATGTGGGCCCCATAACGTAAAGCGATTGGATGAAGAAAACGACAAATATAAGTTGTTTAAAAATAATGTAGAAGTTGTTATCTGTTAATACCGTTAAAATACTAAATGGTTTAAAACAAGAGTAGCACACGGTATTGCACCAATTATTGATTCTTACGTAAGAAGGCACTACTCAATAATGGTTATAGTGTAATTATTATTCAAATTATTTTATTGATTTAATAATTCTTTGCGTTGATATTTTATATTATTTGTTGTTTCAATAATTGTCATTACACAAGATTTTTCATTATCGAAGCAATAATTCATATTATCTGAATAATATTATTAGATAACATTATTGGCAATGTCTAGAAAGTTACGCCTAAGGAGAGGTTTGGTCACCTAATTGCGGCCCAAAGAAGGAGAAATTTTATTGGAAAGCCCCTCTTCCTGAACCGCACTGGTTGTCAATATTGTGATTCAGTAATACTATTTGTGAATAATTAATTATTGATTCATATGATGAGGAAAATATTGATTTTATGTGGATATAGATGGAGAAAATTTTTAATGTGACAATTGTTGAAAATTGAAATTTTATCTTTTTCTGATAAAATAATTCATTTAAATATATTATTATATTTTAATAATATAATAATGGTGATATTTTTACAATGAATGTGGGATATATGAGTATACGAGAAGGAAGAGTATTTTTGTTGCAATAAATGTTTAAAACATGTTAAACATGTCGGTGGACCCCATTTATTGACTGAAATTTGATTATAGCCTGTAAAATCGCCCGTTTGTGGATTTCGGTCAATTTCTATTTGGAATTTGGAAAAACTTTCTTACGCAAAGTTGTAGAGAATTGAATTTCCTATAACAACTCATGAGATTCGAATTTTTCTGAGGAAAGGGCTATTTATTATGAATTATTGAAGTTCCAAAGCTCAAATAATTGATTTTGGAAGTTTAAAATATTTAAAATTAGAAAAACATTTTTTCTTACTTTTTCTAGAATGTGGCATGTGTTTGATGGCTGAAATCAGATTCTAGGCATGCGAGGAAATTTATATAATTATATTATTAATTTATTAAATTTTCGCTTTGGTGTTCTAAGCAATTTTCTATAAATAGGGTGCTTAGGTTAGAATTGAAAATCACACCGTAACTCAAGTTTTCTCTCTATATTATCGAGCGTATTCTTGTGAGTATTTTGAGTATACTTTGAGTATTGTTAGACGGTGCAAGTTCCTTCAAAGACTATATCCGTATTTCAATTTAGAAGTACTAATCTTTCGAGGTAAGGATGTTATTTTCTTCTCGGATGATATTATTTCTTCAATATCATTATCTTTGAAATATTGGTTGGAACTTTTTATCAAATTTGGAACTTTTCCATGCTGGGGGTTACTATTCATGAGTTCTTATTCACGAGTTACTATTCATGAGTTCTTATTCACGAGTTACTATTCACGAGTACTATTCATGAAGCGTGAAGATGTTTTTTGTGGAATTTCTATCTTTTGTGTGTGAGTTACTATTCACGATACGACACTATTCACGTATAATCGACACTATTCAATTAGAAAAATAAAATTTCTTCTTTTGTCCAAAATATCTATTCGGATACTAGCTTTGATTGTATCCATGTTTTGATCATTCTTGAATTTTACACCACTATGATTATTTTTGAGGTATTTTTGAACATGGATAAAACAAAGTACTAATCCTTAATCCTTAATCCTTGTCATTTTGTTTCACCGGATTCGTTTCTTTAAAAATATTTTTCATCATCCTCTACCTTAAATGATGATATTATTGAATATCTTTGGCCTGTAGTGCAAAGATGAATGATTTCGATGAATATCTTTGGTAGTAGTAGCAAAAGATGAAGCAGTGTTTAGATGAACATAACTAATCGATGAATATCTTTGGCTCAGTAGTGCAAAGATGAATATTTGATTCGAGATGTATATTGATTGATGTTTCGGGGATAAAAGATGAGCGATGAACTTTTAAATTCATACATAGAAGATAGTAGTTTGCATTCTCTACTTAAATCTTCTAATGAATTATTATTTCTTTCTGCGAATATTGATTTAAAATTTGTTGTCTATTGTATTCTATTAGATTTTCCCTGTTGAAGACTAACGGTAATTTCTTTCAGATATTATCTTAGTCATAATATTCTTTTATTGGGCTAGTTGAGCTCACCTTTTCCTTTTTGTTCCATTTTTCTTCTCGGGAGGCGAGAATATAAGCGAGTACGAGTCTGGGTATGGAATGAAGGTTTTAGAAAGAATTGTTTAGTAGTCCTCACCATTTTTGTAAAATAATGTATCAATAAATGTGATGAGGATTTATTTGAGTATAGATATTGTCAGAAGATAATATTTGTATTCAAACTCACGATTTTATGGTTGTAATAATAAAGTTGTAGTTGTTTTACATACCATGTATTGACAACTCAGAATAGGTGATGTATACCTATTTTGGGGGCGCCACGGTTGGTATCGAGCTAGAGGATATGATCTCTGGCGGAGATCGAGGAATAGAACTAGGAGGAGAGGCGAGTAAATCCTTCGCTAGTGTGTCCTACCTAAGCTTATTTTTTAGTTGGTCAAGATATAAGGATATTATGTGATATATTGATTTCCTTAATTAACCCTTGTTTTATGACAAGATTTGAGAATGTCGATCGAGAATATTAACAATGGAAATGAGACTAGTGGAGACGCTGTACTCACCAACGAGGAGAACGCAACAGTGGCAATGTTCCTCTGTGAACAACACTACTGAAAGCGGATAATGAACGAGGGGATGTTTAGAAGCTTTTTGCGATTCATGCAAAATCGACGAGGAGACTCGTGTTCAAAATACTGAGAGAAATGATAGCAATTCACGGGTTGTCACAACCAAGCGATTCAAAGAGTTGGGACCACCGAATTTAAGGGAAAGCCGGATCCGATCATGGCGGAAACATACGGGTCAAACAAATTACCAAGATATTCGATGTCTTGGGATGCACGGAGAAATGAAGGTTCCATTCGCCACCTTTATGTTCGTGGTGAAGAGATCTTGGTGGGAGTCTGTGAAGCGTACCCATCCAACCAAGCACTCAAAGATGTCTTGGAAAACGTTTTAGAAACTATTTAATGACAAATACTTTCCGAAAGTGTTCATCATATGAAGGAAGTGGAGTTCATCGATTAGAGCAAAACAACATGTGGCGGTGTGTCTCGAAGACGAGGCAAAGTTTACAGAGTTATCCGTGTTTGCACCTCATTTGGTGGAGAATGAGGAACGATGATGCGGATGTTTCTTAGAGGTTTGAAACCCTAAGATACGTCAAGATCTCATTTCTCATAAACTTTCTCTCTATTCGGATGTTGTAAAGCAGGCTCAATTATTAGAGCGAGATAACGAGTACTGGCCAACCGAGGGACCACAACCAGATCATATCACCGACGGTGCTAGCCATCGTAACAACGATAACCATCGAGAGAAAGAAAATACGGACAAGAGCGGCAACCACTCTTCGTAGTAATCGCACTCGTAGATAGAAGTCAACGTAATAATGATAACCAAATGAGAAAAAAAGCAGACGGACAAAATGGTAACCACTCTGGTGGTAATCATGGCCATGAAAAGAAGAAGCGAGTCAAGGAGGAGATTTTAAAAGAGGAGATTTAACAATGACCATGTGAAGACGGCAAAGGCTTCAAGAAAGAATCGGTTCTAAGGGAGGAGAAACGACCACCCGGCCATATGTTATAAATGCGGAAAGAGGGACATATCACCAAACCATCCACAACAGATTCAAGGTATGCTATAATTGTGGAAAGGAAGGACATATCGCCTCGAGATTAGACAGAAGCGAAACCTAGTTCAATGGGGACGGTGACTCAAAAGATTGTCCCAGAAAAGTCAAAGTCAACGGTTCCTAGAAGAGCGTTTGTTGTGACTGGTCAAAATGCGAGGAACCCAAATGAGGTGATCACGGGTAAGCTATTTATAAATTCTTGCGAAGTTTATACCTTACTTGATCCGGGTTACCCATTCATTTATCTCTCCCGCATGTGCTCAACGTTTAAACTTAACTCAGGAGAAATTAGACTTTGACCTATCTGTGGAAACTCCATTAGGAGAAACTTTCATCACATCCATTGTTTATAAATCTTGTTTGATTCAAGTTGGCACCATTACCTTACCATTGACCTTATCTCTTTAAAGATACTTGCTTTTGATGTGATTTTAGGGATTGATTGGTTAACTACTCATCATGCCAAAATTGATTGTTTTCGTAAGGTTGTTAGTTTTCATATTCTAACCAACCTGTTTATGCGAATTCAAGCAACTAAACCATTAAAATCAATCACCATCATATCTAATCATAAAGCTATTCGTTTATTGAAAACGGATGTCAAGATTTCTTAGCCCATGTTATGGATTTGAATAAAGACACGTCAAATTTGAATAATATTCCTGTTGTTATTGACTTTCCCGACGATTTCTCAAGAACTTCTACCGTCTACCCCGTAACGTGAAGTTGAATTCTTTATTGATCTTGAACTGGTATAAAGCCCATTTCTAAAACCCCATATCGAATGGCTCCTATTGAACTTCAGGAGTTAAAGGTCCAACTACGTGAATTGTTGGACATCGGTTTCATTCGCCCTAGTACATCTCCTTGGGGTGCTCCTGTTTTATTTGTAAAGAAGAAAGAGCGGGAGTATGCGACTTTGTATTGACTATCGAATTGAACCATGTCACCATCAAGAATAGGTATCCTCTACCTCGTATTGATGACTTATTTGACCGATTCTGAAGGGGCATAATTCTTTTCAAAAATCGATCTTCGTTCGGATATCATCGGTGAAGATTAGAATCGAGGATATTCCAAAAGCGCCTTGTAATCTCGGTATGGGCATTATGAATTCTTAGTCATGTCTTTCGGATTGACTTATGCTCCTGCTGGCTTTCATGGATATGATGAACCGAGTATTCAAGGAATATTTGGATCGGTTTGTTGTTGTCTTTATTGATGACATCCTTATATATTCCAAAAGTCGTGAAGATCATGAGCACCATTTGAAGTTTGGTACTCCAAAGGCTTCGTGAAAACAAACTATATGCCAAATTAAAGAAATGCGAGTTCGGCTTGAGGAAGTAGCATTCCTTGGGCACGTGGTGTCGAAACATGGAGTATCTGTTGATCCGTGCCAAGATTGAAGCAATACAAAGTTAGAGCAACCAAGTTTGGATCAAGTACGTAGCTTTTGGGCTTATTTGGTTATTATCGGAGATTCGTGGAAGGGTTTTCTAATCGCTACTCCATTAACTCGCCTAACTCGGAAGGATACAAAATTCGTTTGGAGCGAAGAATGCGAGAAAAGTTTCCAAGAGCTTAAGAGGAGACTTATTTCGCACCTATTCTAACAATACCATCCGGTTCGGATGAATTTGTTATCTACAAATGATGCTTCGTGCAAAGGGTTAGGATGTGTTCTCATGCAATGTGGGAAAGTCATAGCTTTATGCCTCATGACAACTTAAAGAGTATGAGAGGAATTATCCTACTCATGATCTAGAGTTAGCGTGCGATCGTTTCGTTGCAAGCGCTAAAGATATGGAGGCACTATCTATATGGGGAGAAAGTGGAGATATATTCGGACCATAAATGCCCTTAAATATTTCTTCACTAAAAAAGAACTCAACATGCGGAAATGACGTTGGCTCGAGCTATTGAAAGACTACGACCACACTATTCAATACCATCCCGAAAAGCGAACGTGGTATTGACGCTAGCGTTGAGTAGAAGATCATATGCGGGAACAAGTGCGATGATGTCAAGTATACGATAGAGCCAACTTTAATAGAAAAGTTAAGGTTGCTCAAGCCTCTGGGCCGGAGCCGATGCGCGTATGAAGAAGAAAGTACAAGAAGGAGCTATTCCTAAGCGAGAATTGATGAAGAAGGAATACTTGAGTCCACTCTAGACTTTTGTGTTCCTAACGACTGATTTGAAGTACAAGATTATGATGGAGGCACACAATACACCATTTGCAATCCATCTGGAAGTACTAAAATGTATCGTGATCTTCGACATACATTTTGGTGGAACAATATGAAGAGAGAGATTGCAAAGTTTATCTCAATGTGTTTAACTTGTCAACGTGTAAAGGCGGAGCATCTAGTACCTAAGGGTCCGTTGCAACCACTTGAGATTCTGAAATGGAAGTGGGAACACTCCATTAACTCAGCTAACTTCGGAAGGATACAAAATTCGTTTGGAGCGAAGAATGCGAGAAAAGTTTCCAAGAGCTTAAGAGGAGACTTATTTGGCACCTATTCTAACAATACCATCCGGTTGGGATGAATTTGTTATCTCTGACGATGCTTGTGCAAAGGGTTAGGATGTGTTCTCATGCAACGTGGGAAAGTCATAGCCTATGCCTCGCGACAACTTAAAGAGTATGAGAGGAATTATCCTACTCATGATCTAGAGTTAAAGCAATATGCGTTTCAAGCGCTTAAAGATATGGAGGCACTATCTATATGGGAGAAAGTGGAGATATATTCGGACCATAAATGCCTTAAATATTTCTTCACTCAAAAAGAACTCAACACGCGGCAATGACGTTGGCTCGAGCTATTGAAAGACTACGACCACACTATTCAATACCATCCCGGAAAAGCGAGCGTGGTAGCCGACGCGTTGAGTAGAAGATCATATGCGGAACGAAGGTGCGATGATGTCAAGTATACGATAGAGCCAACTTTAATAGAAAAGTTAAGGTTGCTCAAGCCACCAAATCTGAGCTGATGATCGTATGAAGAAGAAAGTACAAGAAGGAGCTATTCCTAAGCGAGAATTGATGAAGAAGGAATACTTGAGTCCACTCTAGACTTTGTGTTCCTAACGACTCGATTTGAAGTACAAGATTATGATGGAGGCACACAATACACCATTTGCAATCCATCCTCGAAGTACTAAAATGTATCGTGATCTTGACATACATTTTGGTGGAACAATATGAAGAGAGAGATTGCAAAGTTTATCTCAATGTGTTTAACTTGTCAACGTGTAAAGGCGGAGCATCTAGTACCTAAGGGTCCGTTGCAACCACTTAAGATTACGAAATGGAAGTGGGAACACATTACCATGGATTTCATACGGATCTTCCTACGGTTTCTCGGGCATCAATGTTATTTGGCTTATTGTTGATAGATTAACCAAGTCACGCTAATTTCTTGCCGACACGGAGACTTATTCACTTGAACGTCTTGCTAGTATGACGTGAATGAGATTGTGAGGTTGCATGGCATGCCCGTATCCATAGTTTCGGATCGTGACCCAAGATTCACTTCAAGATTTTGGGTTAGCTTGCAAAAAGCTATGGGCACGGATTTACGATTCTGATTCGCATACCATCCTCAAACCAGACTGGACAATCGAAAGGACTATTCAAACTATTGAAGATTTATTAAGACTCGTGTCCTAGACTTCAAGGGCGATTGGGATAAGTATTTACCATTGGTGGAATTCTCCTACAACAACAGCTTATCGTGCAAGTATAGGTGTGGCTCCATTTGAAGCATTATATGGGCGAAAGTGTCGCTCTCGGTATGTTGGGGACGAGGTGGGTGAAGCAACTTTGTTGGGACCGAGTTGGTACGTATGACTACGGAAAAGATCCAAATGATTCGACAAACGATACAAACGGCACAAGATCGACAAAAGAGTTATGTGGATCTTCATCGAAAGGACGTGGAATTTAGTGTAGGGGATCATGTATTGTCATGAGTTGCTCCATGGAAGGGAGTTACAAGATTTGGGAAGAGAGGAAAGCTCAATCCACGATTTATTGGTCCATTTCAAATTCTTGACCGAGTAGGAAATGTAGCCTATAGACTCGCGTTACCTCGAAAGTATGTCTCGTGTTCATAATGTGTTTCACATATCTGCATTTAAATATGTGAAAGACCCGAACCACGTTATAGAAGTTAGAACCGGACGAGATAGCCAAGACTTAACGATGAGGAGGTACTGTCAAGATCTTGGATAGGAAGGAGCATGTCCTACGCAAGAAAGGTCATACCACAAGTTAAAGTTTTGTGGAGGAATCATGCTATAGAGGAAATGACCTGGGAATTGGAAACGGAAATGAAAGCGAGGTATCCTCACCTTTTCGAAACACCAGGTACGTACGTTAAATTCGAGGACAAAATTTCATAAGGAGGGGAGGTTGTAAGACCCCAACTTATTATTAATGAAATTTAATTTTCTCTATTTATTATTTTGAAATAGTAAGGGTTGATTTGATTAATGTGGATAGTTAAGGGTAAAATACGCAAATACTTCAAAATAAGCAAGTGGTTATAAAATATTCATTGTTGTTTGGGAATATTCGTTTGGTCGTGGAATATTAAATCATTTGGGAATATTAAATACCAGCGCGAACGCATGTGTGGGCCCCATAACTGAAAAGCGATTGGATGAAGAAAACGATAAATACAAGTTGTTTAAAAATAACAACAGTAGTTATTCTCAGTTAATCATCGTTAAAATACCTAAATTGGTTAAAACACAAGAAGATTACCAGGTATTGCACCAATTATTGATTCTTACGTAAGAAGGCACTTCTCAATAATGGTTACATGAATTAATCGCTCAAGATTTTATTGATTTAATAATTGTTGCGTTGATATTTTATATTGTTGTTGTTTCAATAAATGTCATTACACAGTATTTTTCATTATCGAAGCAATAATTCATATTATCTGAATAATATTATTAGATAACATTATTGGCAATGTCTAGAAAGTTCTGCCTAAGGAGAGGTTTGGTCACCTAATTGCGCTCCAGTAAGGAGAAATTCTTATTGGAAAGCCCCCTCTTTCCTGGGAACTGCTTGGTTGTCAATATTGTGATTCTGTAATATTATTTGCGAATAATTAATTATTGATTCATATGATGAGGAAAATATTGATTTTATGTGGATATAGATGGAGAAAATTTTTAATGTGACAATTGTTGAAAATTGAAATTTTATCTTTTTCTGATAAAATAATTCATTTAAATATATTATTATATTTTAATAATATAATAATGGTGATATTTTTACAACGAATGTGGAATATATGAGTATACGAGGAGGAAGAGTATTTTTTGTTGCAATAAATGTTTAAAACATGTTAAACATGTCGGTGGACCCCATTTATTGATTGAAATTTGATTATAACGTAAAATCGCCCGCTTATGGATTTTGGCCAATTTTATTTGGAATTTGGAAAAACTTTCTTCCGCAAAGTTGTAGAGAATTGAATTTCCTATAAAAATTCGTGAGATTGAATTTTTCGATGAAAAGGATATTTATTATGAATTATTGAAGTTCAAGCTCAAATAATTGATTTTGAAGTTTAAAATATTTAAAATTAGAAAAAACGTTTGTTCTTACTTTTTCTAGAATGTGGCATGTGTTTGATGGTGAAATCGATTCTAGGCATGCGTAGGAAATTTATATAATAATATTATTAATTTATTAAATTTTACGCTTTTGGTGTTCTAAGCAATTTCTATAAATAGGTGCTTAGGTTAGAATTGAAAATCACACCGTAAACTCAAGTTTTCTCTCTATATTATCGAACGTATTCTTGTGAGTATTTTGAGTATACTTTGAGTATTGTTAGACTGCAAGTTCCTTCAAAGACTATATCCCAGATTCCAAATTGGAAGTACTAATCTTTCGAGGTAAGGGATGTTATTTTCTTCTCTCGATGATATTATTTCTTCAATATCATTATCTTTGAAATATTGGTTGGAACTTTTTATCAAATTTGGAACTTTTCCATGTCGGGGTTACTATTCATGAGTTATTATTATTCACGAGTTACTATTCATGAGTTACTATTCACGAAAGTTACTATTCACAGTACTACTATTTAAGCGTGAAGATTTTTTTGTGGAATTTCTATCTTTTGGTGTCTGAGTTCTTATTCACGATATCGGCACTACTATTCACGATATCTGCAGACTATTCACGTAAAAATAAAATTTCTTCTTTTGTCCAAAAATATCTATTCGGATACTAGCTTTGATTGTATCCATGTTTTGATCATTCTTGAATTTTACACCACTATGATTATTTTTGAGGTATTTTTGAACATGGATAAAACAAAGTACTAATCCTTAATCCTTAATCCTTGTCATTTTGTTTCACTTTGGATTCGTTTCTTTAAAAATATTTTCATCATCCTCGGTCTTAAATGATGATATTATTGAATATCTTTGGCACTGTAGTAAAGATGAATGATTTCGATGAATATCTTTGGTAGTAGTGCAAAGATGAGCAGTGTTTAGATGAACATGACTAATCGATGAATATCTTTGGCTGTGTAGTGCAAAGATGAATATTTGATTCCGGATGTATATTGATTGATGTTACTGAGGATAAAAGATAGAGCGATGAACTTTTAAATTCATACATGAAGATAGTAGTTTGCATTCTCTACTTAAATCTTCTAATGAATTATTATTTCATTATAATATTAATTTAAAATTTGTTGTCTATTGTATTCTATTAGATTTTTCCCTGTTGAAGACTAACGGTAATTTGTTGTATATTATCTTAGTCATAATATTCTTTACTGGGCTAGTTGAGCTCACCCTTTTCCTTTTTGTTCCATTTTTCTTCTCAGGAGGCGAGAATATAGCGAGTACGAGTGGGGTATGGAATGAAGGTTTTAGAAAGAATTGTTTAGTAGTCCTCACCATTTTTATAAAATAATGTATCAATAAATGTGATGAGGATTTATTTGAGTATAGATATTGTCTAGAAGATAATATTTGTATTCAAACTCACAGTTTTACGGTTGTAATAATAAAGTTGTAGTTGTTTTCGCATCATGTATTGACAACTCGTAATAGGTGATGTATACCTATTTTGGGGGCGTCACATTAAATCTCCGGTGCGTAAGAGGAATTTAGAATCACAATTATGATTATGAGTTATTCATATAATTGTGGAAAGGAACTGATAAGTGATGTTACAGGATAAAACAACATTGGTGGACTTTTAATGTGGAGAAGATAGTAGACTTTATGGTCTATTTGACTCTTCTAATGGATTTCGTTCACTTTGCAACTATGGTTGAAAATTTTATCATCTACCATATGTTCTAAATCTCTGATTTATTACTGTTGAAGGCTATTGATAATTTATTTATCTTTAGTCATGATATTCTTTACTGAGCTAGTTGTGCTCACCCTTTTGCTTCACAATTCCTTTCAGATAATAAGAGTGTAGCTGGGTCGAGCGAGGGTAACAGGGAAATAGAACGGTGGTCTCTAGCTGTGGAGGTTCTCCCTAAGCAGTATAGAAAGGTGTTGTATACATCATTTAGTAGTTATATTTGGTGAATCAAATAGGGTGAGGCGAACCCAACATTGGAAGGGTGTTTTGCCACTATCATACAAGATGTCTAATGACATACACCCTCATGTTATCATAAGACAGGGTTGTGTGCATCCACTTGCTGAGTATATCTATGGGCACTACCTATATGATCTTGGGGTTTATGTGAAATATAATTTTCACTTGGAGACAACGGAGATATTTATATGTCAAGAGAAGACTCACCATTAGAAAGAAGATGATAGTAATCTTCTCGTTTTTCTTTGGGGTCTATTGGGTCAAACAAGGATAATTCTGTGGCCATATAATATCTATCGTAACCTAGACGCATGGCCTCCCATGTACGAAAGTTTCCTTGAGCACTTCCCAAATATTCTAATTTCTAAAACAATTTTTGACTATACCTTTATGTAAGGTGCCATTGTGACGTGCTATCCAAGGTTGGGATGTGAGTCACAGTTGGTATATATTTGTATCAAAACTCACAGCATATGTGTTGTTGTATTTTGCACGACAATTGTTGTAATAAAGTTGTAGTTGTTTTCTGTACCATGTATTTGGCAACTCAGAATGGGTTGGATGGAATGGACCTATTTTGGGGTTGTCACACCTTACCTTAGAAAAAGACTGGATATTGGAGTAGTGAAGTAGTAGACTTCTCTTCTTCTTTCTCTCTATAATTTCTCTCTATAATAAATGCTCTATAGCTTGAGTGAATTGGTGAAGAATAATGAAGAAATGAGCTTCTATTTATAGGAAAATATAGTTTCGATAATTGCACAATTTAGGGCTCAGAATATTACAGTATAATACCTTCCTCTTTTCCTTTATTTCTAATTTAGTCCTGCAAGTATTATCAAACTTGCATCACCTCCCCTAATAGTAAATAATGTGAATCAATAGTAAATCATGTGACTCAATAGTTCTAGACATGTGAAAATATGAATTAAAGTATAGTACCTCCATCTATACCTCCATTTTTAACTTAGTCATACAAGTATTATCAATCTTGCACCAACTCCCCTAATAGTAACAAGAATGTGAATCAATAGTACACACATGTGAATAAATAGTTATAATCATGTGATGTAATAGTAATTAATTGCTCATTTATCTGATTAATTACCCGATTGGTCGGTATAACTTCCAGACATCAATTAATACCGAATTAAATATCAATTTCCACTAACACAAATAATTCTAACGCAATGGAACTATCAATTTCATCTTTAATCAACACAAACTTATTCATCATTAATATTATAACTCACAATATTTAACAACCAGGTCGTTTCCAGGAAAGAGGGGGCTTTCCGATAAGGATTTCTCCTTATTGGCGCGCAATTAGGTGACCAAACCTCTCATTGACAGAACTTCTAGACATTATCAATATTACAAATAATAATATGAATAACTTTGCCGTCTCAATTATTGATTTAATAATATATCATATAATGCAGATGATACAGTGACAATAATTGAATCAATAATATGAGAGATATGATGCAACAATTATTGTTGCAATAATTGAGTATAACTGAGTGACTTCTTACGTAAGCATCAATAATCAATACCGTGTGCTACTATGCAACCACGCGTATTACTGTACTTTTACTACCGAGTAGTTTAACAGTTTTAACGGTAACACTTCCGCCGTTATAAAAAGATAATTTTGTCGTTTTTTTATTACGACAATACTTCCATTGTGGGGTCCACCAATGATTGTGCCGTCGTACGAATATTCCCTGTTAAAATGAATATTCCCCGACCAATCGAATATTATATAACCACTTGCTTACTTTGCAAAATATGCAAATATTACCCACAACTATAACATTATATCAAATCCACACCATAATATTTTAAAAAATATTTTGAGAAATTTAAATCTTTATTTAAAAAATTTGGGGTCTCACAATCTCACCTACTTATGAAATTTTGCCCTCGAAATTTATGTACGTACCTGGTATGCCGAAGAGATGAGGATACCTTGACTTCATTTCAGATTCTAACTCTTGAGGTATAACCTTTGAGTGTTGAATACGATCCTTCTTATCCAAGATTTTAACACGTATCTCCTAATACGTTAAATCTTCTGCTATCTCGTCTAGTTCTAATTTAATAATGTGGTTCGGGTCATTCACATATTTACGTAACATCGATACGTAAAAAACGTTATGAACACGCGACATACTTGGCGGTAAGGCGAGTCTATAGGCCACAGTTCCTACTCGATCGAGGATTTTAAATGGGCCAATAAAATTGAGGGTTGAGATTTCATCTCTTCATCGATTCTTGCTTCTAGAATAACGCCCTCTTGAATCTTCTTCTTCACATTCATCAGCTCTGAGTATGTAGCTTGCACGGCTTTAACTTTATCGATTAAAGTCGATTCTACTCGTATATTTGATATCACCACGTGGGTCCTTAGAGTCTTTAACTCTATCTTCATCATTTGTAAGTTATACGAAATGGGTTTTTGTGTTAACAACATCGCACTCATAAACGCATACGATCTTCTACTCAATGCGTTAGCTATCACGTTCGCTCTTCCACGATAATATTGAATGGTACGATCGTAATCTTCAACAGCTCGAGCCAACGTCTTTGGCGCATAATATGTTCGTTTTGGGTGAAGAAAATATTTGAGGGTTTAAGAAATGGGTTTTGTACTAGGGTCAATACAAAATTTGATTTTACGCTCTAGGGTAGGCTAGGAAGTCTTCAAGAATACGTCAGGAAATTTATTAACAATAGAAATGTCATTCAAAACTGTGACTTTCATCCAAGACTTGGATAACACGTCACATTGATATCTATCAACTTGTCATCGTTATTCACGACGTCCCCTACGGATATTCTAGCTTTGATGTATTCCAAGACTTGGAAGTCACCAGGGAAAGGCTCGGGGCTCTTTACTTATGGCTTGATATAACAATGATTGACTTTAGTGGTTTGGTTGCTTGAATTCGCATAACAGGTTGGTTAGGAATATGAAAACTAACAACCTTACGAAAAGCACGATGAGTAGTTAACCAATCAATTCCTAGAATCACGTCAAATGCAAGTAAGAGTCAAATTTAAATGTTGAGCGCAAATAAGAGAGATAAAAGAATGGTTAGAACTGGTATCTAATAAGGTATAGACTTCGCAAGAATTTATAATTAACTAACCCGTGCTAACTTCGTTCGGGTTACTCACTTTTTGAGAAGTCACGAAAAATGCTCTTCCTGAAACCGCCGACTTTGTTTTTGTCCGTATCTGCCTTTGGTGCCACCGTCCCAGCTGGACTTGACTTTGGTGCACGACAAAATTGGGCTAGTTGACCTTCTTTTCCATAATTGTAACATGTTTTGAACTGTATCCCGCAGTTTGGACTGATATGTCCCTCCCCTCCGCATTTGAAGTATACAATTGGTGGTCGTTCTCCTTCCTTAAAAACGGGTATTGGTGCTGCTGTCTTTCCATCGTTGTTGATGTTAGGTTTGTAATATTTATGAACACAATCAAATTACACAAAATAAGCGGAAACGTGTAAAAATCAGAGTTTAAAATTTTACAAACCATATACCCGGATCATCCTTTATGCACAATTATTAATTAAACGAAAAGATATGAAGAATAAGAATCATACCCTTGAAGATTCAAGCTTCCTCAGGTACAAGTTCACCTCCAATCCTTTTCGCGTTCAACTTGAATCCACCGAGTTTTGTTCCTTCCTTTGATCAACGTTAGCCACCCAAGTGTTTGGTCTCTAGAGGTGATCCACCAAGAAAGAATAAAGATTCAAGAAGATGGGTGTTTGGCAAAACCCTAGTTTTTCTATCTCTATAGAAAAAGAACGTACTCTCCAACTATTGGAATTGCGTATATCGATATCTGATATAAGACTCACCTTATAAAGATATCAGGTAACCCTATTTAATTAAAAATAAGGTATTATTTAAGTAATATTTTAGTTCTATACAAAACATTATTATTATAAATAGAACAACGATTGTTCTTTAATATAATACCAAAGATTTCATTGTTCAACAATAAAATAGAAATAATGTTTCTAACGAGAACTGGAATACAATAACAACTTATTGACTTAATAGATTTGTCCGTAGACAATGCTAAACTATAAGTTTCTATGGCTAATGCAGCAACCTTTGCTTTATTTCCCACACATAGGATTACTTATCCTTGTTTAGCTTTCTACTTCTGCTTGGTCCCTTCATAAATCTATATTTATAATAACCAAAGTCGGTATCCAATACCCAAGTAGAACCTTGACTTAAAGAAAAATTTATTTCAATCATGAACAAAATTGTATTTGTAACCGAAACTTCACTAAGCTTCTTCTAGTTAGCTATGCAAGATGCTTCTCGTAGTTTCTTTCCAGTGTCCAGGCTTATTGCAGTGGAAGCAATCTCCTTTGCTATCCATATCAGTTTTGTTCTTATTATCCTTTGTTTTTGCCCTTTCTATTTACCTTCTTAGAATCTTTCTTCTTTTTAGAAGATCCTTTGGCCCCTACTAATAAGACTTGGTCTTTCATGGTTGGAAAGTGACTCAACATTTTTCAACATGTTAAGCAAATCAGCGAAGTTGATATCTAGCTTGTTCATATGAAAAAATTCACAACAATTGTGAGAAGGAGTCCGGGAGTAACTATAAGATCAAATCTTGGCTCAACTCTCCATCCATGACAAAACTTGTTGTCCTAATTAATCAATCAAATTGATAATGTTAAGGACTTTTATCTGTATTGTAGTGTCATCGGTCATTCTAGATCGGAAGAGCTCCTTAGATATCTGATATCTATCAGTCCTACTTTCCTCACCATCAACTACTTAATGTGCAGGAATATAATAGGAGCATCCATAGTTTCATGATGACGCTGAAGGTCGTCACTCATGGATGCGAGCATGATGCATTGAGCCAACTGTGCATCATCTTTGCCACTTTTTAAAAGTAGCAATCTCTTCCTCAGAGGCATTGTCTGCAACCGTTGCAGGGATAGGCATATTAAGGACATAAGATAACTTTTCAGCCGTGAGAACTATTCTCAAATTTCCTTAAACAATCCGTTAAATACAGTCCGGTCAAATAGCATCTAATATGCTTTGCAATGATAGTAATTTAGACATTGTAAAATTCTGTAAATGAATTTGTAATTAACAACATTTTAGCATACATTCTTTTATTAATTACCAAAATAAATTAGGTCTTGTTTTAAATTGGTATCTCTCACTATTTTCTTCAAACTATATTACCCTCACTTATATAGTACGGTAAAATCTAATTAAAGATTTGCTAGTGAGAATAAGGATCCCATTTCAAATGTATATAGCCTTGTGGTGACACAACAAACTATATATAAATAAATAGGTAGACAACTCTTGTCAATTACATCAACTATGTAACTCCTTGTATTTTGCCTTTTAAATCATAATGGTCAAGTGTGTGCACATCCGAACTAAAATGATTTAAGTTAAGTCCAACCTAACTCTCCATATATTCAAAAAAGAAAAATATTGTCCTTGTGGTGACACAACAAAATAATATTGTTCAATTTTTTTTATAAGCATCAAATGTGATAAAATTAACATCTCAAAGAATTAAGATAAGTCTTGTGGTGTCACAACAAACTTATAATAATTAATTGATACTCTATTATTTTTATCATGCTAGAAGGCGACGTTCGATATTCCAAATATCTTTGAACGCTTAGGACTTAATATAAAAAATTTGAGGGATTTATATGTAATTAATTTGTCTCATCTTATTTAGCACGCACGTATATATATATATATATATATATATATATATATATATATATATATATATACGCGACATATTAATGAACATGCGAAGCATGTTTGCATAATATATAATATATATAGTATAAGCATGCACATATAAAATACTATATTCTACCTAGATTGATTATGGACTTTTATTCTAGTTTGGTTCACTAGAGCCACCAAGTGAACCAAAAAAAGGAGCTCCCCAGGGGTGCAAGAATTAATATTTAAATATAACTATTACATTTAAACTCGGGCTCCATTACAAACGGGTCTTCAAGCACTCCTTGCTCCTTGATATCTAATTTTTCAAAATTAATTCTAACTATTCCTATTACAAAACTATTTAAAATAAATAGAAACCTTGATCAGCAGTCAAGAGGAAGTACATAGAAGGGAGATAGAATTTACATTAAAAAAAATTAGAGAAGACGCGGTACGCAGACCCCATTTAATAAAACTCATACATTCATGCATCCAACAAAAATAAAATCTAATCACATTGGTCAATAGTCCATAATTAATCCCATTTATTATCATACACATTACCATATGCATCAATAAATAACATTCATCTCATGAATAATAAATATTCAATATATATATTGATATCATTTAATGGGTAAATTTAGTTAGCATAAAATCTAATTTTGAATCAAAATAAACTCCTTTATTTTAATCCAAATTTAAATCAAAATAAGTCTCTTTTATTTTAATTTATCCAATTTTGAATAAAATAAACTATTTTATTTTATCAAAATCTTTAATCAAAATAAACTCCTTTATTTTAATTAATTGTGGAATCCAATTCAAGTATAAAAAAACTCCTTTATTAAAGGAAACACGGATTCTCTTTTCTATTCACAAATAAACTCCTTTATTTTTGAATAATATGAAATCTTATTTCATATCTAAATAAACTCTTTTATTTTAAGGAAAGACTGATTCTTTTTCCTATTCACAAATAAACTCTTTTATTTTGAATAATATAAAAATTTATTTCATATCTAAATAAACTCATTTATTTAAGGAAACATAGAATACAATTTCAACTCCAATTAGTTATCATGGAATCCAATTCCAACTCTAATTAGTTAGCATGAAATCCAATTTTAAAATTAAAATAAACCTTTTTATTTTAATATTAAAATAAACTTTTTATTTTAATATTAAAATAAACTTTTTATTTTAAAATTAAAATAAACTTTTTATATTAATTATAAAATAATTAAAATATTATATATTATAATATTTATATTAACCACGTGGCCACCTCGTGGGAAGAATCAATGATTCACGTGAAGCTCCTGAACCCTTTAACTTTGGAATCCTGTATGCATCCTTATGATCTATATAATATATATAATATTAATATTAACCTGCAACAGGTGCTAAGGAATCCTTGAACCAACTTTTGAAAATAGAATCATATATATATAAAAAATAACCATACAGATCCGTTTGACTTTTTGAAAAACAACAGCCGCGGATTCAGCCAAATAAAAAAAATGTTTTTCAAAAACGGTTTAACAATTTTTTTTTTATTATAAATTTTATACAATAAAATTATGCCCAATTAAATTATTCTAAACACATATCAATATACATATCAAATTAAACAATTAATAATTCGCATAAAGGTTTGGCTCTGATACCACTATTAGGTTTGTAATATTCATGAACGCAATCAAATTGCACAAAATAAGCGGAAACGTGTAAAAATCAGAGTTTAAAATTTTATAAACCTATACCCGGATTATCCTTTATGCACAATTATTAATTAAACGAAAAGATATGAAAAACAAGAATCATACCCTTGAAGATTCAAGTTTCCTCAGGTATAAGTTCACCTCCAATCCTTTTCGCGTTCAACTTGAATCCACCGGGTTTGGTTCCTTCCTTTGATCAACGTTAGCCACCCAAGTGTTTAGCCTCTAGAGGTGATCCACCAAGAAAGAATAAAGATTCAAGAAGATGAGTGTTTGGCAAAACCCTAGTTTTTCTATCTCTATAGAAAAAGAACGTACTCTCCAACTATTGGAATTGCTTATATCGATATCTGATATAAGATTCACCTTATAAAGATATCAGGTAACCCTATTTAATTAAAAATAAGGTATTACTTATTTAATTAAACTCTTTTAATTAAATAGGCTCCCTAATCTTATTAGGAATAATTAATTAAATTCCTTTAACTAATTTTCCCTCCTAATCCTATTAGGAATAAATGAGAGTACTTATATTAAATAAATTCCTAAACTCTTTTAGAAATTAAAATAATAATGATTGTAATAATATTAATAAGACTCCTCTTATTAATTTATATTTAATATTTCTAAAATATTAAATAATAATATTAAGATATTTAATTTATTCTATCACCATAGATTAAATTAAATATACTTAATATATTATTACGATTATGTCATTAACTCTTAATTAATTATTCTTCCTTTTATGATGTGACCCTTTAGGTTCTCCATATTAAACCTAGGTTGTGAATAAATCAATTAGAAATAATTTAATATTATTTAAATTAATTAATTAAATAATTAATTTATTTAAATAAATAATATTTATTCTACAATAGGGATAAGCCTCCCTAGCGATCAACGACTTTTCAGATAATATAGATTTTAACATTAATCAAAAAGAACCTTTGAGTAAATAGTTACCGTACAATTCAATCCTTCCACCATACAATGTCCTAATTAAATATAAGACATGGAATTACTGTCGAATCTTATTTTATTTAATTATATGTATTTCGACTCTTAAATGCACAATACCAAATAATACAAATTAGAAACTCCTTTCTAATTTCATTCTGCCTTGGCCAAAGACTACTGGGTTGTCATTTATCGAATCACATAGGACATTTCCCTTCTTTTACTAGAAGTGGTAGATTCTTTATTAATCATACATTATCTTCATGCATAACTTATTATACCCAACATACCCTTTGATATACCCTAAGGGTCTTAAGGAATAAGTCAAAGTATAATTCATCATACACAAGATACTATGATGATCTTAAGTCCAAGGATCACTATCAGACTACTATCACTACAGAATTCTATTGACAGCAAGTAAAACTCCATTAGGTATTCCTTAGCGAGTCACGTTCAGTGAACTTATTCTCTAATAAGCACATATATACTTACTTTAGTGTCTCCACACAAATGATCATGAGATCAATTATCCGCATCTAATGAGCAAGCAACGTATGTACCAATCTATCCGGATTCACTAATCCCCAATTTAGTAATCCAACGATTGGGAACTATTTTAGTTTTAAGCTTTTTAAGAATTTAGATCTCATTAGAATGATCATTATCATTATTCTAAAAGCATTGCTTAAAACTATGGGTTTATCACATATTATAAAATAGCATCATGTAGATAATTAAAAGCCTTTAATAAATTAATAGTTTTTATTAATAAATGAATAAGATTGTTTACAAAGTATATGCTTTATCATCAAACATGATTGGCTTGTGTGCATACTACTTTCAGTTGAACCTTATCTTCTTGAAATTTCCACTCCTATTATCTTGGCCATGATTACCGCCGAAGTGGTTACCATTCTTGGCATGATAATTTCCCCCACGATGGTTAACATTGTTCCAATGGCCGTAGCCACCGGTACGATAATTATCGTGTTGTTGCTCGTTACCTTTTGGTTGTGTTGACTCATTATCGCGCTCTAATAACTGAGCCCTATTCACAACATCTGAATATAAACAAAGTTTGTGAGAAATGAGGTATTGACGTATATCGGGTTTCAAACCTCTTAGAAACATTCGCGTCATTCGCGCCTCATTATCGACCAAATGGGATGCAAACCGGGATAACTCCACAAATTTAGCCTCGTATTGCGACACGGTCATATTGTTTTGCTCTAACTTGATAAACTCCACCTCCTTCATGTGACGAATACTTTTGAAAAAGTACTTGTCGTTGAACAGCTCTTGGAACTTCTCCCAATATATCTTGAAAAGGCCAGTCAGGGTGAGTGCGTTTCTGATTTCCACCGAAGAATCGCCTCCTCACGCAATATAAAGGTGGCAAAGGGAACCTTTTGCTCCTCGGAGCATCCCAAGACATTAAATATCTTGGTGATCTGCTTTAACCACGTCTCCGCCTTAAGTGGTTCTAGCTTTCCCAAAAACTCCAGTGGTCCCAGCTCCTTGAACTGCTTAGCGATGACCGACCGTGGGTTGCCATTATTTCCACCTATATTTTGAACAGGAGTCTCTCTTACCTGATGTTGCATGAATTGCATAAAGCCTCTGAACATCCGATCGTTCATCATCTAATCGGTGTTATTGTTTACCTGAGGATTATTATCTTCTTGTTGCACATTATCTTGGGTATTGATCGTTGGTGACTCAACGGTCTCATGTGCTTCATTGCTGATCTCAACATTTTCAGATGCCATTTTTAAACACTGTCACAAAACAAGGGTTAATTGACATATCACATATTATCCCTATACTCTGACCGACCAATTAAATAACAAGTAAACTTAGGTAGGTCATACTAGCGAAGAAATTTCCCGTCTCTCCCCTTCTAGTTCTTATCTCACATCTCAGCCAGGGATCATATCCCTAAGCTCTAATACCAACTGTGACGCCCCCAAAACAGGTATACATCACCCATCTTGAGTCGCCAGATACATGGTACATAAATTCAAATACAACTTAATTATACAACAGCAGTGTAAAATACGACAAAACATAGCCGAGAGTTTAAACAAGAATATTGTCATCTAGACAATATCCACACTCAATGGTGTCCTCATTACAATTATTATCACATTATTCCGTAGAATAGTGAGGACTACTAAAGCCATTTATCATGGACCATCACTCCATTCCCCGACTCGTCCCAACTATATTCTCATTTCCTGAAGAGAACATTAAAATAAAGGGTGAGCTCAACTAGCCTAGTAAGTAATATTATGACTAAGATAATGCAGAATAAATTATCTTTAGCCTTCAACAGTATAACAACTGATAGAATACAATAGACAACAAGTTTTAGATCAACAACTGCAGCGGAAATAAGCAATCCATTAGAAGAGTCAAGTAGAGCATAAAATCTACTATCTTCTATGATTTCAAAAAGTTTTTCATCAACTTTATCGCTAAGACTCAGCTTAATAAATAAACCACATCATCGAATCATCCCTGCACCACAACCAAGGATATTCATGTAATCATCAATGGTCATGATTATACCGAATAATCCCTGGTCATAATCATACCAACAACTGTCCATCAATGAACTACAGGCTAATAAGGACTCTTACCACATCTTTTATAACATTACGGTTATGATTATACTGAATAATCCCTAGTCATAATCATACCAAGTCTATCTATGCACAACAGGCCACAGATGACTTTCAACATAATATAAGCATGAGGATGATGACAATGATATAAGAATTCAATAAAACAAGTTCAAGAATTAATTTATCCAGAATTCAATAACGTCCAAATTGTCAACATGATACTTCTTTGCAGATTAAAATTCAAGAATGCTCAGAAGAATATTTCCATGAAAAGATACTGGATGAAGCTCAAATATCAAGGATATTCCACTAATTTCATGGAGTATAAAAGCCAAAACTTTAACCAACTGAGTATAATAAAGAATAGAATAACAAAAGAATTCATCAGGCATGCGATAGACCGTACAGACAGGTTATTCCAACAGAAAAATAAATAATAGAACCACGTCATGCGTAAACGCACAGACAGGATATTCCAACTAAATAATAAAGAATGGAAAAATAGAAGAATTCACCATGCATGAGATAGACCGCATGCATGTGTTATTCCAAGCGTAATAATAAATAATGGAACTGGATCATGCGAATACGCATGCATGAGGATGTTCCAACAGAATAATAAAGAATGGGATAACAGAAGAATTTCACCATGTATGCGGTACTTTGCATAGACAGGTTATTCCAACAGAATAATAAATAACGGAACCAGGTCATGCGTAATTCGCACAGACAGGATGTTCCAATAGAATAATAAAGAATGGAACAATAGAAGAATTTCACCATGTATACGCAGATTGGCATGATGTAAAAGTTATTCAACATAAAATAAAGAATGGAATAATGGAAGAATTTCACCATGTATACGGTAGTCCACGTATACAGGTTATTCCAACAGAATAATAAGGGATGGAATAACAATAGCTCTCTTCAAGAACACGAAAGAAATAATACTCATTACCTTAGAAAAAGACTGGATACTGGAGTAGTGAGGTAGCAGACTTCTCTTCTTCTTTCTTTTTATAATTTCTCTCTATAATAAATGCTCTATAGCTTGAGTGAATTGGTGAATAATAATGAAGAAATGAGCTTCTATTTATAGAAAAATATAGTTTCGATAATTGCACATTTTGAGGCTCAGAATATTACAGTATAATACCTTCCTCTTTTCCTTTATTTTTAATTTAGTCCTGCAAGTATTATCAAACTTGCTCCACCTCCCCTAATAGTAAATAATGTGAATCAATAGTAAATCATGTGACTCAATAGTTCTAGACATGTGAAATACGAATTACAGTATAGTACCTCCATCTATACCTCTATTTTTAACTTAGTCATGCAAGTATTATCAATCTTGCACCAACTCCCCTAATAGTAACAAGAATGTGAATCAATAGTACACACATGTGAACAAATATTTATAATCATGTGAATTAATAGCAATTAATTGCTCATTTATCCGATTATTTACCCGACTGGTCAGTATAACTTCCAGACATCAATTAATACCGAAATAAATGTCGATTTCCACTAACACTAATAATTCCAACGCAATGGAACTATCAATTTTATCTATAATCAACACGAACTTATTCATCTTTAATATTATAACTCATAATATTTAACAAACCAGTCGCTCCGTGAAAGAGGAGCTTTTGATAAGGATTTCTCCTTATTGGCGCGCAATTAGGTGACTAAACCTCTCCTTGACAGAACTTCTAGACATTGTCAATATTGCAAATAATAATATGAATAACTTTGCCGTCTTAATTATTGATTTAATATTATATCATATAATACAGATGATACTGTGACAATAATTGAATCAATAATATGAGAGATATGATGCAACAATTACTGTAGCAATAATTGAGTATAACTGAGTGAATTCTTACGTAAGGATCAATAATCAATACCGTGTGCTACTATGCAACCATGCGTATTACTGTACTTTTACTACCGAGTAGTTTAACAGTTTTAACGGTAACACTTCTGCCGTTATAAAAAGTTAATTCTGTCGTTTTCTTACTACGACAATACTTCCGTTGTGGGGTCCACTAATGATTGTGCCGTCGTACGAATATTCCCTGTTAAAACGAATATTCCTCGACCAATCTAATATTATATAACCACTTGCTTACTTTGTAAAATTTAAAAATATTACCCACAACTATAACATTATATCAAATCCACACCATAATATTTAAAAAAATATTTCGAGAAATTTAAATCTGTATTCATAAAATTTGGGGTCTCACAGTCTACGTGGATTACCGCATGGCGGCAAAAATCCATTTGCAGTTTCATATATTCTATTATACTAAGTTGGTTAAAGTTTTGGCTTCTATACTCCATGAAATTAGTGAAATATCCTTGATATGTGCGCTTCATCCAGTATCTTTTCATGGAAATATTCTTCTGAGCATTCTTAAATTTTACTCCACAAAGCAGTATCATGTTGACAATTTGGACGTTATTGAGTTTTGGATAAATTAATTAATAAATCTTTAAAATTTATTCTTGAATTTGTTTTATTGAATTGTCATCATCCTCATGCTTATATTATGTTGAAAGTCATCTGTGTCCTGTAGTGCATAGATGGACTTGGTATAATTATGACCAGGGATTATTCGGTATAATCATGACCGTAATGTTACAAATGATGTGGAAAAAGTCCTCATTGGCCGTAGTGCATTGATGGACGATTTTGGTATGATTATGGCTATGGAATCTCTTGACGCCAAGGGTGCAAAGATGAATTGTTTTATGGCATGATCAGTACCGTTGATGAAAACACAATTATCTTTGGCCCGTAGTGCATGGATAATTCGTGGTCGTGATACTAAAGAATATCCTTGGCCTGTAGTGCAGAGATGATTTAATGATGTGGATTATTTATTAAGCTGAGTCTCAGCGATAAAATTTATGATAAATTTTTTTAAATCATAGAATATAGTAGATTTTATGCTCTACTTGACTCTTCTAATGGATTGCTTATTCCGCTGCAATTGTTGATCTAAAACTTGTTGTCTATTATATTCTATCAGTTGTTATACTGTTGAAGGCTAAGGATAATTTATTCTGCATTATCTTAGTCATAATATTTCTTACTGGGCTAGTTGAGCTCACCCTTTCTTTCAATGTTCTCTTCAAGAAATGAGAATATAACTGGGACTAGTCGGGGAATGGATTGACGGTCCAGATGGTTGCATTAGTAGTCCTCACTATTCTGTGAAATAGTGTGATAATAAATGTATTGAGGACTTATTTTGAGTTTGAATACTGTCTAGAAGATAATATTTGTATTAAAACTCATAGCTCATGTTGTATATTTAAGTTTGTATTTGTATTATGTACTATGTATTTGGCAACCCAAGATTGGTGATGTATACCTGTTTTGGGGGCGTCACAGGTTGACTCGTTATCGCACTCTAATAACTGAGCCATATTTACAACATCTGAATACAAAAATAGTTTGTGAGTAATTAAGTATTGACGTATCTCGGGTTTCAAACCTCTTAGAAACATCCGCATCATTCTCTCCTCATTATCAACCAAGTGGGACGCAAACCGGGATAACTAGGCAAACTTAGCTTCCTACTATGACACGGTCAAATTGTTATGCTCCAGCTTGATGAACTCTACCTCCTTCATGTGACGAATACTTTTGGGAAAGTACTTGTCGTTGAACAGTTCTTGGAACTTCTCCCAAGACATCTTCAGTGCGGAAGGTTGAGTACGCTTTACCGATTCCCACCAGTAGTTTGCCTCTCCTCGCAACATAAAGGTGGCAAAAGTAAACCTTTTGCTCCTCGGAGCATCCCAGGACATCAAATATCTTGGTGATCTGCTTTATCCACGTCTCCGCCTTAAGTGGTTTTGGCTCTACAATAAACTTCGGTGGTCCCAGCTCCTTGAACTGTTTAGCGATAACCGTCCGAGAGTTGCCAGTGTTTCCACCTACATTTTGAGCAGGAGTCGCTCTTGCCTGATGTTGCATGAATTGCATAAAGCCTCTAAACATCCCATCGTTCATCATTTAGTCAGCGTTGTTATTTTCTTGAGGATTATTGCAATCTGATGCACATTATCCTGATTATTGATCGTTGGTGACTCAACTGTCTCATGTGCTTCATTGCTTATCTCAACATTTTCGGATGCCATTTTCAAATACTGCAACAAAACAAGGGTTAATTGACATGTCACATATTATCCCTATACTCTTACCGACCAAATAAATACCAAATAAACTTAGGTAGGTCATACTAGCGAAGGAATTTCTCGTCTCAACCCTCTTAGTTCTAGTCTCACATCTCAGCTAGGGATCATATCCCTAAGCTTTGATACTAACTGTGACGCCCCCAAAATAGGTATACATCACCCATCTTGAGTCGCCAAATACATGCTACAAAATTCAAATACAACTTAATAATACAATTGTCGTGTAACATACGACAAAACATAAACTAAGAGTTTTAATACGAATATTGTCTTCTAGACAGTATTCAACTCAAATGGAGTACTCAATATATTTATTATCACACTATTTCATAGAAAAGTAAAGACTACTAATGCTATCATCTAGACCGTCACTCCATTCCCCGACTAGTCCCAACTACGTTTTCATTTCCTGAAGAGAACAATGAAAGCAAAAGGGTGAGCTCAACTAGCCAAGTAAGAAATATTATGACTAAGATAACGCTGAATAATTTATCGTTGGCCTTCAACAGTGTTATACTGATAAAATATAATAAACATCAAGCTTAACTGCAGCGGTCATGAGGACTTTTACCACATTATTTATAACATTACGGTCATGATTATACCGAATAATTCCTGGTCATAATCATACCAAGTCCATCTATGCATTTACAGCTGAGATGACTTTCAATGAGAATATAAACATGAGGATGATGACAATGATATAAGAATTCAATAAAACAAGTTCAAGGATAAATTTTTAAAGATTTATAATTTAATTTATCCAGAAATCAATAACGTTCAAATTGACAACATAATACTGCTTTGTGGAGTAAAATTCAAGAATAATATTATACCAAAAATAATTTTGACCGAAAACGAATCAATTTTTATCATGAATAGTACCCCGGGTGAATAGTACACGAATACACGAATATCCTTGGCCCTTAGTGCATGGATAATTTGTGGTCGTGATACTAATGAATATCCTTGGCCGTAGTGCAGGGATGATGTGGATTATTTATTGTTGAGTCTCAAATGATAAAAGTGATGAAAACCTTTTAAATCATAGAAGATAGTAGATTTTATTCTCTACTTGACTCTTCTAATGGATTCTTTGGTTCATCTGCATTAAACTTGATGTTTGTTATATTTTATCGGTTTAACATTGTTGAAGGCTAATGATAAATTATTCTCGCATTATCTTAGTCATAATATTTTTACTTGGCTAGTTGAGCTCACCTTTTGCTTTCATTCCCTCTTTGAAATGAGAACGTAATGGACTAGTGGGAACTGAGTGACGGTCAGTATGATAGCATTAGTAGTCTTCACTATTCTATGAAATAGTGCGATAATAATTGTATTGAGGACACCATTTGAGTTGAATATTATCTAGAAAACAATATTCGTTTTAAAACTCTCAGTTTATGTTTTGTCGTATTTTATACGACAGTTGTATTATTAAGATGTATTTGAATTTTGTACCATGTATTTGGCGACTCAAGAAGGGTGATGTATACTGTAAGACCCCAACTTTTATAAATAAAAATTAAATTTTCTCGAAATATATTTTTGAATATTATGGTGTGGATATGATATAATGTTATAGTTGTGGGTAATATTTACAAATTTTGCAAAGAAAGCAATTGGTTATATAATATTCGATTGGTCGGGGAATATTCGTTTTAACAGGGAATATTCTTACGACGACACAATCATTGGTGGACCCAACAATAGAAGTATTGTCATAGTTAGAAAACGACAAAATTATCTTTTTATAAAAATAACGGTGAAAGTTTTACCGTTAAACTGTTGAACTACCCAGTAGTAAAAGTACAGTAATACGCATGGTTGCATAGTAGCACACGGTATTGATTATTGATGCTTACATGAGAAGTCACTCAGTTATACTCAATTATTACTACAGTAATTGCTGCATCATATCTCTCATATTATTGATTTTAATATTATCATAGTATCATCTACATAATATTTATTATTATTAAATCAATAATTGAGACGACAAAGCTATTCATATTATTATTTACAATACTGACAATGTCTAGAAGTTCTGTCAAGGAGAGGTTTGGTCACCTAATTGCGCGCCAATAAGGAGAAATCCTTATCGGAAAGCCCCCTCTTTCCTGGGAATGACCTGGTTGTTAAATATTGTGAATTATAATATTAATGATGAATAAGTTCGTGTTGATTAAAGATGAAATGGATAGTTCCATTGTGTTGGAATTATTAGTGTTAGTGAAAATTGACATTTATTTCGATAATAATTGATGTCTGGAGGTTATGTTGACCAATCGGATAATTAACCGGATAAATGAGCAATTAATTGCTATTAATTCACATGATTATAACTATTTGTTCACATGTGTGTACTATTGATTCATAGTCTTGTACTATTAGTGGAGGTGGTGTAAGATTGATAATACTTGCATGACTAAATTAAAAATGAAGAAAAAGGGGAAGGTATTATACTGTAATATTTTGAGCCCCAAAACATGCAATTATCAAAACTATATTTTCCTATAAATAGAAGCTCATTCTTCCTTCATTTCTCACCAATTCACTAAAGCTATAGAGCAATTATTATAGAGAGAAATTTTAGAGAGAAAGAAGAAGAGAAGTCTGCTACCTCACTATTCCAGTATCCAATCTTCTTCTAAGGTAAGGGGTATTATTCTTTCGTATTCATGAAGAGAGTTATTTTCTTTCAATACTCGTAAGGGTTGTTATTCCATTCTTTATTATTATGTTGGAATAACGCCTATCTGCAATCCGCATATATGGTGAAATTCTTTTATTATTCCATTCTTTATTATTCATTTGGAATATCCCGTCTGCATTAATTACGCATGAATTGGTTCCATTCTTTATTATTCATTGAAATATCCATGCATGCGGGTTACGCATGATTGGTTCCATTCTTTATCATTCATTGGAATAACTCGTCTGCACGGATTACGCGACGCTGGTGAATTCTTTCATTATTCCATTCTTTATTATTCTGTTGGAATAACCTGTCTTTGTGGATTACCTCATCCATGGTGAATGATCCTTCGTATCCATTCCTTATTAAATTATGGAAATGATCTGTGTACGTGGATTACCGCATGGCGGGCAAAAATCCATTTCCAGTTTGATATATTCTATTATACTCAGTTGGTTAAAGTTTTGGCTTCTATACTCCATGAAATTAGTAGAATATCCTGGATATTTGCGCTTCAACCAGTATCTTTTCATGGAAATATTCTTCAGAGCATTCTTGAATTTTACTCCACAAAACAGTATCATGTTGACAATTTGGACGTTATTGATTTCTAGATAAATTAAATTATAAATCTTTACAAATTAATCCTTGAACTTGTTTTATTGAATTCTTATATCATTGTCATCATCCTCATGTTTATAATATGTTGAAAGTCATCTGTGGCCTGTAGTGCATAGATGGACTAGGTATGATTATGACCAGGAATTATTCGGTATAATCATGACCGTAATGTTACAAATGATGTGGTAAAAGTCCTCATTGTGTTAGGTTTGTAATATTCATAACGCAATCAAATTGCATAAATTTAGCGGAAGCGAGTAAAAATCAGAGTTTAAAAATTTACAAACCATATACCCGGATCATCCTTTATGCATAATTATTAATTAAACGAAAAGATAAAGAATAAAATCATACCCTTGAAGATCGAGCTTCCTCAGGTACAAGTTCACCTCCAAATCCTTTCGCGTTCAATCTTGAATCCACCGGGTTTGGTTCCTTCCTTTGATCAACGTTAGCCACCCAAATGTTTGGCCTCTAGAGGTGATCCACCAAGGAAGAAGAAAATTCAAGAAGAAGGGTATTTGGCTCAAACCCTAGTTTTCTATCTCTATAGAAAAGGGTACTCTCCAACAAATTGGAATTATGTCTGTTGAAAAAGTCAACAACCCATACCACCCATAATAAGACTCCTCTTATTTATAGATGTGGGCAACCCACCTTAACAATTAAGGAATTGGGTTTTATTTAATTAATTAAATTCTTTTTAATTAATTAAGCTCCCTAATCTTATTAGGGATAATTAATTAAACTCCTTTAACTAATTTTCCTTCCTAATCCAATTAGGAATAAATGAGAGTACTTATATTAAATTAATTCCTAAACTCTTTTAGAAATTAAAATAATAATAATTGTAATAATATTAATAAGACTCCTCTTATTAATTTATATTTAATATTTCCAAAATATTAAATAATAAATATTAAGCTATTTAATTTATTCTATCTTTGTAGATTAAATTAAATATACTAAACATATTATTATGATTATGCCATTAACTTCTTAAATAATTATTCTTCCTTTTATGGTGTGACCCTTTAGGTTCTCCATATTAAACTAGGTTGTGAATAAATCAATTAGAACAATTCTAATCTTATTTAAATAAATAAATTAAACAATTAATTTATTTAAATAATATTTATTCTACAATAGGATAAGCCTCCCTAGCGATCAACGACTTTCCAGATAATATAGATTTCAACATTAATCATTAAAGAACCTTTGAGTAAATAGTTACCGTACAATTCAATCCTTCCACCATACAATGTCCCAATTAAATATAAGACATGGAATTTTTGTCACAAGTCTTATTTTATTTAATTATATGTATTTCGACTCTTAAATGCACAACTCAAATAATGCAAATTAGAAACTCCTTTCTAATTTCATTACTCTTAACCGCCAAGGACTCTTTGGGTTGTCATTTATCGAATCACATAGGACATTTCTCTTCTTTTATTAGAAGTGGTAGATTCTTTATTGATCATACATTATCTCCATGTACAACTTATTATACCCAAGCATACCCTTTGATATACCCTAAGGGTCTTAAGGAATAAGTCAAAGTATAACTCATCATACACAAGATACTATGATGATCTCAAGTCCAAGGATCACTTGTACTACTATCACTACAGAATTCCTATTGACAGCAAATAAAACTCCATTAGGTATTCCTTAGCGAGCCAACGTTCAATTGAACTTATTCTCTAATAAGCACCAACATACTTGCTTTAGTGTCTCCACACAAATGATCATGAGATCAATCATCCTCATCCAATGAGCAAGCAACGTATGTACCAATCTATCCGGATTCACTAATCCCCAATTTAGTAATCCAATGATTGGGAACTATTTTAGTTTTAAGCTTTCTAAGAATTTAGATCTCATTAGAATGATCATCATCATTATTCTAAAAGCATTGCTTAAAACTATGGGTTTATCACATATTATAAAAGCGAAAGATCATGTAGATAATTAAAAGCCTTTAATAAATTAATACTTTTTATTAATAAATGAATAAGATTGTTACAAAGTATATGCTTTATCATCAAACATGATTGGCTTGTGTGTATACTACTTTCACATTGGTCGTACTGTATTGATGGACAGTTGTTGGCATGATCATGATCATGACCATTGATGAATACATGAATATCCTTGGCCTGTAGTGCATGGATAATTTATGGTCGTCATACTAATGAATATCTTGGTCGTAAAAGGGGATGATGTGGTTTATTTATTGTCGAGTCTCAAATGATAAAAGTGATGAAAACCTTTTAAATCATAAAAGATAGTAGATTTTATTCTCTACTTGACTCTTCTAATGGATTGCTTGTTCCATTGCAGCTTAAACTTGATGTTTGTTATATTTTATCGTTTAACCTTTGTTGAAGGCTAACGATAAATTATTCTCGCATTATCTTAGTCATAATATTTCTTCTTGAAATTTGGTTGAGCTCACCTTTTTCTTTCACCGTTCTCTTGTGAAATGAGAACATAATAGGGACTAGTTTGGGAAGCGGAGTGATGGTCCAGATGATAGCATTAGTAGTCCTCACTATTCTGTTAAATAGTGTGACAATAAATGTAATGAGGACTCCATTGAGTGTGGATATTGTCTAGATGATAATATTCTTATTAAAACTCTTAGATTATATTTTGTCGTATTTTACACGACTGTTGTATAATTAAGTTGTATTTGAAATTTGTACCATGTATTTGGCGACCCAAGATGGGTGATGTATACCTGTTTTGGGGCGTCACAGTTGGTATCAAAGCTTAGGGATATGATCCCTGGCTAAGATGTTAGACTAGAACTATGAGAGGAGAGACGGAGAATTTCTTCACTAGTATGACCTACCTAAGTTTATTTGGTATTTAATTGGTCGGTCAGAGTATAGGGATAATATGTTGCATGTCAATTAACCCTTGTTTTGTGACAGTATTTGAAAATGACATCCGAGACTGTTGAGAATAGAAATGGAGCACAGGAGACCGTTGAGTCTCCACAGATCAATAATCAGGATAATGTGCATCAGGAAGGCGACAATCCTCATACAAATAACAACACTGACCAAATAATGAACGATGGAATGTTCAGAGGCTTTATACAATTCATGAAACATCAGGCGAGAGCGGCTCCTGTCCAAAATGTAGGTGGAAACACTGCAAACTCTCAGACGGTCACCGCTAAACAGTTCAAGGAGCTGGCACCACCGGAGTTTATTGGAGAGCCAAAACCACTTAAGGCGGAAGCGTGGATAAAGCAGATCACCAAGATATTTGATGTCTTAGGATGCTCCGAGGAGCAAAAGGTTCCCTTTGCCACCTTTACGTTACGAGGAGAGGCAGATTACTAGTGGGAATCGGTAAAGCGTACTCAATCTGCCGCACTAAAGATGTCTTGAGAGAAGTTCCAAAAACTATTCAACGACAAGTACTTTCCCGAAAGTATTTGTCACATGAAGGAGGTAGAGTTCATCAAGCTAGAGCAGAACAATATGACTTTGTCACAGTACGAAGCTAAGTGTGCCGAGTTGTCCCAATTTGTGTCCCACTTGGTTGATAATGAGGAGAGAATGACACGGATGTTTCTAAGAGGTTTGAAACCAGAGATACGGCAATACTTAATTTTTCACAAACTGTGTTTGTATTCAAATGTTGTTAATAAGGCTCAGTTATTGGAGCGCGATAACGAGTTAACCCAACCAAGAGAAAGCAGCCGGTAAAATGATAATACCAGTGGTAGCAGTCATCGAAGCGGTGACAACAAACGTGGAGGGAATCAACATATCAGAAATGGTAACCACTTCGGTGGTAATCATGGCCAAGACAATAATAATGGACATTTGAAGAAAAGGAGATTCAACAATGATGGAAAGACGTCAACACCAACACCCGTTGTTAAAGAAGGAGAACGACCACCTATCGTATGCTTCAAATGCGGAGGGGAGGGACACATCAGTCCAAACTGCGCGATGCAGTTCAAAGCGTGTTATAATTATAGAAGAGATGGTCACCTAGCCCGATTTTGTCATGTACCAAAGACAATTGCAGCTGGAATGGAGGCAACAAAGGTCGTCCTAGAAATATCAAAACCAGTAGATCAAGGGAGAGAGTTTGTTGTGACCTCCTAGAAAGCAAGGAACCCGAACGAGGTGATCACAGGTAAGCTTATCATAAACTCTAGCGAAGTTTATACCTTATTTGATACCAGCTCTACCCATTCTTTTATTTCTCCTACTTGCGCTCAACGTTTAAATTTGACTCCGGAGAAATTAGACTTTGACTTATCTGTTGAAACTCCGTTGGGAGAAACCTTCATTACATCCACTGTTTATAAGTCTTGTTTGATTCAAATCGATAACCGCACGTTACCTGTCGATCTTATCTCCTTAAAAATACTTGCATTTGATGTGATTCTAGGGATTGATTGGTTAACTACTCATCATGCTAAAATTGATTGTTTTCGTAAGTTTATTAGCTTTCATATTCCTAACCAACCTATAATGCGAATTCAAGTGACCAAACCATTTAAATCAATCATGGTCATCTCAAGCCATAAAGCTATTCGTTTATTGAAAAACGGATGTTAAGCTTTCTTAGCTCATGTCACAGATTTAAACAAAAATATGTCAGATTTGAATGAAATTTCTATTGTTAATAAATTTCTCGACGATTCTCAAGAACTTCCTGCCTACCCCTGAGCGTGAAATCGAGTTTGGTATCGACCTTGAACCCTTATGAAAAACCCATTTCCAAAGCCCCATATCGAATGGCTCATATTAAACTTCGGAGTTAAAAACCCAACTACGTGAATTGTTAGACATCGGTTTCATCTGGCCCCCAAGACGTCTCCTTGGGGTGCTCTGTTCTATTCGTGAAGAAGAAAGATGGAAGTATGCGACTTTGTATTGATTATCGAGAGTTGAATCATGTCACCATCAAAAATAAGTACCCGTTGCCTCGCATTGATGACCTGTTTGACCCGGTTGCAAGGAGCCAAATTATTTTCAAAGATTGATTTAGATTTCGGATATCATCAGTTGAAGATTAAAACTGATGACATTCCAAAGACTGCTTTCAGAACTCGGTACGGGCATTATGAATTCCTAGTCATATCTTTTGGATTGACTAATGCTCTTGCTTCCTTCATGGACATGATGAACCGAGTATTCAATGAATATTTGGATCACTTTATGGTCATCTTTATTGATGACATCCTCATATACTCCAAAAGCCGTGAAGCCCATGAGCAACACTTGAGGCTGATACTCCAAAAGCTTCGTGAAAACAAGTTATATGCTAAGTTGAAGAAATGTGAGTTCTGGCTTGAGGAAGTAGCATTCCTTGGGCACGTGATATCAAATCATGGAATATCTGTTGACCTAACAAAGATTGAAGCAATTCAAAGTTGGGAGCAACCTAAGTCAGTGAATGAAGTACGTAGCTTTTTCGGCTTAGCTTGTTATTATCGGAGATTCGTAGAAGGGTTTTCTCGAATCACTACTCCATTAACTCAGCTGACTTGGAAAGATACAAAATTCGGTTGGAGCGAAGAATGTGAGAAGAGTTTTCAAGAACTCAAGAGGAGGCTTATTTCAGCACCTGTTCTGACAATATCATCTGGCTCGGAGGGATTTGTCATCTACAGTGATGCTTCAGGCAAAGGGTTAGGATGTGTTCTTATGCAACATGGGAAGGTCATAGCCTATGCCTCACGACAACTCAAAGAATATGAGAGGAATTATCCTACTCGTGATCTAGAGTTGGCAGCTATCGTTTTTGCGCTTAAGATTTAGAGGCATTACCTGTATGGAGAGAAGGTGGAGATCTATATGGATCGTAAAAGCCTCAAATATTTCTTCACTCAAAAGGAACTCAACATGCGGCAACGACGATGGCTTGAGCTATTGAAAGATTACGATCATACCATTCAATACCATCCTAGAAAAATGAATGTAGTAGCTGATGCATTGAGTAGAAGATCATATGCGGGTACGAGTGCATTATTGTCAACACAAAGGCCCATTTCATATTACTTACAAAGGATGGAGATAGAGTTAAAGACTCCAGGGACCCATGTGATGATGGTGAATATACGAGTAGAACCGACTTTAATCGATAAAGTTAAAGCTGCTCAAGCTACAGACCTGGAGCTGACGCGCATGAGGAAGAAAATGCAAGAAGGTGCTATTTCAGAAGTAAGAATCGATGAAGAAGGAATACTTCGATTCAACTCTAGACTTTGTGTTCCTAATGGTTCTGACTTGAAGTATAAAATCATGATGGAGGCGCACAACACACCGTTTGCAATCCATCCTGGGAGTACCAAAATGTGTCGTGATCTTCGACATACATTTTGGTGGAGCAATATGAAGAAAGAGATCGCGGAGTTTATCTCAAGGTGTCTAACTTGTCAACGAGTCAAGGCGGAGCATCAAGTGCTAAAAGGTCCATTGCAACCACTTGAAATTCCAGAATGGAAGTGGGAGCACATTACTATGGATTTCATTACCGGTCTTCCCAAGGTTTCTCAAGGCATAGATGCGATTTGGGTCATTGTTGATAGATTGACCAAGTCGGCTCATTTCTTACCTATACGAGAAACTTATACACTTGAAAGTCTTGCTCGTATGTACATAAACGAGATTGTAAGATTGCATGGTATACCAGTATCCATAGTTTCTGATCGAGACCCAAGATTCACTTCACGATTTTGGGTTAGTTTGCAAAACGCTATGGGCACGGATTTACGATTTAGTTCGGCATATCATCCTCAAACGGACGGGCAGTCGAAGAGGACTATTCAAACTCTGGAAGATTTATTAAGACTCTGTATCCTTGACTTCAAAGGAAGTTGGACACGTTCTTACCATTAGTGGAGTTTTCCTACAACAACAGTTATCAAGCAAGTATTGGATTGGCTCCATTTGAGGCGTTGTATGGACGAAAGTGTCGTTCTCCAGTATGTTAGGCTGAGGTGGGTGAAGCAACGTTATTGGGACCGGAGTTGGTACGTATGACTAAGGAAACGATTCAAACGATCCGACAACGTATAAAAACCTCACAAGATCGACAAAAGAGTTATGTTAATCTTCATCAAAAGGACGTGGAATTCAATATTGGAGATCATGTGTTGTTATGTGTTGCTCCATGGAAAGCAGTTATGAGATTTGGAAAGAGAAGAAAGCTCAATCCTCAATTCATGGCCTATTTTTAATCCTCGATCGAGTAGGAACTGTAGCTTATAAACTCGCCTTACCGCCAAGTATGTCTCGTGTTCATAACATTTTTCATATATCTATGTTAAGTAAATATGTGAAAGACCCGAACCACATTATTGAATTAGAACTGGACAAGATAGCGGAAGATTTAACGTATGAAGAGGTATATGTTAAAATCTTGGATAAGAAGGATCATATTCTACGCTCTAAAGTTATACCTCAAGTCAAAGTTTTGTGGACAAACCACGATGTTGAGTAAATGACCTGAGAGTTAGAATCTGAAATGAAATCAAGGTATCCTCACCTCTTCAACATACCAGGTACGCACCCTAATTTTGAGGACGAAATTTCATAAGAAATATATTTTTGAATATTATGGTGTGGATATGATATAATGTTATAGTTGTGGGTAATATTTACAAATTTTGCAAAGAAAGCAACTGGTTATATAACATTCGATTGGTCGGGGAATATTCGTTTTAACAGGGAATATTCGTACGACGGCACAATCATTAGTGGAACCCACAATGAAAGTATTGTCGTAGTTAGAAAATGACAAAATTATCTTTTTATAAAAAATAACGGCGAAAGTTATACCGTTAAACTATTGAACTACTCGGTAGTAAAAGTACAGTAATATGCGTGGTTATATAGTAGCACACAATATTGATTATTGATGCTTACATGAGAAGTCACTCAGTTATACTCAATTATTGCTACAAGAATTCACGTGATCATATCTCTCATATTATTGATTCAATTATTGTCACAAGATCATCATCGATAATATTTATTATTATTAAATCAATAATTGAGACGACAAAGTTACTCATATTATTATTTGCAATATTGACAATGTCTAGAAGTTCTGTCAATGAGTGGTTTGGTCACCTAATTGCGCGCCAATAAGGAGAAATCCTTATCGAAAAGCCCCATCTTTCTTGTGAATGACCTGGTTGTTAAATATTGTGAATTATAATATTAATGATGAATAAGTTTGTGTTGCTTAAAGATGAAACGAATAGTTCCATTGTGTTGGAATTATTAGTGTTAGTGAAAATTGACATTTATTTCGATAATAATTGATGTCTAGAGGTTATGTTGACCAATCGGATAATTAACTCGATAAATGAGAAATTAATTGCTATTAATTCACATGATTATAACTATTTGTTCACATGTGTGGACTATTGATTCACATTCTTGTACTATTAGGGGAGGTGGTGCAAGATTGATAATACTTGCATGACTAAGTTAAAAATGGAGGTATAGTTGAAGGTACTATATTGTAATTCATATTTTCACATGATTATAACTATTGATTCACATGATTGAACTATTGATTCACATTATTTACTATTAGGGAGGTGGTGCAAGTTTGATAATACTTGCAGGACTAAATTAAAAATGAAGAAAAAGAGGAAGGTATTATACTGTAATATTTTGAGCCCCAAAACGTGCAATTATCGAAATTATATTTTCCTATATATAGAAGCTCATTCTTCCTTCATTTCTCACCAATTCACTAAAGCTATAGAGCAATTATTATAGAGAGAAATTTTAGAGAGAAAAAAGAAGAGAAGTTTGCTACCTCACTATTCCAGTATCCAGTCTTCTTCTAAGGTAAGGGGTATTATTCTTTTGTATTCATGAAGAGAGTTATTTTCTTTCAACACTCGTAAGGGTTGTTATTCCATTCTTTATTATTATGTTAGAATAACCTGTCTATGCGAAGTACCGCATACATGGTGAAATTCTTTTGTTATTCCATTATTTATTATTCTGTTGGAATATCCTGTCTGTGCGGATTATGCATGACTTGGTTCCATTCTTTATTATTTTGTTTGAATATCCTGTCTGTGCAGGTTACGCATGACCTTGTTCCATTATTTATCATTCTTTTGGAATAACCTGTCTGTGCGGATTACGCACGCCTGGTGAATTCTTCTGTTATTACATTCTTTATTATTCTGTTAGAATAACTTGTCTATGTGGATTACCGAATGCATGGTGAATGATCCTTTGTATTCATTCTTTATTAAATTTTGGAAATGATCTGTATACGTGGATTGCAGCATGGCGGGCAAAAATCCATTTGCAGTTTCATATATTCTATTATACTCAGTTGGTTAAAGTTTTGGCTTCTATACTCCATGAAATTAGTAGAATATCATGGATATTTGCGCTTCATCCAAAGATCTTTTCATGGAAATATTCTTTCGAGCATTCTTGAATTTTACTCCACAAAACAAAGATCATGTCGACAATTTGGACGTTATTGATTTTCGGATAAATTAAATTATAAATCTTTACAAATTTATCCTTGAACTTGTTTTATGAATTCTTATATCATTGTCATCATCCTCATGTTTATAATATGTTGAAAGTCATCGTCGTGGCTCAGAAGTGCATAGATGGACTTGGTATGATTATGACTGTGGATTATTCTAAGATAATCATGACCGTAATGTTATGAATGATGTGGTAAAAGTCCTCATTGGTCATAGTGCATTGATGGACAAGTTGTTGGCATGATCATGACCATTGATGAATACACGAATATCATCGCCGTAGAGTGCATGGATAATTTGTGGTCGTGATACTAATGAATATCATTGGCCATAGTGGTGGATGATGTGGTTTATTTATTATTGTCGAGTCTCGCCGATAAAAGTGATTAAAAACCTTTTAAATCATAGAAGATAGTAGATTTTATTCTCTACTTGACTCTTCTAATGGATTGCTTGTTGTTCCACCGCAGCTTAAACTTGATGTTTATTATAATTTATCGCTTTAACATCGTTCAAGGCTAACGATAAATTATTCTCGCATTATCTTAGTCATAATATTTCATCGGGCTAGTTGAGCTCACCCTTTCTTTCACCGTTCTCTTCAGAAATGAGAACGTCGCCGGGACTAGTTGGGGAACGGAGTGATGGTCCAGATGATAGCATTAGTAGTCCTCACTATTCTGTTAAATAGTGTGACAATAAATGTAATGAGGGCTCCATTGAGTGTGGTTATTGTCTAGATGACAATATTTTTATTAAAACTCTTATATTATGTTTTGTCATATTTTACACGACTGTTGTATAATTAAGTTGTATTTGAATTTTATACCATGTATTTGGCGACCCAAGATGGGTGATGTATACCTGTTTTGGGGGCGTCACATATACCTATTTTTGGGGCGTCACAGTTGATATCAAAGCTTAGAGATATGATCCCTGGATAAGATGTGAGACTAGAACTAGGAGGGGAGAGACGGGGAATTCCTTCGCTAGTATGACCTACCTAAGTTTATTTGGTATTTAATTGGTCGGTCAGAGTATAGGGATAATATGTTGCATGTCAATTAACCCTTATTTTGTGGTAGTATTTGAAAATGACATCTTAGAATGTTGAGAATAGCAATGGAGCACAGGAGACCATTGAGTCTCCACAGATCAACAATCAGGATAATGTGCATCAGGAAGGCGACAATCCTCATGCAAACAACAACACTGACCAAATGATGAATGATGGAATGTTCAGAGGCTTTATGCAATTCATGCAACATCATGCGAGAGCGACTCCTATATAAAATATAGGTTGAAACACTTTAAACTCTCGGACGGTCACCGCTAAACAGTTCAAGGAGCTGGGACCACCGGAGTTTATTGGAGAGCCAAAACCACTTAAGGCGGAAGCATGGATAAAGCAGATCACCAAGATATTTGATGTATTGGGATGCTCCGAGGAGCAAAAGGTTCCCTTTGCCACCTTTATGTTGCGAGGAGAGGCATATTACTGGTGGGAATCGGTAAAGCGTTCTCATTCTGCCGCACTGAAGATGTCTTGGGAGAAGTTCCAAGAACTATTCAACGACAAGTACTTTCCTAAAAGTATTCGTCACATGAAAGAGGTAGAGTTCATCAAGTTGGAGTAAAACAATATGACCATGTCGTAGTACGAAGCTAAGTTTACCGAGTTGTCCCGGTTTGCGTCTCACTTGGTCGATAATGAGGAGAGAATGACACAGATGTTTCTAAGAGGTTTGAAACCCGAGATACGTCAATATCTAATTTCTCATAAACTGTGTTTGTATTCAGATGTTGTAAATAGGGCTCAGTTATTAGAGTGCGATAACGAGTCTACCCAACCAAGAGAAAGCAGCCGGCAAAATGATAATACCAGTGGTAACAATCATAGAAGCGGTGACAACAAACGTGGAGAGAATCAACATGCCAGAAATGGTAACCACTTCGGTGGTAATCATGGCCAAGACAATAAGAGTGGACATTTTAAGAAGAGAAAATTCAACAATGATGGAAAGACGTCAGCACCAGCACCCGTTGTTAAGGAAGGAGAACGACCACCTATCATATGCTTCAAATGTGGAGGGGAGGGACACATCTGTCCAAACTGCGCGATGCAGTCCAAAGCATGTTATAATTGTAGAAGAAAAGGTCACCTAGCCCAATTTTGTCGTGCACCGAACAAAAGACAAGTCCAGCTGGGATGGAGGCACCAAAGGCCGTCCCAGAAAAGTCAAAACCAGTAATTCAAGGGAGAACGTTTGCCATGACCTCCCAGAAAGCAAGGAACCCGAACGAGGTCATCACGGGTAAGCTTATCATAAACTCTAGCAAAATCTATACCTTATTTGATACCTGTTCTACCCATTCTTTAATTTCTCCTACTTGCGCTCAACATTTAAATTTGACTGCAGAGAAATTAGACTTTAACTTATCTGTTGAAACTCCGTTTAGAGAAACCTTCATTACATCCACTGTGTATAAGTATTGTTTGGTTCAAATCGGTACCCTCACATTACCTGTCGATCTTATTTCATTGAAAATACTTGTATTTGACGTGATTCTAGGGATTGATTGGTTAACTACTCATCATGCAAAAATTAATTATTTTTGTAAGGTTGTTAGCTTTCATATTCCTAACCAACCTATTATGCGAATTCAAGCAACCAAACCATTAAAATCAATCACTGTCATCTCAAGCTATAAAGCTATTCGTTTATTGAAAAATGGATGTCAAGCTTTCTTAACTCATGTAATAGATTTAAACAAAAATACGTCATATTTGAATGATATTTCTGTTGTTAATAAATTTTCTGACGTATTCCCTGAAGAACTTCCTGGCCTACCCCCAGAGCGTGAAATTGAATTTTTTATCGACCTTAACCCGGTACAAAACCCATTTCTAAAGCCCCATATCCAATGGCTCCTATTGAACTTCAGGAGTTAAAGACCCAATTGCAAGAATTGTTAGACATCGGTTTCATTCGTCCTAGTACGTCTCCTTGGGGTGCTCCTATTCTATTCGTGAAGAAGAAAGATGGGAGTATGCGACTTTGTATTGAATATCGGGAGTTGAATCATGTCACCATCAAGAATAGGTACCCATTGCCACGTATTGATGACCTGTTTGACCAATTGCAAGGCGCCAAATTCTTTTCAAAGATCGATCTTCGTTCCGGATATCATCAGTTAAAGATTAGAACCGATGACATTCCAAAGACGGCTTTCAGAACTCGGTACGGGCATTATGAATTCCTAGTCATGTCTTTTGGATTGGCTAATGATCTTGCTGCCTTCATGGATATGATGAGCCGAGTATTCAAGGAATATTTGGATCACTTTGTGGTCGTCTTTATTGATGACATCCTCATATATTCCAAAAGCCGTGAAGATCATGAGCAACACTTGAGGCTGATACTCCAAAAGCTTTATGAAAACAAGCTTTATGCCAATTTGAAGAAATACGAGTTCTGGCTTGAGGAAATAGCATTCCTTGGGCACGTAGTATCAAGTCATGGAATATCTGTTAACCCGGCAAAGATTGAAGCTATTCAAAGCTGGGAGCAACCTAAATCAGTGACCGAAGTACGTAGCTTTCTCATCTTAGCCTGTTATTATCGGAGATTCGTAGAAGGGTTTTCTCGAATCGCTACTCCATTAACTCAGCTGACTCGAAAAGATATAAAATTCAGTTGGAACGTGGAATGCGAGAAGAGTTTTCAAGAACTCAAGAGGAGACTCATTTCAACACATGTTCTGACAATACCATCTGGCTTGGAGGGATTTGTCATCTACAGTGATGCTTCGGGCAAAGGGGTAGGATGTGTTCTCATGCAATATGGGAAAGTCATAGCCTATGCCTCTAGGCAACTTAAAGAATATGAGAGGAATTATCCTACTCATGATCTAGAGTTGGCAGCTGTTGTCTTTGCACTTAAAATTTGGAGGCATTACTTGTATGGGGAGAAAGTGGAGATCTTTACGGATCATAAAAGCCTCAAATATTTCTTCACCCAAAAGCAATTCAACATGCGGCAACGACATTGGCTTGAACTGTTGAAAGATTATGATCATACCATTTAATATCATCCTGGTAAAGCGAACGTAGTAGCTGACGCATTGAGTACAAGATTATATGTGGGTACAAGTGCGATATTGTCAACGCAAAGGCCCATTTTATATGACTTTCAAAGGATGGAGATAGAGTTAAAGACTCCAAGGACCCATGTAATGATAGCGAATATACGAGTAAAACTGACTTTAATTGATAAAGTTAAACCTGCTCAAGCTACAGACCTGAAGCTGATGCATATGAGGAAGAATGTGCAAGAAGGTGCTATATCGGAAGCAAGAATCGATGAAGTAGGAATACTTCGAGTCAACTCCAGACATTGTGTTCCTAACAACCCTGATTTAAAGTATAAAATCATGATGGAGGCGCACAACACACCGTTTGCAATCCATCTTGGGAGTACCAAAATGTATCGTGATCTTCGACATACATTTTAGTGGAGCAATATGAAGAGAGAGATCGCGGAGTTTATCTCAAGGTGTCTAACTTGTCAACGAGTCAAGGCAGAGCATCAAGTACCAAAAGGTCCATTGCAACCACTTGAAATTCCAGAATGGAAGTGGGAACACATTACCATAGATTTCGTTACCGGTCTTCCCAAGGTTTTTCAAGGCATAGATTCGATTTGGGTCATTGTTGATAGATTGACCAAGTCGCCTCATTTCTTACCTATACGAGAAACTTATACACTTGAACGTCTTGCTCGTATGTACATAAACGAGATTGTAATATTGCATGGTATGACAGTATCCATAGTTTCCGATCGAGACCCAAGATTTACTTTAAGATTTTGGGTTAGTTTGTAAAAAGCTATGGGCACGGATTTACGATTTTGTTCGGCTTATCATCCTCAAACGGACGGGCAGTCAAAGAGGACTATTCAAACTCTTGAAGATCTATTAAGACTCTATGTCCTTGACTTCAAGGGAAGTTGGGATAAGTTCTTACCATTGGTGGAGTTTTCCTACAACAACAGTTATCAAGCAAGTATTGGCATGGCTCCATTCGAGGCGTTGTATGGAATAAAGTGTCGTTCTCTAGTATGTTGGGATGAGGTGGGTGAAGCTACGTTGTTGGGACCGGTGTTGGTACGTATGACTACGAAAAAGATTCAAACGATCCGACAACATATAAAAACCTCACAAGATCGACAAAAGAGTTATGCTGATCTTCATCGAAAGGACGTGGAATTCGATATTGGAGATCATGTGTTGTTACGTGTTGCTCCATGGAAGGGAGTTAAGAGATTTGGAAAGAGAGGAAAACTCAACCCTCGATTCATTGGCCCTTTTTTAATCCTCGAACGAGTAGGAACTGTAGCCTATAGACTCGCCTTACAGCCAAGTTTGTCTCGTGTTCATAACGTTTTTCACATATCTATGTTACGTAAATATGTGAAAGATCCAAACCACATTATTGAGTTAGAACCTGACGAAATAGCGGAAGATTTAACGTATGAAGAGGTTCCTGTTAAAATCTTGGATAAGAAGGAGCATATTTTACGCTCCAAGGTTATACCTCAAGTCAAAGTTTTGTGGAGAAACCACGATGTTGAGGAAATGACCTGGGAGTTAGAATCTGAAATGAAATCAAGGTATCCTTACCTCTTCGACATACCAGGTATGTACCCTAATTTCGAGGGCAAAATTTCATAAGAATGGGAGGTTATAAGACCCTAACTTTTATGAATAAAGATGAATTTTCTATCAATATCATTTTTGAATATTATGGAGTGAATTTAATATAATGTTATAGTCGTGGATAATATTTATAAATTTTGCAAACTACGCAAGTTGTTATATAATATTCGATTGGTCAGAGAATATTCGTTTTAACAGGAAATTCGTACGACGACACAATCATTGGTGGACCCCACAACAGAATTATTGTCGGATTGAGAAAATGACAAAAATATCTTTTTATAAAATAACGGTGAAAGTTTTACCGTTAACTGTTAGAATACCCAATGGTTAAAATACGAAGAATACGCGTTATTATTACACAAAGTAGCATACAAGATTGCACAGTATTTTTGAATTATTGATTCTTACGTAAGAAAGCACTACTCAATAATTGTTACAGTAATTACTGTTCAATATTTTATTTTATTATTATTGGCAATATCTAGAAAGTTCTGTCAATGAGAGATTTGGTCACCTAATTACGCGCCAGTAAATAGAAATCCTTATCGGAAAGCCCCCTCTTTCCTAGGAACGACCTGGTTGTCATTATTGTGATTCTGTAATATTATTTGTGAATAATTAAATATTGATTTATATGATAAGGAAATATTTATTCAAGAATATCCCCGCTATACCAGTTGGAATACTCTTCTTTTCAAGGTAAGGAATGTTATTTTTGTTCAATATTCGTTTGAAATAATATTTTTTTTCCATACTCTGTAGTATGTAAGTAATATTATTTCGTTTCAGATTTCGAATTCTATACTCGTTTGTTAAAATTTTGGCTTCTATACTCCATGAAATTAGTAGAATATCCTTGATATTCAAGGCTTCATCCAAAGATCTTTTATGAAAATATTATTCTGAGCATTCTTGATAATTTTTAACTTTTTCATGCCGGATTACTATTCACGGGGTCACTATTCCCGAAGTACTATTCACTCGAGCACTATTCACCCGGGATACTATTCATGATAAAAATTGATTCGTTTTCTGTCCAAATTATTTTTGGTATAATATTATTCTTGAATTTTACTCCACAAAGCAGTATCATGTTGACAATTTGGACATTATTGATTTCTAGATAAATTAAATTATAAATCTTTAAAAAATTATCCTTGAACTTGTTTTATTGAATTCTTATATCATTGTCATCATCCTCATGTTTATATTCTGTTGAAAGTCATATGTGGCATGTAATGCATAGATGGACTTGGTATGATTATGACCAAGGATTATTCTTGCAGATAACTTAACCGTAATGTTACAAATGATGTGGTAAAAGTCCTCATCGCCCGTAGTAGTGCATTGATGGACGAGTTGTTGGCATGATCATGACCATTGATGAATACACGAATATCTTTGGCCCGTAGTGCATGGATAATTTGTGGTCATAATACTAATGAATATCCTTGGCCGTAGTGTAGGGATGATGTGGATTATTTATTAAGATGAGTCTCAGCGATAAAAGGGATGAAAAACCTTTTAAATCATAGAAGATAGTAGATATTATGCTCTACTTAACTCTTCTAATGGATTGCTTGTTCCGCTGCAGTTAAACTTGATGTTTGTTATATTTTATCAGTTTAACACTGTTGAAGGCTAACAATAAATTATTCTGCATTATCTTAGTCATAATATTTCTTACTGGTCTAGTTGAGCTCACCATTTTGCTTTCATTGTCCTCTTCAGGAAATGAGAACGAAAAGGGACTAGTCGAGGAACCAGAGTGATCGTCCGTGATGATAGCATTAGTAGTCCTCACTATTCTATGAAATAGTGTGATAATAATTGTATTGAGAACACCATTTGAGTTGAATACTGTCTAGAAGATAATATTCGTTTTAAAACTCTCAGTTTATGTTTTGTCGTATTTTATACGACAGTTGTATTTGAATTTTGTACCATGTATTTGGCGACTCAAGATGGGTGATGTATACCTATTTTGGGGGCGTCACAGTACTCGAGTGAATAGTACCCCGTGAATAGTACTTCGGGAATAGTACTCCGTGAATAGTACTTTATGAATAGTACTCATGAATAGTACTTTGTAATATTACTTTGTGAATAGTACCGGTGAATAGTACTTTTGTGAATAGTACCGTATAAAAATAGTACTTATGGACAGTACTCCGGCATGAAAAACTTAAAATTTAACAAGAATGTGCATAAAATATCATTGTGAAGCGATACTAGATGAAGTGCAAATTTCAAGGATATTCTACTAATTTTATGGAATATAGAAGCAATACTTTAACTGAATGATGGTATAATCAGGAATACGAGACGAAATAATATTACTCACATGCTACAGAGTATGGAAGAAAATATTATTCCTATGAATACTGAACATAATAATATCCCTTACCTCAGAAGAAGGCTGGATACTAGAATAGCGAGGTAGCAGACTTCTCTTCTACTTTCTCTCTAAAGATTCTCTCTCTATAAATGCTCTTGTGAGTCTTAGTGAATTGGTGAGAATGAAAGAAGAATGAGCTTCTATTTATAGGAAAATATAGTTTCGATAATTACACGTTTTGGGGCTCAAAATATTACGGTATAATACCTTCATCTTTTTCTTCATTTTTAATTTAGTCCTACAAGTATTATCAAACTTGCACCGCCTCTCCTAATAGTATATCTTGTGAATCAATAGTACAATCATGTGAATCAATAGTACAATCATGTGAAAAAAACTAATTATAGTATTGTATCTTCATCTATACCTCCATTTTTAATTTAGTCATGCAAGTATTATCAATCTTGCACCACCTCCCCTAATAGTACATGCATGTGAATCAATAGTACACATGTGAACAAATAGTTATAAGTATGTGAATTAATAGCAATTAATTGCTCATTTATCCGATTAATTACCCGATTGGTCAATATAACCTCCAGACATCCATTATTATCGAAATAGATGTCGATTTTCACTAACACTAATAATTCCACTACAATGAAAATATCAATTTCATCTTCAATCAACACGAACTTATTCATCAGGAATATTATAACTCACAATATTTAACAACCAGGTTATTTCTAGGAAAGAGGGGGCTTTTCGATAAGGATTTTTCCTTATTGGCACGCAATTAGGAGACCAAACCTCTCCTTGTCAGAACTTCTAGACATTGTCAATATTGCAAATAATAATATGAATAACTTTGTCGTCTCAATTATTGATTTAATAATATAAAATATTATGCAGATGATACTGTGACAATTATTGAATCAATAATATGAAAGATATTATGCAGCAATTACTGTAGCAATAATTGAGTATAACTGAGTGACTTCTCACGTAAGCATCAATAATCAATACCGTGTGCTACTATGCAACCACGCCAGACATCTTATTTTTACCACCGGGTAGTTCAACAGTTTAACGGTAAAACTTTCGCCGTTATTTTTATAAAAAGATAATTATGTCGTTTTCTAACTACGACAATACTTTCGTTGTGGGGTCCATCAATGATTGTGCCATCGTACGAATATTTCCTGTTAAAACGAATATTCCCCGACCAATCGAATATTATATAATCACTTGCTTACTTTGCAAAATTTGTAAATATTACCCACAACTATAACATTATATCAAATTCACACCATAATATTAAAAAATATATTTCGAGAAAAATTAATATTTATTCATAAAAGTTGGGGATCTCACAAAATGTGTGTTATGTTGGAACATGAATGTTAGTATATCTAATAGATGATGATTCTAAACTTATATGTAGGTGAACGTGAGTTAATATTATAGCTTACGCTCGAGGCAAGTTTCTAAACCTATCTTTTTAAATTGAGCAAGTTCTTTAACTCTACTCTTATAATAATTATGCAAGTTTCCTAACTCTACACCTTATTGAGCAAGATTACTTTCGTTGAACAAGTCCATGTATCTAGATTGTTTATAATGATGCAAGTTTTTCTAAATCTTGTCTCTTAACATTGAGCAATGTTATTGTTTCTAATTCAATTATAATTACGCAATTTCCTTTAACTCTACATTTTTCGTTGAGTTAGTTCTATTATTAAATTGGGAAAGTTTTTTCTAAAATTGTTATTTTAGCATGCAAGTACCTTTATTCTGATGAACAAGTTTATCGTTCAAGTTGTTACTTTTTATGCATGCTTAATATTAAATTATAAGATTTTGACCTTAGCTTAGTGTTATTCAAAGCAAGGTATGTCAATTATTCAACACTTATGCTATTAGATTATTCCTAAAGCATGAACTTAGAATGCAATGTTTATTCAGTTATGATTATTCCATAACATAGTATTGTTACTGTAAAACCCCAACTTATTATTAATGAAATTTAAACTTCTCTATTTATTATTTTGAAATAGTAAGGGTTGATTTGATTAATGTGGATAGTTATGGGTAAAATACGCAAATATTTCAAAATAAGCAAGTGGTTGTAAAATATTCATTATTGTCGGGGAATATTCGTTTGGTCGAGGAGTATTCGTAATGTCGGGGAATATTCGCATGACGAAGCACGTACCCATGTGTGGGCCCCATATGTGAAAAGTTTATTGAGGAAGAAACGCACAAGAATAAGTTATTTAAAAATAATCACAGTAGTTGTTACTACAATTAATCATCGTTAAAATATTCAATGGTTAAAACACAAGAAGACACTTCAGTATTGCACCAATTATTGATTCTAACGTAAGAAGGCACTACTCAATAATTGTTACAAAGAATTAATCGCTCAAAGATTTTATTTTATTGATTCAATAATTGTCGTGTTGATATTTTATATTATCGTTGTTTTCAATCATTGTCATTACACAAGATTTTTCATTATCAAGCAATAATTCATATTATCCGAATAATATTATTAGATAACATTATTGGCAATGTCTAGAAAGTTCTCGCTCTAAGGAGAGGTTTGGTCACCTAATCAAGGCGCCAAGAAGGAGAAATTCTTATTCGAAAGCCCCCTCTTCCCGGGAACCGCCTCGTTGTCAATATTGTGATTTCGTAATATTATTCGTGAATAATTAATTATTGATTTATATGATGAGGAAAATATTGATTTTATGTGGATATAGATGGAGAAAATTTTTAATGTGACAATTGTTGAAAATTAAAATTTTATCTTTTTCTCGATAAAATAATTCATTTAAATATATTATTATATTTTAATAATATAATAATGGTGATATTTTTACAATGAATGTGTGATATATGAGTATACGAGGAAAAAGAGTATTTTTGTTGCAATAAATGTTTAAAACATGTTAAACATGTCATGGACCCCATTTCTTCGATCGAAATTTGATTATACTTTATAAAATCGCCTGCTTATGGATTTCGATCAATTTTCGCTTGGAATTTGGAAAAACTTTCTTCCGCAAAGTTGTAGAGAATTGAATTTCCTATAAAACTCGCGAGATTCGAATTTTCGATAAAAGGGCTATTTATTGTGAATTATTGAAGTTCAAAGTTCAAATAATTAATTTTTGAAGTTTTAAATATTTTTAATAAGAAAACGTTTTTTTTAGTTAGGCAAGGTGAGTCACTCTTGGTGGTTGATGGTTTGAATCAGATTTTGGGTGCGAGGAATTTAATAAATATATATTAATATTTTATTAAATTTTCTACTTTGGTGTTCTAAGCATTTTCCTATATAAATAGGTGCTTAGGTTAGAATTGAAAATCACACCGTAAAATTAAGTTTTCTCTCTATATTATCGAGCGTATTCTTGTGAGTATTTTGAGTATACTTTGAGTATTGTTATACGGTGCAAGTTCAAGTTATAGCTTATAACCAGATTCCAGCTTTAAGTAATGTCTTTCCGAGGTAAGTGGATATTATTTTTTTCGTGATGATATTATTTCTTCAATATCATTATGTGAAATATTGATCTCAAGTTTTTATCAAATTTGTAACTTTTGGTATCGAGTTACTATTCACGATACTCAAGACTATTCACGATATATACACTATTCACTTAATCGGCATTATTCATCTAAAAATGAAAATTTTTCCTTTTCGCCTAAAATATCTATTGTGGATACTAGCTTTGATTGTATCCATGTTGTGATCATTCTTGAATTTTACACCACTATGATTATTTTTGAGGTATTTTTGGACATGGATAAAACAAAAGTACTAATCCTTAATCCTTAATCCTTGTCATTTTGTTTCACCGGATTCGCTTTCTTTAAAAATATTTTTCATCATCCTCTACCTTAAATGATGATATTATTGAATATCTTCTTTGAATGATTTTCATGAATAGTGCAAAAGATGAAATGATTAATCGATGAATATCTTTGGCCTCGTAGTAAAAAAAGATGAATATTTGATTTCGTATATATATCGATTGATGTTACATGGATAAAAGATTGACGATGAACTTTTAAATTCATACATGTAAGATAGTAGTTTGCATTCTCTACTTAACTCTTCTAATGAATTATTATTTCGGCCATAATATTGATTTAAAATTTGTTGTCTATCAGATTCTATTAGATTTTTCCTCGTTGAAGACTAACGATAATTTGTTGTATATTATCTTAGTCATAATATTTTTTATCGGGCTAGTTGAGCTCACCCTTTTCCTTTTTGTTCCATTTTTCTTCTCGGGATGCAAGAATATAGCGAGTAATTTAGCCTGGGTATGGAATGAAGGTTCTAGAGAGAGTTGTTTAGTAGTCCTCACCATTTTTGTAAAATAATGTATCAATAAATGTGATGAGGATTTATTTGAGTATAGATATTGTCTAGAAGATAATATTTGTATTCAAACTCACGCTTTTATTGTTGTAATAATAAAGTTGTAGTTGTTTCGCATCATGTATTGACAACTCGTAATGGGTGATGTATACCTATTTTGGGGCGCCACAATTGGTATCGAGCTTAGGATATGATCTCCGTGGAGATCGAGGAATAGAACTAGGAGGGAGAGACGAGTAAATCCTTCGCTAGTGTGTCCTACCTAAGCTTATTTGTTAGTTGGTCAAGATATAGGGATATTATGTGATATATTGATTTCCTTAATTAACCCTTATTTTACGCGAAGATTTGAGAATGTCAATCGAGAATATTAACAATGAAAATGAGACCGTGGAGACGCTCAGTACTCACCAACGAGGAGAACGCAACAGTCGGGCAATGTTCCTCATGTGAACAACACCACCGAAAGAGATGATGAACGAGGGATGTTTAGAAGCTTTTTGCAGCTTCATGCAAAATCGACGAGGAGACTCGTGTTCAAAATACTGGAGGAAATGATAGCAATTCACGGGTTATCACAAACCAAGCAGCTTCAAAGAGTGGGACCACCATAATTTAAGGGAAAGCTAGATCCGATCATGCCAAGCGTAAACACGGGTCAAACAAATTACCAAGATATTCGATGTCTTGGGATGCACGGAGGAAAAGAAGGTTCCATTCGCCACCTTTATGTTCCGTGGCGAGGCAGATATCATCGGTGGGAGTCTGTGAAGCGCACTCCATCCAAATTAGACTCAAAGATGTCTTGGGAGACGTTTCAAAACTATTTAATGACAAATACTTTCCCGAAAGTGTTCGCTATATGAAGGAAGTGGAGTTCATCGATTAGAACAAAAAAACATGACGGTGTCTCAAAGACGAGGCAAAGTTTGCAGAGTTATCCGTGTTTGCACCTCATTTGGTGGAGAATGAGGAACGATGACGCGGATGTTTCGAGAGGTTTGAAACCCCGATATACGACAATATCTCATTTCTCATAAATTTTCTCTCTATTCAGATGTTGTAAAATGTGGCTCAATTATTAGAGCGAGATAACGAGTACGCTACAACCGAGGGACCACAATCAGGATCATAAGGAGATAGCAAAGCCAACAAAACAACGATGACCAAATGGAGAAAAGAAAAAGACGGATAAAAATGGTAACCACTCCGGTGGTAATCATGGCCATGAAAATAGAAGAAGCGAGTCCGGAGGAGATTTTAAAAAGAGAAGATTTAACAACGACTATGTGAAGAAGACGCAAGACCAAAGAAGAATCGGTTCCAAGGGAGGGAACGACCACCGGTCGATGCTACAAATGCGCGAAAAGAGGACATATCACCAAACCGCCCACAACATTCAAGGTATGCTATAATTATGGAAAGAAAGGACATATCGCCGGATCATACGCAGAGCGAAACCTAGTTCAATGGGGACGGTGACTCAAAAGATTGTCCCGTAAAAGTCAAAATCAACTGCCTCGGAAGAGCGTTTGTTGTGATCGGTCAAAATGCGAGGAACCCAAACGAGGTGATCACGGTAAGCTAATCATAAATTCTTGTGAAGTTTATACTTTACTAGATAATTGTGTATACCCATTCATTTATCTCTCCTACTTGTGCTCAACATTTAAATTTGACTCCTAAAATTAGACTTTGACCTATCTCGTGGAAACTCCGTTAGAGAAACTTTCATCACATCCATCGCTTATAAATCTTGTTTGATTCAAGTTGGCACCATCACCTTACCGTTGACCTTATCTCTTTAAAGATACTTGCTTTTGATGTGATTTTAGGATTGATTGGTTAACTACTCATCACGCCAAAATTGATTGTTTTCGTAAGATTGTTAGTTTTCATATTTCTAACCAACCCGTTGTTCAATTCAAGCAACTAAACCATTAAAATCAATCACTATCATATCTAATCATAAAGCTATTCGCTTATTGAAAAATGGATGTCAAGCTTTCTTAGCCCATGTTATGGATTTGAATAAAGACACGCCAAATTTGAATAATATTCCCGTTGTTATTGATTTTCCGACGATTTCTCAAGAACTTCCCGGTCTACCCCAAAACGTGAAGTTGAATTTTTATTGATCTTGAACCCGTACAAAGCCCATTTCTAAAACCCCATATCGAATGGCTCCTATTGAACTTCAGGAGTTAAAGGTCCAACTACGTGAATTGTTGGACATCGGGTTTCATTCATCCTAAGACATCTCCATGGGGTGCTCCCTGTTTTATTCAGAAAGAAGAAAGACGGGAGTATGCGACTTTGTATTGACTATCGGAATTGAACCATGTCACCATCAAGAATAGGTATCCCTCACCTCGTATTGATGACTTGTTTGACCGGGCCTGTAAGGGCACAATTTTTTCAAAGATCGATCTTCGCTTCCGGATATCATCACCAAGATTAGAATCGAGGATATTCCAAAGACCGCTTTTAGAACTCTGGGTGACGGCATTATGAATTCTTAGTCATGTCTTTCGGATTGACTTATGCTCCTCGCGGCTTTCATGGATATGATGAATCGAGTATTCAAGGAATATTTGGATCAATTCGTTTGTTGTCTTTATTGATGACATCCTCATATATTCCAAAAGCCGTGAAGATCATGAGCACCATTTGAAGTCGGTACTCCAAAGGCTTCGTGAAAACAAGATTTATGCCAAGTTGAAGAAATGCGAAGTTCGGCTTGAGGAAGTAGCATTCCTTGGGCTCGTGGTGTCGAAACATGGAGTATCCGTTGATCCCACAAGATCAAGCAATACACAGTCAGAGCAACCAAAGTCATGGATCAAGCACGTAGTTTTTGGGCTTAGCTGGTTATTATCGGAGATTCGTGGAAGGGTTTTCTAATCGCTACTCCATTAACCCAACTAACTCCTAAGGATACAAAATTTGTTTGGAGCGAAGAATGCGAGAAGAGTTTCCAAGAGCTTAAGAGGAGACTTATTTTAAGACTGTTTCTAACAATACCATCCGGTTCGGATGGATTTGTTATCTACAACGATGCTTCGTGCAAAGGGTTAGGATGTGTTCTCATGCAACGGGAAAGTCATAGCCTATGCCTCATGACAACTTAAAAGAGTATGAGAGGAATTATCCTACTCATGATCTAGAGTTGGCAAGCAATAAGTTTGCCGCTTAAAGATATGGAGGCACTATCTATATTTGCGAGAAAGTGGAGATATATTCGCACCATAAAAGCCTTAAATATTTCTTCACTCAAAAAGAACTCAACACGCATGCAAATGGCGACGCTGGCTCGAGCTATTGAAAGACTACGACCACACTATTCAATACCATCCCGGAAAAGCGAACGTGGTAAAATGACGCGTTGAGTAGAAGATCATATGCAGGAATGAGTGCGATGATGTCAAGTATACGATAGATCCAACTTTAATAGAAAAGTTAAGGGTTGCTCAAGCCACCTAATCTTGAGATGATGCATATGAAGAAGAAAGTACAAGGAGTTATTCCTAAGCTTAGAATTGATGAAGAAGGAATACTTGAGTCCACCTGCACTTTGTGTTCCTAACGACTCGATTTGAAGTACAAGATTATGATGGAGGCACACAATACACCATTTGCAATCCATCCTCGAAGTACTAAAATGTATCGTGATCTTCGACATACATTTTGGTGGAACAATATGAAGAGAGAGATTGCAAAGTTTATCTCAATGTGTTTAACTTGTCAACGGTAAAGGCGAACATCTAGTACCTAAGGGTCCGTTGCAGATCCACTTGAGATTCAAATGGAAGTGGGAACACATTACCATGGATTTCATTACGGGTCTTCCTACGGTTTCTCAAGGCATCAATGCTATTTGGGTTATTGTTGATAGATTAACCAAGTTCGCTCATTTCTTGTCGATATAGGAGACTTATTCCTTGAACGCCTTGCTAGATATATGTAAATGAGATTGTGAGGTTGCATGGCATGCCAAGATCCATAGTTTCGGATCGTGACCCAAGATTCACTTCAAGATTTTGGGTTAGCTTGCAAAAAGCTATGGGCACGGATTTACGATTCTGGCTTCAAGCATACCATCCTCAAATAGACGGACAATCGAGAGAGGACTATTAAAACTCTTGAAGATCTATTAAGACTCGTGTCCTAGACTTCAAGGGCGGTTGGGATAAGTATTTACCATTGGTGGAATTCTCACAACAACAGCTTATCAGCAAGTATAGGTGTGGCTCCATTCAAGCATTATATGGATTTAAAATGTCGCTCTCCAAAGTATGTTGGGACGAGGTGGGTGAAGCAACATTGTTGGGACCCGAGTTGGTACGTCTGACTACGTGAAAAGATCCAAATGATTCGACAACGATACAAACGGCACACAAGATCGACAAAAGAGTTATGCGCAGATCTTCATCGAAAAGACGTGGAATTTAGTATCGGGGATCACACGATTATTGTCATGCGTGTAGCTCCATGGAAGGGAGTTACAAGATTTGGGAAACGAGGAAAGCTCAATCCACGATATATTGGTCCATTTCAGATTCTCGACCGAGTAGGAAATGTAGCCTATAGACTCACACCTCCGAGTATGTCTCGTGTTCATAATGTGTTTCATATATTTGTACTTCAGTAAATATGTGAAAGACCCGAACCACGTTATAGAGTTAGAACCGGACGAGATAGCCAAGACTTAACGTATATGAGGAGGTACTGTCAAGATCTTGGATAGAAGGAGCATGTCCCACGCACGAAGGTTATACCACAAGTTAAAGTTTAGTGGAGGAACCATGCTATAGAGGAAATGACGGGAATTGAAACGGAAATGAAAGCGAGGTATCCTCACCTTTTCAAACACCTGTGTATGTGACGCCAATTTCGAGGACTAAATTTCATAAGGAGGGAGGTTGTAAAACCCCAACTTATTATTAATGAAATTTAATTTTCTATTTATTATTTTGAAATAGTAAGGGTTGATTTGATTAATGTGGATAGTTATGGTTAAAATACGCAAATATTTCAAAATAAGCAAGTGGTTGTAAAATATTCATTATTATTTGGAATATTCGTTTGGTCGAGGAATATTCAGACTGTTTGGGAATATTCACGACGCACTGACGCAGCCCATGTGTGGGCCCCATAATCTAAAAAGCGATTGGAAGAAGAAAACGACAAGAATAAGTTGTTTAAAAATAACTACAGTAGTTGTTATCAAGTTAATATTGTTAAAATACTCTATGGTTAAAACACAAGAAGACACCAGATTGCACCAATTATTGATTCTAACGTAAGAAGGCACTACTCAATAATTGTTACAAAGAATTAATGCTCAAGATTTTATTTTATTGATTCAATAATTGTTGTGTTGATATTTTATATTATCGTTGTTTCAATCATTGTCATTACACAAGATTTTTCATTATCAAGCAATAATTCATATTATCCGAATAATATTATTAGATAACATTATTGGCAATGTCTAGAAAGTTCGCTTAAGGAGAGGTTTGGTCACCTAATTGCGCTAGTAAGGAGAAATTTTATTGAAAGCCCCTCTTTCTTGGGAACGCGCGTGGTTGTCAATATTGTGATTCTGTAATATTATTCGTGAATAATTAATTATTGATTTATATGATGAGGAAAATATTGATTTTATGTGGATATAGATGGAGAAAATTTTTAATGTGACAATTGTTGAAAATTAAAATTTTATCTTTTTCTGATAAAATAATTCATTTAAATATATTATTATATTTTTAATAATATAATAATGGTGATATTTTTACAATGAATGTGTGATATATGAGTATACGAGGAGAAAGAGTATTTTTGTTGCAATAAATGTTTAAAACATGTTAAATATGCTTGTGGACCCCATTTCTTGACTAAAATTTGATTATAAATGTAAAATCGCCTGCTTATGGATTTCGGTCAATTTTTGTTTGAAATTTAGAAAAACTTTCTTCTGTAAAGTTATAGAGAATTGAATTTCCTATAAAGACTCGCTAGATTCGAATTTTCTGACAAAAGGGCTATTTATTGTGAATTATTGAAGTTCAAAGTTCAAATAATTAATTTTTGAAGTTTTAAATATTTTTAATAAGAAAACGTTTTTTTTGAGTTAGGCAAGGTGAGTCACTCTTGGTGGTTGATGGTTTGAATCAGATTTTAAAGTGCGAGGAATTTAATAAATATATATTAATATTTTATTAAATTTTCTACTTTGGTGTTATAAGCATTTTCCTATAAATAGGTGCTTAGGTTAGAATTGAAAATCACACCGTAAATTGAAGTTTTCTCTCTATATTATCGAAGTTTATTCTTGTGAGTATTTTGAGTATACTTTGAGTATTGCTATACGGTGCAAGTTCAAGTTATAGCTTATATCCAAAGATTCCAGGTTAAGTCATCGCTCTTCCGAGGTAAGGGATATTATTTTTTTCGTGATGATATTATTTCTTCAATATCATTATGTGAAATATTGATCTGAAGTTTTTATCAAATTTGTAACTTTTGTGTGCGAGAGTTACTATTCACGATACTAAGACTATTCACGATATCGATACTATTCATTTAATACGGCATTATTCATCAAAAATGAAAATTTTCCTTTTCGTCTAAAATATCTATTGTGGATACTAGCTTTGATTGTATCCATGTTTTGATCATTCTTGAATTTTACACCACTATGATTATTTTTGAGGTATTTTTGGACATGGATAAAACAAAGTACTAATCCTTAATCTTTAATCCTTGTCATTTTGTTTCAACCGGATTCGTTTTTTAAAAATATTTTTCATCATCCTCGCCTTAAATGATGATATTATTGAATATCTTTGGCTTCAGTAGTGCAAAGATGAATGATTTTCGATGAATATCTTTGGCCCAGAGCAAAGATGAAAAGATGAATTGAATGACTAATCGATGAATGTCTTTCGCCCGTAGAAAAAAAGATGAATATTTGATTCCATATATATATTGATTGATGTTACAGGATAAAAGATAGACGATGAACTTTTAAATTCATACATAGAAGATAGTAGTTTGCATTCTCTACTTAACTCTTCTAATGAATTATTATTTTCATTCATAATATTGATTTAAAATTTGTTGTCTATTGTATTCTATTAGATTTTTCCCTGTTGAAGACTAACGATAATTTGTTGTATATTATCTTAGTCATAATATTTTTTACTGGGCTAGTTGAGCTCACCCTTTTCCTTTTTGTTCCATTTTTCTTCTCAGGATGCGAGAATATATGAAGAATACTTAGCCTGGGGTATGGAATGAAGGTTCTAGAGAGAGTTGTTTAGTAGTCCTCACCATTTTTGTAAAATAATGTATCAATAAATGTGATGAGGATTTATTTGAGTATAGATATTGTCTAGAAGATAATATTTGTATTCAAACTCACAGTTTTACTGTTGTAATAATAAAGTTGTAGTTGTTTTTGTACCATGTATTGATAACTCAGAATGGGTGATGTATACCTATTTTGGGGGCATCACAGTTACTTTTTATTCAACTAATCCTTAGTTGATGTCCGTTGAATTCCAAATTACCTTGAAGTGTATCCAAACCAAACTTACTTTGGTGCGGACTTGTAATCTAAATACTAAGATGAACAACCCTATTATTAGGGGTTTACGCTTAGCGTTGAAATGGTTGTGCACAATACATTGTACGAAGGGCTGATCCCCCTAAGTACGTGGAGTCCTTATAGTCTTATAACTGTTAAAGTTAAAGTTGAAAGATTACTTATAACTGTGGACATGGATCGTGGTCATTAGACCCTCAGTAGTATATTTCAGAATGTTAATAGAACATATCATTCAGTTCTATTGAGCCTATTATTTGGCAAATGTTATAAAGTTTATTCATTCGTATTTCAAGTGAGCTTTGTTTGCTCACTCTTGCTTATATATCTATTACAGCTAAAGATGAAAAGGTAGATGTACCTAGCACGAGTAAGGGAAAGGGGAAGATGAACAAGTATTGAAGACTTGTAATATGTTGACAGTTATTTATCAGACTTTAAATTTGATTGATGTAATGAAGTATTTATTTAATTTCTGCATTTGAATGATTGTAATTAAATGTTAGATAACCTGGGAGATTTTATTTATTAATGTAGTCCTGTATGGGCAGGTTTTATTATTCAATTTTATTATGATTGGGTAGTTAGATATGAATGTTTTGATTAAGTGAACACCAAATCTTGAGGTAATGAAGTACCGGATTTGGGGGTGTCACAGAATTTCCACTTTTATTGTCTTGGCCATGAGATTACTGTGACGCCCCCAAAATAGGTATACATCACCCATTCTGAGTCGCCAAATACATGGTACAGAAACAAATACAACTTCATTAAACTGTGAGTTTAAATACAAATAGAGAGTATAAAAACTCATAAGGAGTCCTCATTACAATTATTGATAAACTATTTTAAAAATAGTGAAGACTGCTAAAACAACTTTCTAGAACCATCACTCTGTACCCCGACTAGTTCCTGCTATGTTCTCACCTCCTGAGAAGAAAAATGGAACAAAAGGGTGAGCTCAAATAGCCCAGTAAAGAATATTATGACTAAGATAATATACAACAAGTTATCATTAGTCTTCAAACAGGAATAACTGATAAAATATAATAGACAACAAGTTTTAGATCAACAATCGCAATAAGAAACAAAGAATCCATTTAAGAGTCAAGTAGAGAAACAATTCTACTATCTTCTAAGATTTAAAAGTCCATCATCAATATTTTATCCCTCGTAACATTAATCAATATACATCTTGAATCAAATATTCATCTTTGCACTATGTGCCAAAGATATTCATTTCAGTATCACCAATTGGTCATGTTCATCTCAACACTGCTCATCTTTGCACTACGGCCAAAGATATTCATTAGGTAATCATTCATCTTTGCACTATGTGCCAAAGATATTCATTTGTATCATCATTTAGGACCGAGGATGATGAAAATATTTTAAAGAAAACGAATCCAAAGTGAGATAACAGATCAAATATTAAGGATTCAGATTATGCTTTATCCAAGTTCAATAATATTCCAAATAACCAATTTTGAAGCGTAATTCAAAATAATGATCAAAACATGGATACAATCAAAGATAGTAACCATAATAGACAACTTGGACAAAAGAAGAAAATTTCATTTTTTGGTGAATAGTGCCGTATTCGTGAATAGTGACGTATACATGAATAGTGAGTATACGTGAATAGTAACCCCGACACAAAAAGTTCCAAATTTGATAAAAGTTCATACCAATATTTCTAAGATAATGATATTGAAGAAAATATCATTTAAGAAGAAGATAATATCCCTTACCTCAAAATATCAAGATTTCGATCTAATATTCCAGATAAGGTCAAGGAAACTTGCATTGATTATCGTAAACTCACAAAGTATCTAAATACTCACAAAATACACTCAATAATCTAGAGAGAAAGAGAGAAAACTTGTTTCGGTGTGATTTTCAATTCTAACTTAGCCTCTATTTATAGGAAAATATTAGCACGCCAAGGCATTTAACTTGCAACTCGATGGCTTTTACTCGCCGCTATTCCCATCCACCACATTTGAATAAAAATCTCAAAGACATTTCTTCACCAACCAAGAGTGGGGCCCACCAATTCTAGAATTTTCCACCAAAATGATTTATAACCCGATTTTCAAATCACCACCTCTTAAAATTCATAACAAATCATACGCTCATTTTAACGGTTCAAAATTTGTGGACATATACTCAACTTATATATATGTATAATATATCAAAAAAAATTACAACGATCCAACTATCGGGATTAAAAATTATAACTCCCATAATATATCTCAAAAAAACACCGGTTTGATTTTTAATACCTCCAATCCGGACAAAATACTAATAAAACACCTCAACATTAATTCCTTCATTTATAACCACATAAATAAATCCATCATTTATATTCACATAAAATAAATATTTCCTTATCATATGAATCAATGATTAATTATTCACAAATAATATTACGTAATCACATTTATGACAACCCAGTCGCTCTCAGAAAGAGGGGCTTTCCAATAAGAATTTCTCCTCATCATGCCAAGTATAATTAGGTGACCAAACATCTCCTCGATGTAACTTTCTAGACATTGCCAATAATGTTATCTAATAATATTATTCCAAATAATCAATTATTGATCCGATAAAGGAGATATTGTGCAAATGATTTATAATTGAAACAACAATAATATAAAATATCAATGCAAGCAATTATTGAATCAATAAAATAAAATATTGAACAAGAATTCATCGTGACAATTATTGAGTAGTGCCTTCACGTAAGGATCAATAATTCAACAATAATGTGTAATACCAGATGCCATCGGCAACAACGCCAGACATTTTACTTTAACCACCGGGTATTCCAACAAAGTGTTAATCTCAGAATAACTACGCCGTTATTCAATTTTTGTTTTTTTTCATTCGACCGTTATCCATTATGGGGCCCCAATTAATTGATGCGGCTAATCGCATTTAATATTCCCCGATGAAAAGAATATTCCATCGACAAAATGAATATTTTATAACCACTTGCTTATTTTGCAAAATTTTCACATTTCACCCATAACCAAAGTTATTATATCAAATTAATACCTTATTATTCACAATAATAAATAAAGAAAATTTGATTTTATTCATTAAAAAGTTGGGGTCTTACAACCTCCCTCCTTATGAAATTTCGTCCTCGAAATCGACGACGACTGACTGTGTGTTTTGAAAAGGTGAGGATACCTCGCTTTCATTTCTGATTCCAACTCCCAGGTCATCTCTTCAATAGCATGGTTTCTCCACAAAACCTTAACTTGTACAACCTTCATGCGTAGGACATGCTCTTTCCTATCCAAGATCTTAACAGGTACCTCCTCGTACGTTAAATCTTCAGCTATCTCGTCTGTTTCTAACTCAATAATGTGGTTCGGGTCTTTAACCTATTTACGAAGCATAGATATGTGAAAAACATTATGAACACGAGACATACTTGGAGGTAATGCGAGTCTATAGGCCACATTTCCTATTCGGTCAAGAATCTCAAATGGACCAACAAATTTTGGATTAAGCTTTCCTCTCTTCCCAAATCTTGTAACTCCCTTCCATGGTGCAACACGTAACAATACATGATCCCCAATATTAAATTCCACGTCCTTCCGGATGAAGATCCGCGATAACTCTTTTGTCGATCCTGTGCCGCTTTGTATACGTTGTCGAATCGTTTGGATCTTCTCTCGTAGTCATGCGTACCAACTCTGGTCCAAACAATGTTGCTTCACCCACCTCATCCCAGCATACTCGAGAATGACATTTTCTTCCATACAACGCCTCGAATGGAGCCACACCTATATGCTCACCGATAATCGTTGTTGTAGGAGAATTCCACCAATGGTAGGTACTTATCCCAACTCCCTTTGAGATCCGGGACACAGAGTCTTAATAGATCTTCAAGAGTTTGAATAGTCCCTCTCGATTGTCCGTCCGCTTGAGGATGGTATGCCGAATCAATCGTAAATCTGCGCCCATAGCTTTTCGTAAGCTAACCCAAAATCGTGAAGTGAATCTTGGGTCACGATCCAAACTATGGATATTGGCATGCCGTGCAATCTCACAATCTCATTTCACGCATATACTACCAAGACGCTCAAGGAATAAGTCTCACGATGATGGGCAAGAAATGGGCGGACTTGGTTAATCTATCAACAATAACCCAAATCGCATCTATACGCCTTGAGAAACCTTGGGAAGAACCCGTAACTAAATCCATAGTAATGTGTTCCCACTTCCATTTCGGAATCTCAAGTGGTTGTAATGGACCCTTTGGCATTTGATGCTCGCCTTTACACGCTGACAAGTTAAACACCCGAGATAAACTCCGCGATCTCTCTTTTCATATTGCTCCACCAAAATGTATGTCAAGATCATGATACATTTGGTACTCCTGTGATGGATTACAAACGGTGTGTTGTGTGCTCCATCATGATTCTATGCTTCAAGTCGTAATCGTTAGGAATACAAAGTCCGGAGTTGACTCAAGTATTCTTTCTTCATCGATTCTTGCGCTCGAATAGCACCTTCTTGCACTTTATTCTTCATACGCACGATCGCCTCCATGTCCGTAGCTCGAGCAGCTTTTAACTTTATCGATTAAAAGTCTGTTCTACTCGCATGTTTGATATCATCACATGGGTACTTGGAGCCTTCATCTCTATCTCCATCCTTTGCAAGTCATACAAAATGGACCTTTGTGTTAACAACATTGCACTCGCATTCGCATATGATCTTCTACTTAATACGTCGCACTACCACGTTTTGCTTTTCCAGGATAATATTGGATGGTGTGATCGTAATCTTTCAATAGCTTTCGAGCCAACGTCGCCGCCGCATGTTGAGTTCCTTTTGGGTGAAGAAATATTTGAGGCTTTTATGATCTGTATAGATCTCCACTTTCTCCCCATACAGGTAGTGTCTCCAAATCTTTAACGTGAAAACGATTGCTGCCAACTCCAAATCATGAGTAGGATAATTCCTCTCATATTCTTTGAGTTGCCATGAGGCATAGGCTATGACTTTCCCATGTTGCATGAGAACACATCCTAACCCTTTGCCTAAAGCATCGCTGTAGATAACAAATCCATCCGAACTAGATGGTATTGTCAGAACAGGTGCCGAAATGAGTCTTCTGTTGAGTTCTTGAAAACTCTTCTTGCAATCCTCGTTCCAACTGAATTTTATATCTTTACGAGTTAGCTGAGTTAACAGAGTAGCGACTCAAGAAAATCCTTCCACGAATCTCCGATAATAACCATTTAAGCCCGTAAAGTTACGATTTTTTGGCCACCGACTTTGGTTGCTCCCAACTTTGTATGGCTTCAATCTTCGTCGGGTCGACAGATACTCCGTGTTTTGACACCACGTGTCCAAGGAATGCTACTTCCTCAAGCCAGAACTCGCATTTTTTCAACTTGGCATACAACTTGTTATCACGAAGTCTTCGCAGTACCAGCTTCAAATGGTGCTCATGATCTTCATGACTTTTGGAATAGATGAGGATGTCATCAATAAAGACAACAACGAACTGATTCAAGTATTCTTTAAACACACGGTTCATCATATCCATGAAAGCAGCAGGAGCATTAGTCAATCCAAAAGACATGACTAAGAATTCATAATACCCGCATCGAAGTTTCAAAGGAATCTTTTGAATATTCTCGCTTTTAATCTTCAAATTGATGATATCCGTAATCTAAGATCGATCTTTGAAAAGAATTGTGTTCCTCGTGAATCGGTGAAACATGTCATCATTGCGAGGTAGCGGATACCTATTCTTGATAGTGACATGGTTCAACTCTCGGTAGTCAATACAAAGTCGCATACTCCCGTCTTTCTTCTTTACGAATAACACAGGAGCACCCCAAGGAGATATACTAGGACGAATAAAACCGATGTCCAATAACTCCTGTAGTTGGACCTTTAACTCCTGAAGTTCAATAGGAGCCATTCGATACGGGGTTTTAGAAATGGGTTTTGTACCAGGTTTAAGGTCAATAAAGAATTCAACTTCGCGTTCTGGGGGTAGACCGGGAAGTTCTTCAGGAAATACATCAGAAAATTCACTAACAATAGAAATAGTATTCAAATCTAACGTGTTTTTGTTCAAGTTCGTGACATGGGCTAAAAAAGCTTTACATCCGTTTTTCAATAAACGAATAGCTTTATGGCTTGATATGACAGTGACTGATTTTAGTGGTTTGGTTGTTTGAATTCGCATAATAGGTTGGTTAGGAATATGAAAACTAAAAACCTTACAAAAATAATCAATTTTAGCATGATGCGTGGTTAACCAATCAATCCCCAAAATCACATCAAATGCAAGAATTTTCAACGAAATAAGGTCGGCAAGTAATGTGATGGTACTGACTTGAATCATGCAAGATTTAAAAATAGTAGATGTAACGAAAGTTTCTCCTAACGGAGTCTCAACAGATAAGTCAAAGTCTAATTTCTCCGGAGTCAAGTTTAAACGTTGAGCACAAGCAGGAGAGATAAAAGAATGGGTAGAACCAGTATCTAATAAGGTATAAACTTCGCAAGAGTTTATGATTAGCTTACCCGTGATCACCTCGTTTGGGTTCCTCGTGTTTTGGGCAGTCACAACAAACGCCCGTCTAGGAACCACCGACTTTAACTTGTCCGGGACAGCCATTGGAGTCACCATCCCTGTTGAACTTGGTTTTGCAACTAGACAATCTCTAGCTATATGACCTTCCTTTCCACAGTTATAACACACCTTGGATTATTGTGGGGCAGTTTGGGCTGATGTGTCCCTCTTCCCCGCATTTGTAACATACAACCAGTGGTCATTCTCCTCCCCTAGAAATAGTTGATGTTGGTGCTGACGTCTTTACGCTATCATTGTTGTACCTTCTCCTTTTGAAATCTCCTCCCGACTCGCTTCCTTCTATTATCACTACTACGATTACCACCGAGTGGTTACCGCTTTTGTCCAGAATGCTTTTCTCCCCTCGGTTGTCATTGTTCGACGACCGCCGCCACCCAGATGACCACTCGTTATGTTCCTCGGTTGAACATACTCATTATCTCGCTCTAATAATTGAGCCCTGGTTACAACATCTGAATATAAAAAAAATTTATGAGAGATAAGATATTGTCGAATCTCGAGCTTTAGACCTCTAAGAAACATCCTCGTCATTCGTTCCTCATTTTCGACCAAATGAGGTGCAAACCTAGATAACTCTGCAAACTTCGCCTCGTATTGGGACACCGTCATGTTATTTTGTTCCAGTCTGATAAACTCCACCTCCTTCATATAACGAATACTTTGAGGAAAGTACTTGTCATTGAATAGTTTCTGAAATATTTCCCAAGACATGCCGAAAAGTACCGGCTGGTTGGTACGCTTCACGAGACTCCCACCAAAGAGTCGCCTCACCCACGGAACATAAAGGTGGCGAATGGAACCTTCGTTTCCTCCGCATCCCAAGACATCGAATATCTTGGTAATTTGTTTGACCCACGCTTCGCCGGCATGATCGGATTCGGCTTTCCTTAAATTCTGGTGGTCCCAACTCTTTGAACTACTTGGCTGTGACAAGCCGCGCATTGCTAGCATTTCCACCCGTATTTTGTGCACGAGTCTCCCTCGTTTGGTTTTGCATGAACTGTAAAAATCTTCTAAACATCCCATCATTCATCATTTGTTCGGTAACGTTGTTTACAGGAGGATTATTGCCTTCCTATTGCACGTTCCCTCGGTAGTGATCAAAGGTGTCTCCACCTGGCCCCGATTCACTCCATTATTAACGTTCTCACCGCCCATTCTAACATCGCCATAAAACAAGGGTTAATAGTCATGCAACATATTATCCCTATACTCGACCGACCAAATAAATACCAAATAAACTTAGTCAGTCATACTAGCGAAGGAATTCTCCGCTCTCCCTCCTAGTTCTTGTCTCACATCTCACCAGGATCATATCCTAAGCTCGATATTAACCGTGACGCCCCCAAAAATAGGTATACATCACCCATTCGAAAGTCGCCAAATACATGGTACGTAAACAAATACAACTTCATTAAACCGTGAGTTTAAATACAAAAGAGAGTATAAAACTCAAAAGGAGTCCTCATTACAATTATTGATAAACTATTTTAAAAATAGTGAGGATCTGCTAAAACAACTTTCTAGAACCATCACTCCGCACTTTCGACTAGTTCTCGCTATGTTCTCACCTCCCGAGAAGAAAATGGTACAAAAAGGTGAGCTCAACTAGCCCAAGAAAGAATATTATGACTAAGATAATATACAACAAGTTATCATTAGTCTTCAATAGGAATAATCGATAAAATATAATAGACAACAAGTTTTAAATCAACAACCGCAATGAAAAAAACAAAGAATCCATTAGAAGAGTCAAGTAGAGAAACAATTCTACTATCTTCTAAGATTTAAAAGTCCATCATCAATATTTTATCCCTATAACATCAATCAATATACATCTTGAATCAAATATTCATCTTTGCACTACAGACCAAAGATATTCATTTGTATCACCAGTTGTGTAATACCCGGTAAAAATTAATTAATAGATAAATATTAAATACTAAAATATTATTTTGTTTTACAAACATATTAATTGGACTATCATTTATTTTGGGTCAAAATAGTCAGTTAATTTTTGTGGGCTAATGTATTAATAAGTGTTGAGTAAATTAAATAGGTAAAATTGGGCTTTAAACTAAGTAGGTCTAATTTTTAATTATGTAATTTTAAAATCCTTTTAAAATTAAGAGAGTTAATAAGATAGGTTAATAAATAAATATAAAACCTACTTATATTATATCACGTCTGATATGAATTTTGGAGAAGGAACGGCGCAAGGAAGCGAAATTGTGAAGACCAAATCAGGAATCGATTTTTCTTTCTTTTGCATACATGTAAGTTTCTTATTGAAAGCATGTGTGTATATTTTTATTTTTTTTCAGTTGACCTTATCTTGGTACGGAGGCCGGGAATTAGACGTAATTATATGTATATATATAAGGAGTGTTCAGCAATTACGAATTTAAAAGAAAAGAGTTTGCAATCATGAAGTTATCATTTCTCATTTTAGTATAAAGTGATTATATATGTCCATGAGTTTGCCAGATTTAAGCCAGGGTCGTAGCTCTCATATAATATATATATATATAATATTTTAGTTGTTATTCAATTTTAGTGTCAGGCTTATAAATTGAAGTAGAAATTTAGTATATTTAAATAAACTAATTAATTTTGTTAATAAAATTATAAAAGTTGTTTAAGAATAAATTTAACAATATTATGTTATTAATGGATAAATTTGTAATAAAATTTTATTTTATTATTAGATCGGACAGAGGGAATTTAAGGAGTATATTTGGAGTATAAATTTTGGGTATTACATTGCTTAATCCAGGTACGGATTCCGTACTCTTTCAGCAAGACTCTTTTGTTTTTAATTCGTTCGTTTCGTTATTTGTTTCGAAATTTAGTATTGTCTCTCATAATTATTCCTTGTCAATTTATTGTGATAAATTTATTGTGGCGTTGTATTAGAACTCATATTTGTACTCTTTAGACTAGTGTGTCATGTCTAAATTTTATTTTTATATTTATAGTGATGTACATGTTAGTATATTTTTAGAGACTTGTGTTGACGATTCGTTCGATTTAACATTAACATGTTAGAACCCCTTTGTGTTGATATTTTGTCGTATGTGTTCTGACATTATATTTTGTTAGAATATCGTAGGGTATACCTGAGCTATAACCACCTGTGGGGGTACCACAGGCATGTCCTCTTGGCACCGAGGCATGACACCTTTCGTTGCGGTGTGATCAGTTCACGGCGTCTCCATTTTGTGCTCCGGTGGGAGTTGGCCATTTGGTGTTTTGTTGTGGGAGGCGTATGCGTCGACCCTAGTTTTCTGTTCTGTTCTGTGGAGTGGTGCTGTTTGTGCCAAAAACGCCCTCTGATTTTACATACATTGGATTCGCGGTCCAATGTGTGTGATTTGCCTGTGTGGCATTATTTGACTTTCCTGTGTGACAAAGTATATTATTATTTATTTTGAGCTCGGTATGAAATAATACCCAGCCATTTGATTCAGCCTATCATTTAATTGCGTTAGTTTTGTTCGTTTCATTTCAGTTCGTCTCTTTTCATTTAATTTAGTTAGTTATTTCGGTTCATTATTTGTATTCTATATCAGTACTGGGCGTTTGGCTCATGCTGTGTTTTCTTTCGGCAGGTAATCAGGGGAATCAAGGGCAAGTGTGATGAGAGCTCCATTCATTCCAATGATTTAGAAATATTCTGTTTAGACTTGATGTGTCAGTTTACTTGGAATTATAATAATTATTTCAGATTGTGGTTTGAGCCAGTGTGGCATTTATTATGGTTTGTCTTTAGACATTTAATTAGTTTAAGACTATTCTTTTGTGGATTAGAGCCTTGCTATTAAATTCATCAGTTTTGTTATGTTTTGAGTAATCTCTCTTTCTATTTCGGAAAGGGGGTGTTACAGAGTTGGTATTAAAGTCAGGTTCTTTCTTGTAGAAAACTTATTTAGGTTTGACCTGTGAGTTATGGGTAGACTTCTGGGTTAGGTTTTGTTCTGTTTGATTTTCTGTTCAGCTATAATATCAGCTATATTCGAATTTGTCTCTAATCTGCTTTATTTATGTTTGTGATCTCTTTCTTAGATGGCTCGTAGATCCGCTAGAGTTTCTGGGAGACGAGGTAATAATAGGGGAAGAGGTGAGGGTCAGCCCAATGAGCAACCTAATGATCAGATGAATGCTCAATTGGCTACCTTGGTGAATCAGGCAGTGAATCAGGCTTTACCTCAGTTGGTGGCACAAAGTCAGACAGTTATGCAAGCGCAAAGTACGGCCACCACCGTAAATTCTGAAAAGAGAATCCAAGGAAATAATGGTCAACATGCAAATATTGAGGAAGGAAATGTGGATGGTCATGATCAGCAGGGGGTTGCGATGTATGTATGGTTAGAAAGGTTTCAGAAGCAGAAACCACAGGCATTCAGTTCAGCTCCAACTCCAATTGATGAAGAGAATTGGAATGCCCACCTAGAGAAAATCTTTGATGTGTTGGGGTGCTCAGATAATCAAAAAGTGTTGCTTGCAGCATACAAGCTAGAAGGGGATGCACAGAGGTGGTGGAAAGCGATGAAAGTAACAAAGGGTGATGGTTATGTTGAGGCACTTAGCTGGGCAGAGTTTTGTGAGGTCTTTTATCAGCAGTACTTCCCAGCTGCTAATAAAGAGGTCTACGCTAGAGAGTATCTGTCGATTCGGCAGAAAGATGATGAGTCCATCACGGACTTCATGACAAGGTTTACTAGGTTGGCAGGCTTTGCGGGAACCTCAGCAGGGACTGCAACAGAACAGGCAGAGAAGTTTAAGTGGAGGATTCATTATAGGTATCGCCAGCATCTTATTAACAACAAGTTTACTGATGTATCAGTAGTGGCCAATGCAGCAAAGAATATTGAGATGGAGCGACAGGATTTTCGGTCTTCTAAACCAGATGGAAGTTGAAAGAGGGATAAAGATGACCAATAGGGTCAAACTTCAGTTCAGCATGGGAGAAGTCAGGGTGGTCAGTTGAATAGGAATCGTGGTGGTCAACAGGGGCAATGGCGTGGCCAGAATCAAAACAGGGGTTATCAGCAGATGCCTCAGCAAGGGCATAATCATCAGCTGCAGCTACCTTGGAATGGTCAGAATCGTCCGCAGTGGCAGAATCGTCAGCAGGGGCAAAATCAGGGTCGTTATCCAGGACCAGCTGGTGGGGGTAACCCGAATCTCATTCCGATAGCTCCTTGTGCTATTTGTGGGGCAAATCATCCGGGGAGGCAGTGCCACAGACTCACCGGTGCATACTTCTTGTGTGGACAGATGGGTCATATGGCTAGAGATTGTACCGGGCCACGTAGAAATGGTGGAGGTGGAGATAATAGTGGTAATGGAGGTCAGGGTGGTCGAGTGTTTGCCTTGACATATAACCAGCAAAGAAAAAATTGTGTAATCGCTTCGCACTCTTTTAGTTGGCAATCGTGAGGCGTCTATTTTATTTGATACGGGTTCTACTCATTCCGTTGTTGCTCAGTCTTTTGTTCGGCACCTGGATGTGCCATCTTAGTCTTTAGATTATGTTATGTCTATTGCTACCCCGATGAGGACCTCTGTTGTCATTTCTGATTTATATCGAGGGTGTCCGATCAGTTTTGGGGATAAGATCCGTAGCATTAATCTTCTTCCGATGTGTATGCACGATTTTGATGTCATTCTTGGGATGGACTGGTTGGATTAACACCAAGCCACTATCGATTGTCAGGCGAAGAAGGTTATATTTGGAGATGTGAAGTCTCCGGAGTTCGTGTTTCAGGGTTCACAACCGAGTAGGGAGTTAAAGTTGATTTCAGCTTTGAAGGCTGGGAAGTTGGTAGCAAAGGGTTGTGAGGGGTATTTGGCGTTTGTGAAGGATACCTCTAAGGGTGAGTCCCGTATTGAGGATGTTCCAATTGTTCGTGATTTTTTTGATGTGTTTCCTGAGGAGTTGTCAGGGTTGCCACCGCAGCGGGAAGTGGAGTTTGCTATTAAGCTTGTTCCTGGTGCGGAGCCTATCTCTAAGGCGCCGTATCGGATGGCACTGTTGGAGTTGCAGGAGTTGAAGGAGCAGTTGCAAGAATTGTTAGATCGTGGTGTGATTCGGCCGAGTGTTTCACCGTGGGGTGCTCTGGTCTTGTTTGTGAAGAAGAAGGATGGGTCTATGAGGCTGTGTATAGACTACAGGGAGTTGAACAAGATTACCATCAGGAATCGGTATCCATTGCCGAGGATTGATGACTTGTTTGACCAACTTCAGGGGGCAAAGTATTTTTCGAAGATAGACTTGAGGTCGGGCTATCATCAATTGAGGGTGAGGGATGAGGATATCCCTAAGACATCTTTTCGCACTCGATATGGGCATCACGAGTTCTTGGTGATGCCATTTGGGTTGACTAACGCTCCGGCAGTGTTTATGGATTTGATGAATCGAGTGTTCAGGGAGTACTTGGACCAATTTGGCATTATCTTTATTGATGACATATTGGTTTACTCCAAGTCTAAGGAAGAGCATGAAGAGCATCTTCGCACAGTGTTGGGGATTTTGCAGAAAGAGAAGTTGTATGCTAAATTCCCTATTCTGGTTAGAGCAGGTTGCATTTTTGGGCCACGTTGTTTCTGCTGAGGGCATTAAGGTGGATCCTACAAAGGTTGAGGCTATCACTAAATGGCCGAGACCTAGTCCAGTGACAGAGATTAGAAGTTTCTTGGGTTTGGCAGGGTATTATAGGCGGTTTGTGGAGGGGTTTTCCTTGCTTGCCTTACCATTGACCCAGTTGATGAGAAAGGGCACGAAGTTTATGTGGAATGAGGAGCGTGAGAAGAGTTTCGAGGAGTTGAAGAAATGACTTATGACAGCTCCTATACTTGCATTGCCGTCAGGGACAGGAGGCTACCAGATTTATAGTGATGCTTCTAAGAAGGGCTTGGGGTGTGTTTTGATGCAACACGGTAAGGTGATTGCTTACTGTGACGCCCCCAAAATAGGTATACAACACCCATTCTGAGTCGTCAAAATACATGGTACAAAAACAACTACAACTTTATTAATACAACATAAAAACTGTGAGTTTAAATACAAATATTGTCATCTAGACAATATCCACACTCAAATAAGTCCTCATTACAATTATTAATACACTATTCTACAGAATAGTGAGGACTACTAGAACCACTTCTAGAACCATCATTCCACACCCCGACTAGTACTCGCTACATTCTCGCCTCCTATGAGAAGAAAAATGGAACAACAAGGAAAAGGGTGAGCTCAACTAGCCCAGTAAAGAACATTATGACTAAGATAATATAAAACAAATTATCGTTAGTCTTCAACAGGAAAAATCTAATAGAATACAATAGACAACAAGTTTTAAATCAATATTCGCAGCGAAAATAATAATTCATTAGAAGAGTTAAGTAGAGAATGCAAACTACTATCTTCTATATATGAATTTAAAAGTTCATCGTCTCATCTTTTATCCTGTAGAACATCAATCAATATATATCCGAATCAAATATTCATCTTTGCACTCACAGCCAAAGATATTCATCATTGGTCATGTTCATCTAAACACTGTTCATCTTTGCACCACGGGCCAAAGATATTCATCGTAAATCATTCATCTTTGCACTACATGTGCCAAAAATATTCAATTATATCATCATTTAGGACCGAGGATGATGAAAAATATTTTAAAGAAAAACGAATCCAAAGTGAAACAAAAAAATAAATATTAAGGATTCATATTTTAATTTATTCCATGTCCAAAAATACCTCATAAATAATCATAGTGGAGTAAAATTCAAGAATGATCAAAACATGGATACAATCAAAGCTAGTATCCATAATAGATATTTTGGACAAAAAGAAGAAAATTTCATTTTTCTGTGAATAGTGTCGTATTCGTGAATAGTGCCGTATACGTGAATAGTGTCGTATGCGTGAATAGTAACTCCAACACCAAAAGATAGAAATTTCACAAAAAAACATCATCACGCTTCGTGAATAGTACTCGTGAATAGTAACTCATGAATAGTAACTCATGAATAGTAACTCGTGAATAGTAACTCATGAATAGTAACTCATGAATAGTAACCCCGACATGAAAAAGTTCCAAATTTGATAAAAAGTTCCAACCAATATTTCAGTATAATGATATTGAAAAAATAATATCATTTGAGAAGAAAATAACATCCCTTACCTAAAAAGGATAGTACTTCCGACTAGTATACTAGATATAGTGTTTAAAGGACTTGCACCGTATAGCAATACTCAAAGTGCTAAAATACTCACAAGAATACGCTCAATATATCGAGAGAGAAAGAGAGAGAAGATTTTAGTTTCTGGTGTAATTTTCAATTCTAACCTAAGCACCCTATTTATAGGAAAATGCTTAGAACACCAAAGCAGAAAATTTAATAAAATATTAATATATATATTAAAATTTCTACGCCAACCTTCCTTGATCTGAATTCAGCAATTGACATCACATGCAAGACCCACAATTAATGACAAAAACGTTTTTTATATTAAAAATAATTAAAGCTTCCAAAAATCAATTATTTAGGAACTTCAGAACTTCAATAATTCATAATAAATAGCCCTTTTATCAGAAAATTCAAATCTCCCGGCTTGTTATAGGAAATTCAATTCTCTTCAACTTTGCAAAAGAAAGTTTTTCCAAATTCCAAACAGAAATTGACCAAAATCCATAAACGGACGATTTTACAGGCTATAATCAAATTTTAGTCAAGAAATGGGGTCCACCGACACACAAAACATGTGTTAATCATTTAATACAACAAAAATACTTTTCCTCCTCATATACTCATATATCACACATTCATTGTAAAACTATCACCATTATTATATTATTAAAATATAATAATAAATTATTTTATCAGAAAAGATAAAATATAATTTTTCAACAATTGTCACTTTAAAATTTTTCTCCATCTATATCCACATAAAATCAATATTTTTCTCATCATATAAATCAATAATTAATTATTCACAAATAATATTACAGACTCACAAGATCTTGTAAACCAGCCGTTCTAGAGAAAGAGGGCTTTCAATAAGAATTTCTCCTTCTGGCGCCGCAATTAGATGACCAAACCTCTCCTGTATGTAATTTTCTAGACATTGCCAATAATGTTTTCTACTAATATTATTCAGATAATATGAATTATTACTTCGATAATGGAAAATAATTGTAGTAGTGACAATTATTGAAACAACAAGAATATAAAATATCAACGCAAACAATTATTGAATCAATAAAAATATCGAACAAGAACTCATCGTAACAATTATTGAGTAGTGCCTTTCACGTAAGAATCAATAATTGGTGCAATACCGTAATCTTGCTACTATGCAATAACGCAGACATCGTGTTTTTTAACCACCGGGTATTCCAACAAGATAATTGGTAACAATCTCTTGGCCGTTATTTATAAACAACTTATACTTGTTGTTTTCTTCATCCAATCGCTTTCAGTTATGGGGCCCCATAAAAGATCGCTGCCGTCCGCATTTAATATTCCCCGACAAAGAAGAATATTTAACGACCAAACGAATATTCCCACAACAACAATGAATATTTTATAACCACCTGCTTATTTAAAATATTTACGCATTTTACCCATAACTAACCACATTAATCAAATCAACCCTTACTATTTCAAAATAATAAATAGAGGAAAATAAATTTCATTTATTAATAATTTGGGGTCTTACAACCTCCCCTCCTTATGAAATTTCGTCCTCGAAATTGACGTACGTACCTGGTGTTTCGAAAAGATGAGGATACCTTGCTTTCATTTCTGATTCTAACTCCCAGGTCATTTCTACAATAGCATGGTTTCTCCACAAAAACTTAACTTATGGTATAACCTTAGTGCGTAAGACATGCTCTTTCCTATCCAAGATCTTGACAGGTACCTCTTCATACGTTAAGTCTTCGGCTATCTCGTCCGGTTCTAACTCAAAAACATGGTTCGGGTCTTTCACATATTTACGAAGCACGGATACGTGAAAAACATTATGAACACGAGACATACTTGGAGGTAACGCGAGTCTATAGGCCACATTTCCTACTCGGTCAAGAATCTGAAATGGACCAATAAATCGTGGATTGAGCTTTCCTCTCTTCCTAAATCTTGTAACTCCTTTCCATGGAGCAACACGCAATAATACGTGATCCCCAATACTAAATTCCACGTCCTTTCGATGAAGATCCGCATAACTCTTTTGTCGATCATGTGCCATTTGTATACGTTGTCGAATCATTTGGATCTTTTCTATAGTCATTCGTACCAACTTTGGTCCCAACAATGTTGCTTCTCCCACCTCATCCCAACATATTGGAGAGCAACACTTTTGTCCATACAATGCTTCAAATGGAGCCACACCTATACTTGTCTGATAACTGTTGTTGTAGGAGAATTCCACCAATGGTAAATACTTATCCCAACTCCCTTTGAAGTCTAGGACACTGAGTCTTAATAGATCTTCAAGAGTTTGAATAGTCCTCTCTGATTGTCCCTCCGTTTGAGGATGGTATGCCGAACTAAATCGTAAATCCATCCCCATAGCTTTTTGCAAGCTAACCCAAAATCTTGAAGTGAATCTTGGGTCACGATCCGAAACTATGGATACTGGCATGCCATGAAATCTTACAATCTCATCTATGTACATACGAGAAAGACGTTCAAGGGAATAAGTCTCCCGTATCGGCAAGAAATGAGCAGATTTGGTTAATCTATCAACAATAACCCAAATAGCATTTATGCCTTGAGAAACCGTGGGAAGACCCGTAACGAAATCCATATTAATGTGTTCCCACTTCCATTTCAGAATCTCAAGTGGTTGTAATGGACCCTTTGGCACTTGATGCTCCGCCTTTACACGTTGACAAGTTAAACACCTCGAGATAAACTTTGCAATCTCTCTCTTCATATTATTCCACCAAAATGTATGTCAAACATCATGATACATTTTGGTACTCCCAGGATGGATTGCAAATGGTGTGTTGTGTGCCTCCATCATGATTCTATGCTTCAAGTCAGAATCGTTAGGAACACAAAGTCTGAAGTGGACTCGAAGTATTCCTTCTTCATCGATTCTTGCTTCTGGAATAGCACCTTCTTGTACTTTCTTCTTCATACGCATCAGCTCTGGGTCTGTGGCTTGAGTAACTTTAAATTTTTCGATTAAAGTCGGTTCTATGCGTATATTTGACATCATCGTACTCGTTCCTGCATATGATCTTCTACTCAACGCATCAGCTACCACGTTTGCTTTTCCAGGATAGTATTGAATAGTGTGGTCGTAATCTTTCAACAGCTCGAGCCAACATCGTTGCCGCATGTTGAGTTCTTTTTGAGTGAAGAAATATTTGAGGCTTTTATGGTCTGAATATATCTCCATTTTCTCCCCATATAGATAGTGCCTCCAGATCTTTAGCGAAAACGATCGGGCCGCTAACTCTAGATCATGAGTAGGATAATTCCTCTCATATTCTTTAAGTTGACGCGAGGCATAGGCTATGACTTTCCCACGTTGCATGAGAACACACCCTAACCCTTTGCCTGAAGCATCGCTATAGATAACAAATCCATCTGAACAAGATGGTATTGTCAAAACAGGTGCCAAAATGAGTCTCCTCTTGAGATCTTGGAAACTCTTCTCGCATTCCTCGCTCTATACGAATTTTGTATCTTTACGAGTCAGCTAAGTTAACAAAGTAGCAATTCGAGAAAATCCTTCCACGAATCTTCGATAATAACCAGCTAAGCCCAGAAAGCTACGTACTTCAGTCACCGTCTTCGGTTGTTCCCAACTTTGTATTACTTCAATCTTCGCCAGGTCAACAGACACTCCATGTTTTGACACCATGTGCCCAAGGAATGCTACTTCCTCAAGCCAGAACTCACATTTCTTCAGTTTGGCATATAGCTTGTTATCACGAAGTTTTTGCGAGTACCCAACTTAAATGGCGCTCATGATCTTCATGACTTTTGGAATAGATGAGGATGTCATCAATAAAGACAACAACGAACTGATCCAAATATTCCTTGAATACTCGGTTCATCATATCCATGAAAGCAGCAGGAGCATTAGTCAATCCAAAAGACATGACTAAGAATTCATAATGCCCCTACCGAGTTCTGAAAATAGTCTTTGGAATATCCTCAGTTTTAACCTTCAGCTGATGATATCGAGAACGAAGATCAATTTTTGAAAAGAATTGTGCTCCTTGTAACTGGTCAAATAGGTCATTAATACGAGGTAGTGGATACCTATTCTTGATAGTGACATGGTTTAATTCCAGGTAGTCGATACAAAGTCGCATACTCCCGTCTTTCTTCTTTACGAATAAAACAAGAGCACCCCAAGGAGATGTACTAGGACAAATGAAATCGATGTCTAACAACTCCTGTAGTTGGACCTTTAACTCCTGAAGTTCAATAGTAGCCATTCGATATGGGGTTTTAGAAATGGGCTTTGTACCAGGTTCAAGGTCAATAAAGAATTTAACTTCACGTTCTGGGGGTAGACCGGGAAGTTCTTCAGGAAATAGGTCAGGAAAGTCACTAACAACAGGAATATTATTCAAAGCTGACGTGTCTTTATTCAAATCCATAACATGGGCTAAGAAAGCTTGACATCCGTTTTTCAATAAACGAATAGCTTTATGACTTGATATGACAGTGATTGATTTTAATGGTTTAGTTGCTTGAATTCGCACAATAGGTTGATTAGGAATATGAAAACTAACAACCTTACGAAAACAATCAATTTTGGCATGATGAGTAGTTAACCAATTAATCCCTAAAATCACATCAAAAGCAAGTATCTTTAAAGAGATAAGGTCAACGGGTAATGTGATGGTGCCAACTTGGATCAAACAAGATTTATAAACAGTGGATGTGATGAAAGTTTCTCCTAACGGAGTTTCCACAGATAGGTCAAAGTTTAATTTCTCCGGAGTCAAGTTTAAACGTTGAGCACAAGCAGGAGAGATAAATAAATGGGTAGCACCGGTATCAAGTAATGTATAAACTTCGCATGAATTTATGATTAGCTTACCCGTGATCACCTCGTTTGGGTTCCTCGCATGTTGACCAGTCACGACAAACGCTCTTCCAAGAACTATTGACTTTGACTTTTCTGGGATAGCCTTGTGAGTCACCATCCCCGCTGGACTTGGTTTCGCTACAGTGCAATCTCGAGCGATATGTCCTTCCTTTCCACAGTTATAACATACCTTAAACTGTTGTGGGCAGTTTGGGCTGATATGTCCTTCTTTTCCGCACTTATAGCATATGACCGGTGGTCGTTCTCCTCCCTTGAAACCAGTTGCTTTTGGTGCTGACGTCTTCACATTATCATTGTTGAATCTCCTCTTTTTAAAATCTCCCCCCGAGTCGCTTCTTCTATTTTCATGGCCACAATTACCACCAGAGTGGTTACCGCTTTTGTCTGAATGTTTTCCTCCCCACTGGTTTTCATTACTCCGATGACTGCTGCCACCGGTATGACCCTGGTTGCGGTCCCTTAGTTGAACGTACTCGCTATCTCGCTCTAATAATTGAGCCCTGTTGACAACATCTGAATATAAAGCAAATTTATGAGAGATAAGATATTGCCGAATCTCGGGTTTTAAACCTCTCAGAAACATCCTCGTCATTCGTTTCTCATTCTCTACCAAATGAGGTGTAAACCTGGATAACTCTGCGAACTTCACCTCGTATTGGGACACCGTCATGTTGTTTTGTTCTAGTCTAATAAACTCTACCTCCTTCATATGGCGAATACTTTCAGGAAAGTATTTTTTGTTGAAAAGTTTCAAACGCGTTTCCCAAGACATGCTAAGTGCGGGCAGTCGGGTCCGTTTCACGACTCCCACCAATAGTACGCCTCGCCATGGAACATAAAGGTGGCGAATGGAACCTTCATTCTTCGTGCATCCCAAGACATCGAATATCTTGTAATTTTCTTGACCCATGTTTTACGCCATGATCGGATCCGGCTTTCCTTAAATTACGGTGGTCCCAACTCTTTGAATCGCTTGGTCAGTGATAAGTCGCAATGCGTTGCTATCATTTCCACCAGATTTCATACACGTAGTCTCCCTCGTCGGCTTTGTATGAATCGCAAAAGCCCTAAACATCCCATCGTTCATCGTCTGCTCAGTGGTGTTGTTTACAGGAGGAATATTGCCTTCCTATTGCACGTTCCCCTGGGTGGTGATTAAAGGTGTTTCCACGGTCTCATTAACTCCACCGTTAATATTCTCAGCTGTCATTCTTAAATACTGCAATAAAACAAGGGTTAATTAGACAAATTAACATATCACATATTAACCATATACTTCAACAGACCAACAAATAAGCTTAGGTATGACACACTAGCGAAGGATTACTCGTCTCTCCCCTCCTAGTACTATTCCCCGATCTCCGCCAAAGACCATATCCCTAAGCTCTGATACCAACTGTGACGCCCCCAAAATAGGTATACAACAACCATTTTGAGTCGTCAAAATACATGGTATAGAAACAACTACAACTTTATTAATACAACATAAAAACTGTGAGTTTAAATACAAATATTGTCATCTAGACAATATCCACACTCAAATAAGTCTTCATTACAATTATTAATACAGTATTCTACAGAATAGTGAGGACTACTAGAACCACTTCTAGAACCATCATTCCACACCCCGACTAGTACTCGCTACATTCTCGCCTCCTGAGAAGAAAAATTGAACAACAAGAAAAAGGGTGAGCTCAACTAGCCCAGTAAAGAACATTATGACTAAGATAATATAAAACAAATTATCGTTAGTCTTCAACAGGGAAAAATCTAATAGAATACAATAGACAACAAGTTTTAAATCAATATTCGCAATGAAATAATAATTCATTAGAAGAGTTAAGTAGAGAATGCAAACTACTATCTTCTATATATGAATTTAAAAGTTCATCGTCTCATCTTTTATCCCCGTAACATCAATCAATATATATCCGAATCAAATATTCATCTTTGCACTACATGTGCCAAAGATATTCATCATTGGTCATGTTCATCTAAACACTGCTCATCTTTGCACTCACGGGCCAAAGATATTCATCGAAATCATTCATCTTTTGCACTACAGCCAAAGATATTCAATTATATCATCATTTAGGACCGAGGATGATGAAAAATATTTTAAAGAAAAGCGAATCCAATTGAAAACAAAAAATAAATATTAAGGATTCATATTTCAAACTATTCCATGTCCAAAAATACCACATAAATAATCATAGTGGAGTAAAATTCAAGAATGATCAAAACATGGATACAATCAAAGCTAGTATCCAGAATAGATATTTTGGACAAAAAGAAGAAAATTTTATTTTTCTGTGAATAGTGTTGTATTCGTGAATAG